>VWZF01006451.1:1135051-1404794 GCA_013396755.1 Sclerurus mexicanus | reverse complement strand
AGGAGGAGGAGGAGGGGGGAGAAGAGAAAGTTGGGAGGAAATAGCCGAGGAAAAGTGACACTCGCGGAGCGCGCCCGAGCGCGGAGGGAATAAAAGCGGCGGCGGGCAGGAAGTGTGAGGAGGAGGAGGAGGAAGGGGAGAAGAAGGAGGAGGACAAAAAAAAAATAAAAAAAAAAAGAGAAGAAGAAGAAGAAGGAGGAGAAGAAGAAGGAGGAGGAAGAGCAGCTGCCGGCGCGGCAGAAGAGGAAGCAAAAGCTCGGGGAGCGGCCATGGCCCGGGAGAACGGGGACGGCGGCGGCTCCTGGAAGAAGCAGGCGGAGGACATCAAGAAGATCTTCGAGTTCAAGGAGACCCTGGGGACGTAGGTGCCGGGTGTTCGGGGGATGCGGGGCCGCCCCGAGCATCCCTCGGGAGGGCTGGACCGCGGGGGATGCAGGGCTGGACCGCGGGGGATGCAGGGCTGGACCGCGGGGGATGCGCTGGGGCGGGGGATGCGCTGGGGCAGGGGATGCGCTGGCACCCCCCCCTAAAAAAAAAGGGAAAAGGCGAAAAACCCCGAGTGTTTTAAAATATTGCTAGGGCGAGGAGACGGGGAAAGGCTCTTTCCTGCCAGTGCAGCTGTAAATAAACGCGGTCTGACTTGCACGCCTTCCCCCCAAGCCGATGGCTGCGGCTGTCCGCGCACAGACGAGCAGAAATAATCGGAGTGGATTGGATGTGTTTGAGCTACGATGTTGTCGGGCTTTATTTGTTTTATTTATAGTGGCGGGGCATAAAGATTAGTAAAACGTCGGAGTTTGTTTTTTTTCGGAAGGCTGAGAATAAACACGCACAGATGGTGCAAGGGAGCGGGGTGCAGGCTGGTGCCTTATTTTCTTCTTCTTTTTTTTTTTATTTGGCTGAGCAAAGAGTTTTATTTTTGTTAAAACTAATTTTTGCATAGGGGATGCTATAGAGGTGGAGAGCCGGGAGTGCTGAAGGCAGTCAGCATATGGGCTGGTGTGTGTATATATATGTGTGTATATATATATATATATATGTATATGTGTTGTAATTAAGGTTGGGTTGTATTGGGAGCACCCCTCTGCTGTGTCCCCACTACTTTAATTGCTGTGTCTCAGAGCCAAGCGTCGCTAATCCCGAGCGGTGCCTGTCCTACGCTGCGTGCCACTTCCAAAACACAGTTGAACAAGTTTTGACTGTAATATTTCAGTTTCTTTCTGCTTCCAAGGGAGGGCCCTCTATAAGCAGAGTATTTCTGGTTCCCTACGAGCGGGCTGACGGTGAGAATCAGGCTGGTCCCTGATGTGGAGGTGGGTCACGCAGCTTGGCCGCGATGAGCTGGTGGCAAAGCCCTGGGGAAAACACTGACTTAGAAAATCAAATTAGTGCCTGCCCAGGTCCCTGAAGGGGCAAAGTGCAGCACAGGAGCCAAGTGCTGTGATGTGTTCTCCTCACCCTCCATTGGGTTCTCGCTGCCGGAATTTCGTGCTGGGAGAGACATTCCCTGCTTCTTGTCGCCTTGGATGTGCAGTACCCTTCCCGAGGGAAGGGTGTTGGGGAGCAAAGTTTTAGAGCACTGAGGTTTGCCGAGCAGTGGGACAGGTGTCTGTGGTGCCCATGGGACGACTCTCTGGTCCTTGTGTGGAACCCACCTGTGAGGGTTAATTGGTGATGCTTGGAGAGATCCAGGAGGAATTAATGCCGTGGCCTTGATCTGCATCCCACTGAAGTTGATGGGAGCAGGTGTAGGTCCCTTGGAAGGTGGAGCTGGTCAGAGTTAATAGTTACGTGTATTAGCACGGCTGTTGCCAATTAAATTCGTTAAATATGGCCAATTAATTTCTCAGAGTGTTAACCATTGTCTGAGCCTCGCAGTTTGGTTAGCAAGCCCTTTCTGATGGGAGTGGGAGCAGTGAAGTTTTTAAACTTAGCAGTCAATCTAAAAAGTGTTAGAAAATTAAAATAAGTGGATTATAAACCTGGGCCTGTATAAAGAAAGCAGAGCTGTTTTCTTTTCCAGACATAGTATTAATGTCTGTGTTAATTATCAATGTACGTGCATTTAACAGCCCACTCATGGGCTGCCTTCTGGTTGTGCATTCCTGAGCTTCCAAGCGAGGGCTGATAATTAGGAGATTCGAATCTGAGTTTTGGTTCTGTCCTTGGCCGCCCACCAGCACAGCACCTGCGGCTCCTACCAGCTCTGATGTGACTTACCAGGGTGTGAAACTTCTCAAAAATTTAGGCCATCACTGTGCAAGTCATTAAAGTGCCTGTTCCATTCCCACTGAAGGCAGTGAAGCTCGCTGGCTCGAGCAGTAGATATGCAGGGTCCAGGAGTCTAAATGATGGAACACTTCTCAGTTACTGCTGAGAAAGTATTTAAGTAGGAATTAAGCAAGAGTATATATAGCTTTAAAGTATTTGGACCAAAATGTCTTCTTCTGGCTTTATTTAGGAGCAGGGATAAAACCAGCTTTGATCCCTCCTGCACTAATGCTGAACTGTGTTGGGCAGCCATCACTTGATCTCACCGTCTAATAGATTTTTCTCTAGCACGGAGTGTAAAACTTGGCATGTCAGATGAAATGCACTGGATTAGTGTAGTGGCTGTATTTTGCATTTCTTCGCCATTCCATTTGAGGATGCCAAAGTGCTAAAAGCACTTTTAACAGAAAACCAGCCCTTTTTCATGCAGCAGTCTTAACTGTCTGTGGTGAAATTTGTTAGAGAAAGAAAAGCACTAAACCCCGGAATCGGGGAAGAAAGTAAAAAAGAAACTTTAAAAGCATATTTTATTTCAAGTGCATTGATTTGTGAATGTCAGATCTGTGTGTATGCTCTGTTAATGATTTGTTCTCTGAAAAGAGCCTTTCATCTGAATAAAACCTCTTCAGCAGATCTTTAACATGGGAGACTTGAAATTGCTGGAATTGTTAAAAAGATCCAAAGTCAGTTAATCATTGTATCATTTGGGCTTGAAGGAACCTCTAATGAGTACCCAGCTCTCCCTTCCAGAGCTGGCATTAATTATTTATATATCCCTGTAAATCATGTCCAGCCACACTGATATTGAAATTGAATTGGACATCACATCCAGCTGTGAGAAAGGAGCCCCTTTCCACCCAAAGAATGGTTTCCTTTGGTGGCTCAGGGCTGTGTTGTTTGTTCCATGTTGTTGGGCAATAATGTTTTTCTGAAGAAGTACCAGCAATGTAGTGCTGGCTCAGACATACCCAGACCTGTAGTTATCCTGTTCTGTATTTATGCAGATATTAAAACATGTGCAATCGTAATTTGGGGCTGCAATACCTCAGGTACCAGACTGTCAACAAAATAGTTTGGTAGTATTAATATATCATTAATATACTTACTGTTTTTTATTTTATTACATTGGGTTGTTCCAGTCCATGTAGGACTGCAGTAACACAACAGTGAACCATGCTCCCTCTGTACAGGTTCATTGAGTTCCCCATCTTGAAACTGAACATGTTCGCTGCTTAGTCCTTGACAGTGAAATTACAGATCCTGAAGAAGCAGCTAGGAAGAAATAAACAAAATAAATCAAGGATAAAATAAAATCATAGCAGTAGGCCAGATCCTCAGCAATTTAGAGTCCCTTCCAAGTCAAGACAGGTGTGCTTGAGGAAGGAAAAGGATCTGACTTACTGCTTATCTCTTTAATTTTCCACAAGTGAACCTATTGTAGCTCTACTCAGTTCCCCCCGAAGGAGGAATTGAGAGGGGGACTGAGGGCCTGCCTGAAGGGGAGGATTTCTGCCCCAGCCCTTGAGGGATGCGAAGCTTTGCAATAACAGGAACCTGATAACAAGATGAGTGATCACAGAAATAAGAAATACAGTATTTTTCTCCGTATTTAAATGAAATTATGTCTAAAGCATTTTAAAACTCGAGTTTTGACACCTGAGAAGTAATAAGAAACACCATGTCATCCTCTTGTGAAAGAGAAGAGTCTTCCATCATTTGATCTGCCTGATTAGATCAGCCCTGCATTTCTAAGGTCTCTGTCGTTAGGTCTTATTGACATCGGAGTTATGGTGAAGTTATAATGTTTGGAAAGGCTCAGACTTAGTAACTATGGAAATGCCGGCGCTGTCCTTAAAAATGGTGTGGTAGATTCCTGACAGCTTAGTAATGCTAACACAGGGAGTTGCACGGATATAGCCATGACATAGTACGAGCTGTGTGGGAAGGCAAAGACGCTTCGGTGAAGTTTCCAGTACTTTCCTAAAATACGATGTAGAGAAAACTTACGGGTGGTTCTGTTTTTCTCAGGGGCTCTGCAGTAATTTTTGGTTCATCTGTGTCACTTCCATAGTCTTTATGCCGTTGGATGGGCTCCTGGTGCCCTCCACGGCTCTTCCACACGCCCGTGCGTGCTCGGTCATGCCGTGAGATGAAGTCACTCCGCGCCCTCCTCTCGCATCTGTTTTCTTTCTCACACACCCACGTGCACACACACATCGTCACGAGCTCTTACGTGCTGTCTGCTGTGTTTTTGTCCTCTCGTGTCCTTCGTGGGACCGTCCCCCTCGTGCAGGCTCACCCTGGCTCCCACCGGTGAGAGGATGCTGGTGGCGGGCACAGGTCCTGGTGGAGGTGCCCCAGCAGAAGGTGCCGTGTAGAGGGGATGTGCTGGGGGGTACCCGTGGGCTCAAGATCTGTTTGTCCCTGGTCAAAGATCTTCCCTTCTCATCGACTGGGTGCCAGAAGCACTTGCGTTGCATTCAACACATATATACATCCCCGTTGAGCCGTTTAACTCGAGGCGTCGTGCAAGTTACTCAATGGTTTTTCCCTTCTGGATTAGGAAATTCGCGAGACGTAAAGAAATATGTTGGTCCTCATGCTTCCCCTGGCTCCATACCCCCTGTGATGATTGAAGGGTTTGCCTGGTTTTCCAGTTTCTGCTGACATTACCAGCAATTTCTGCCTCCGTTTTACGGCACCTCAGTGAGGCAGCAGTGGCTCTGTCAGACTGTTTTGTGTTTTTCTCAGTTCAGTATTTTGCCTTTACTTTTCCTTTTTTTTAAAAAAAAAATACATTAAAGAAACATTTCACATGAAAAGATTTCTTTGGTGAGAAAACGCAGTATACCGAAGGTGTGGAGTTCAGGTGCGTGTTTTCAGGGGGAAGGTTGATGAACCACTGAGAGCAGGTGGTTCCATCTCCCCTGGCATGATTTCCTAGGAGCTCTGAAAGCTCTCAAGCTCCGTGCAGGAGTCGCCAGGAGAGAGCCTCCTGTCTGGGTTTACAGAGGAAGGTATTTCATGGTCTTTTCTGACCTTGAAATCTGTAACTGTGGGAATCTCCCCATCAAACCCGCGTGGGGTCAGGGATAGTTTGGGCTAAGAGGTGCACGGTGCCTACAGCACCTCTCTAATACCTGTGGGAGGAGTGAAAGCTGAAGTCCAGCCATTAATGTTTAACTTAGTGGTGTGAAACAGCTCAGGTGTTTTAGTTTGTGCACTCTGTATAGGGTAAGCAGAGAAATATTGGTAGGACTCCCTTAAGGTGACCAATTTCGTTCTAAACTCACTAATCCTGTTTGCTACCCTTAAAAACAATGCTCTGCTGAAAAGCAACAAGTCCCTACTATTTGCAGCATGAATTGTAGTATCTTGTAATGTGGGTTGTTGGTCTCCCTTGAATAGTTACAGAAAATAACAGGTTTGAGCGCTCAGCTGGAATTGAAACGGGAAAGAAGGAAAAGCACCATGGTCAATGGTTTTAAAGTCTGATGGTGAGGACTGGGAGAAAAATTGGCAGCCATTGGTGGGAAGGGATTTTTGACAACTCTCCAAGCGTGGGTGCATTTTGGACAGTGCTTATTTGGGGCAACATAAAGTGTAGCATAAAGGTCGATTTTCTTCCATCATCTGAATTTAAGATTCCGGAATACTCAATAATCAAAAGCTTTCAGGTAAATACATCATTTTGGAGCCGCACGGGTGCTGTACTATCAGCTCACATATATGCTCAGGCTTCCTTCATGAGCCTGTTTTTCTACTGGTTTTGCTGCCTGACCTCTTTTTTCCCTGCCTTGTGTCTCTCTCTGTGCCTGTTCCCTTTCAAGTACATCTTTGTCCTGTCGGAGTTCCCTGCTGCCAGGGCACACCTGCTTCCCTGCCAGCCTGTGCAGCCAAGAAGTGTGCTTGACCAGCAAGGTGACAGTAAGATATTTGGGTTGAGTTGGAATAGGGTATTTTGGGTTTTTTTCCCCCCCTTATTTTTTGCACAGGGCTTAGGAAGATGTGATCCTTGCCTTGCAAGGCACGCATAAAAATATCAGCATTTTTGGGCAGTCACAGAGGTAGCTGATACCCAAAAGCTCCAAACAAGCCAAACCCAGAGGGTCTGAAGACCTGGTGGAGAGGCAATGGACAGGGCTGAACCCAAGTCTTTGGAGGCCTATAGTAATCCTTTAACCAGAAGTCTCTTCTTCCCATCACAGCCACAACACAGTGGGTGTGAGAGCCTCCTTTGCCGCCGCTCCCGCCATCTGGAGCAGCCTGTCTGCTTCCTTCACCCTCCATCTGCTTTCACACAGGAGCTCAAATATCTCTTGATGTATGTTTTCCTTCCTTTTTGTCTCTCTTTCTCTCTGTCCCTTAGTTACTGACCTCGATTATTTTTGTTGTCCTTCACACACGGTTCTCCTGACTACGTGCGGAGTATTAGCTGGAGTTATTTAATCCTTTCACGCATCCGAGGATGCAATTAATATTGAATAAAGTTGTATTGTTTTGGTTTGCTTGACAATAATAAGCAACTCAGAATAGGATTCTGAATTTATTGCCAGTAATGGTATTCACTTAACCGGTGAGTCACAGTTTATATTCATGATTACTTAATGGAACCTAATTTTCTAGTGATTTTAGATAGCATGAAAACACGTTGGAACTGAACGGGGACTGTTAGTAAACAGGTAATGAGTGAGAGGAGGGGTAAAAAATTCCTCGGGGCAGCGATCTGTCATTTTAATTTGGAATTCAAACCACCTTGCATTTCAGTGCTTCTCTGTAAATAATGATTAACAACAATAACAATAATTTGCAAACATATGCGTGTGATTGGGCTGTTGTTGAATGACAAATAGTTAGCTTAGCAATCAGAGTGTTTCTCCTTTCTCTACTGTTCTTTAAAACCTTTCTATCAAGTCTTAACACTGATATGGTTTTTTATTGTCTGACTTGGCAGTTCCTATAATTTTCCTCTGAATGTTGTGCCAATCATTTTTGAAAAAGAAAACTATAAATAACAGATTGTTAATAAACTTTTGAAGGCCCTTCACTGATGTTTTCATGTTGAAAGCAGTGTATTGAGTTTTATGCCAGAATTACTCACCAAACAGATTGTATGAGGTTAAATTAAAATAATATTCTGTAGCAGAATTCCTTGGCTGACTTAAAAAGCCTTTTTTTTTTTTTAAACACTGGATGTGCTAAGAAAAAGCTACTGGGAAGTTCTGTTTTGGGTCTGATCTGTTTGTGGGACAGAGGGACACGTGGCTGGGGATCCTCTGTGACAACAGGTCACTGATTTCCCTTGATCTTTACCTGAGCAGTATCATATGTCCCAGTTAAAATAGCAACAGTTTTGGACAACTGGGCTACGTAACATGGTTCTTAAAATACCTTTTTCAATAGGAGCATAATAAATCCTTGAACATTCAGTGCTGGGGTCTGAAAGTTTGTAGGTCTTCCTAGAAGCTTAAATGGAAAGATTTGGAAAGGCTGAGAAGCCTGTGTGTATTTGAGGGTTGGACACTAGCAAGTGAAATATGAAGGGGTCTAAAATACTTGTTTTTTTGTTTTGTTGGGGTTTTTGGGGCTTTTTTTTTTTTTTTTAACTGTGTCTTTTATTGTCCTCAAATGAGATCAGGCACTGTTGAGCTAGGAACACTGCAAACACCAGACTAAAAGACTGTTCGTACCCTGGAGAACTTATAAACTAAATAAATAAGACAAAAATGCTTACACTGTTGTGTTAAAAATGAGAAAGTGTGTCACTTGTGAACCTGGAGCTGAGCCTGAATCTTAACTCCAGCCTTATCCAGGTGACTCTCCTCCTGCTTTCAGCAGTGGGCACTGTGTCAGCACCAATGTCTTCAAGTATATATTTATTTATATGTGATTCACCCGGGGTCATCACGTATCATTTGTTTTTACTAGTTAAGGCCTGAAGATGCACAGCACTGTCTGTGTGCTGTTGCTAACAGCGTGGGTGCTTTATTGCTGTGTTGTTTCAGCTGCTCAGAGGAATCCAGGTCTGCCCAGAGCTATAAAGAGCTGGAACAGACCAGGCGGCTCTTGGGGTGATGTGGGATCACTCCCGGCGGGATCCCATCCTCCCTTCCCAGCTTAAATAATTGGAAGGACCAGGATTCAGCCAGGCATCGCTTTCCCATAGAAACTCACCAGCTGCGACCCTGCTGCCCCGCTGTGATGGGCAAGGGCAGAAATGAGGGAAACTGTTGGATGAAAAACCGTGAAGAAAACCCCAAAATTACATGGAAAACCCAGACAACGCAGAAGGGAGCTGAGGGGGTGAAGGGAGAGGAGAGCACTTGGAGTATTTGCAGCCACATGGAAGACTCCTCTGGGGAAGGCAGAGGTTGCTCATCACATTCAGCTGTATTTGAGAGGAGCTGCCGGAGCATCCCCGAATAATCCTCCACTGTTGGGTTGGGTTGGCTTGGCTTGGCTTGGAGATCTCCTCCCACTGCTCCCTTGTGCCTTCTTCTGCCTCTCAGCACCAGTAGATCAGCACAATATGCCCGGCCATGGAGGATGCGGTGTTTTGGAAATTCCAGGTGTGGCAGGGTGCTTGGCGTGCACTCTCAGTGGCTCAGGGCACTGGGAGCAATTTAAACTTGTTTTGTGCTCCCTACCCTGTTTTCTGGCAGAACACCTGAACAAATTCAAAGGCTTTGCCTTCTGCTTCTGGACTTTTTGTAGCTGGGGCTTGAGATATCTTGAAGACTATCTAAAGCTCTGAGATCAGCATCAGTCTCACACCTCTGCCTTAATGGCATTTGTTGCCATAGGGGTGTAATTAATTTGTTCAAAAGATGCAACATTTTTTGAGGGGAAAATCTGACACTGTTAAGCTTTTCCATGGGCTGATGATGAACATCATGAAAACACCACCTCCTCTGAGTGCAAGCCATGGTGTTTTGAGACACCTTCTCTAGCATAATTGCATAGCAACCTGAATATTGCACAGCAAACAAGCTCTGCCTCCCAACATAAAATGCTCCCAAACGTAAAAGAAATGCCACAAACCAGAACAAAACCCCGTACTTTCCTTAGGGAGAGATGAGGGGGACAAACAACATGCAGCTTGTTAGCCAAGTTCCTTGATGCACCATGAGAAGATGCTGAGATGAAAGCATCTATGGAGCAGAAAAATCGTGTCACTCCTTTTGGCCAAATGATCCAGGAGCAGGAGAGAAATTACTTAGAAGGAAGGGAAATGTCTCATGTCACAGGTTTGACTTAGGGTTTATGCTTTTTAAGAAGCAGAAGGCTGTATATTTAAACACTGGGGGAGAATGTAGCAAGAAATGAGCTGAGGAAAACAGGGTTCTCAAAAGCACATGGACATAGGACATCCAGGTCCTGCAGGCTGCAGGGGGACTTCTGCTCTTGGGCATGTGAAGGTGTATCTGGAGGAGTTTTACTGACTGATTTTCCTGTCCATTTTATATCATAGACATAAATCTTGTGCTCTTAAGGGAGAGACCCTGAAAAAAACCTCTCGCGGAGCTTTGTAGGCAAGTCCATTGAATGAGCGTCTCTGATGAATCTCATATTTTTAATGGAAAGCAGTGAAAGTGATTCAGGGGTTCCTGAGGGACAGCTGAGATGATTTGTGTCCAGAAAGCAAACGTGTGCCCTTCTGGCTCTGCAGGAAGGGAACATAAAGAGTGCTAAAGCTGAGAACGTGCTGGTTCTGCAGGGGAGCAGAGCTGCTCTGGGGGAAAGACTAGAGGAGAGGTCTGGGGCAAAGCAGAGCAATGGGATCCAGCTGTAGCTGAATGCCAAGGAGGACTCCTCCAAACAGGGTGCTTTTGGCTTAATTGGCTCTGGAGGCTGCAGAGTCCACCTGCTTGTTTGTAAGCTGCAAAACTTCATGGATGTGGGTGCTGTGGGCAGGACAGCTTGTGCTCTGCACCAGGGAACACTGTCACCCTTTTCAGTCAAGGATCACTCAGATGAGCAGCAGCTTCAATGCCAGTGTTTGCCCTGGGGATGGTGTGGTGTTGTGGCATCTTTATCCTGCATTGCCCTGTGGTTGTGAGGAAGCTGGGAGGAGCCCTTTATATACATGTAAGTATAGTGCCTGTAGGTATATATATACTTACAAAATGTATATGTACTGACACATTAAAAATAATATTTATATAGTGACATATAAAGCTAGTTTCTTGCCACACAGCATGTTGTTTGGGGTCATTAATAAATGCATAGAGAATAACCAGTGCCATTTGTTAAAAACTGTTCAAGAGCATTGTGAACACTGTTAATTCATTCTGTAGTTTGAGTTTCTCTTGATATTTGGGTTGCGTTTAGGAAAAGGCCTAAAATACATGCCTGCCTGTATCATCTAAGCTTCATTATCTCAAACAAACGGTTTAACCCAAAATTCAGCATGAGGATATCCCTGGCAATGAGGAGGATGCAAAGTGGCTTTAGCAGATTTCTTGATCCCTTGTCCATGCACTGACTTCTTGAGAGATGTTTCTCTGTTGTGTCCTTCCATCTGCTGAGGTGAGACCTGAGTCCGGCCAGTGACTTTGTTTCCACTCTTGCTCACCATTCATTTGCTCTCAGTGATGGAAGTGGGATAGTGACTTTTTCCCAACCTGTCATCTTTGTCAGGCGTGACTTTGGGAGTGCTGAAATGCAGTGCAGTGTCTGACCTTGCTCAGCTTGTGACTGGAGACCGTGGGCAGCTCTCGGAGGCAGACTTGGCTCTGTGATGCCCCAGGTCCCCCATGGCCCTCTGCCTCCATTTCTGAGACACTCCTGGTAGGTCCTCTGGAATATGGGAAGGAGAATGCTCATTTTGCCTGAGATTTAAACAGGAGCGGTGTGATGCCGCTGTGTTCAATTAGCTAATGAGGGTGAACCCCAGACAAATAAGAACTAACAGCACAGTGGCCCTTCCCTCTCCTGTCTTCCATCTCTGTGTTACCTCTGCTACACAGAATCTCTGCTTTTTGTCTCCTGCTTAAATCCTGGGCAGATTCCTTGGTAGGGTGCAGTGCCAGAGTCACATCCTGCAGGTGTGCACAGCTGGAAGACAGCAAAGCATTGTCCTTTGGGGGTCAGTTAAGGGCTTTATTTGTTTAGGTAAAGCACCCTTTGCATGGGGAAATGAAGGTGGTGCAGAGCAGATGAAGCCTGAACTTCTTTTGGGTGCAAACTTGACAGCAGCAAGTGGAGTGTGAATTCACTAACGTTGTGCTTGATGACTGGAGGTCTGTCTTGGATTGTCTGTGAGGGATTCTCCTCCAAAACGGGGTGGTTGAAGTATCCTCACTGTCCACATTTGACATCACCACTGCCTGCAGGGTGATGGCAGCTGCTTGTTGCCTTCTGCTGCTGTGCAGTTGTGGCTTGCAAAGTTGTGCTGATTAAAAACCCACCTTGCTGATGTTGTGAGTACATTACTTTCTGCAGTCAAATCCCTTCGCTGCTGTTATTTAAGCAACACCCCCAGGGGTGTAAGAGGGCTTAGGTATTTTGGTGCTTTAACACCAAGGCAAAATATGGAAGGTAGGGAGATTGATAGTAAAAGTACTTAAAAAACCCTAGTTTTGGCTCTGGAAGGTGCCTGTAAAATGTATTCCTAAATGTCTCCTTGTGCGTTGGCTTTGTGCTCTGAGTAGATCTCCCTAAAGCCAGAGGGAAGCACACCAGGTCTGCTTCTTCCTTATTTTCTCTTAAATGATTTGCAGCATCTCGAAGCTGCTGGAAAATTCTGCCTTTGATGTGCACAGCTTGGAGGTTTTCCTTTGGGAGACAGGAAAAGCCCATACTGCTCGGCAGCAGCTGGAATAGCAGCCTTTTATGCTCCTTACGCTTGGGTTTCAAACATCAATATCAAGTCACGAGGCTGTGAAGGAACAGGTTGCAGTTCCAGAAGAGAAGAGGAAGGGGCTGAGCATGTCCCACAGGGTGGTCCACGTCTTCTGCCAGCCCAGTTGTTTTCAAGGGTGTGCTGTGAATTTATTTAATGCAACCATACAAGTTAAAAATAATTGTCCAAAGAGGAGGTGGGGGGAAGGGGAAAAGTACAAAGTACAAGAAGTTTTATTTCTTTTCCTTCCACATACACTATAAATCAGCGGGGTAGTCAGTTGGAGGCTTTTTCCCCCCCTTTCTGTCTTGTGTCATTAAAAAGTCATCAGCCACCACACTGAAATGCTTTGCAAGAGCCACTTTGCCGGGAACGATTTCTGTCTGAGAACAATAAAAAATTAGTAGATGCCAGGTTGAATTCGTGTGTCAGCGGGTACTGATTTCCACTTAAGAGCTGTAAATGGAACCAATCATCATTTCTTAATGAGATATTTGAGAACAAAGAATCACAATGCTTGAATAATATGTCACATTTCTATCATGCTGCTTTAAGCAATTATTCAGTTTGTTCAAGGGTTTGACAGGTAACATGACAAAAATCAATTTACAAAGCAGATGAAATGTAAATATGCAGTGCTTCACCCCCCGCCCCCCTCCCCAGGAGTGTCGTTCTTAAAGCCTTATGGTTTTTTGTCCTTACAATCCCTACCCAGTCATCTGTTTTCAGTGGTGCTGCTTGGATGAGGTGCTGCATGGCCCACAGTGACATTATTCACCAGGTCATTTGTCTTTAATCCATCTCTGGTCTAATGAGACTGTCGTCTGGGCCTCGGTAAAAATGAACGATGCGTTGCTCTCGTGTACAGTGTGAGTTTGTTTCTCACTTACTGCTAAGGCTCATTTTTCCAGGGTCCTTAAGGAAACCCATCCCTCAGCCCTTATTAACGCTTAATGTCAATATTTCTGAATATTTTATTCATTTGGCAGCTAATGTAGGAGAAACTTGGTATGAGTTCCCCGGGAGCTAAATAACAACTGCTGTACACCCAAGTTGATGGCATCCTCTATTTTAATACCAGAGCTTTCATCGTGTTGCAGCAGACTGTGATGGGATAGTCCCGTCCCAGTTTGTAGCAGTGGGGTTCTGCAGCAAGCCACTGATAAAACCAGTTCATAGTGACTGTCACAGTGGACACTAAATGCCATCTTCAGCAGCAGGTGCTCACTGGCCTTCCCTTTTCTTCCACGAATGGATTCCCCATACTTCGAATGAAGCTGCGGCACAAAGGAGATCATTTCCCCGGCCATGAAATATTTCCACCTCTCGTCTTCTCTGTGGAGAACTCACAGATGTGGGATTTTTGTTCCCTGCACAAATAACTCTGGGATTCCCTCAGTCTATTTGTGTTTTATGTAGTCTACAAGATGCCATGGATGTACCTGGCTCCGTTTCTTGTTACGCCTCTTGTATTTCTCTGGGTTCTCAGAGATGTCATAACAACTTTTAGGGAACTGTGAGCACTTTTCTTTTATTTCAGTCAAGGTGACAGGGTTCCAAGAAACCTTTTAAATATACCAGAGGAACGTGTTATGGAAGAGAGTAGTATTTCTTAACTTATCATCGCCATATGACTCCTATTACTATAATTTTTGAGCAAATCACAGTTCTTACAGAATCTGTGATACTGAAAACTCGTATGCTTATATTTTTGCTACATTTATGCATGACATATGGACTCCTGGTATCTGGTTAGTCAGTGTCTGCTCAACATCTTGTATTTTGTGGTGACTTCTGAAGGAACTGAATATGCATGGTATTTCCTTATCTATTATTGGTGCTGCTGTAGCGTTTATCTTGTAGTTTGTTGGCTAACTGTCAGATATTTAATGGCTTCATTAAGAAACAGATGTACAGGTCTACACTTGTTTTTGTAGCTGCACTTTTGACATATTGTAAATGTCCTTAATTGATTTTGTTCAGGATAATACCATCTGCTGGCATCTGTTTCTGCTGTGGCTCTTGCTGAATACTTGTGTCTATCATGGTCTATAAGGACAAATTACAGAGTGTCAGCAAGGTATTATGCTGATTTTTTTTTCCTGAAGTAAATTACAGTGGTTTGAACATTGGATGATCATACAGATACATAATTTAATATCTAGATTAATACAGTTCGTACCAAAAATTGTGTTTCAAGCAAGAATCGAGCCCTCTGTCTATGTTGGTCTCTCTTAATGTATTACTGGTGTATCTGCAAAAGTATCAGAGCTTGCAGATAGGGACAAAAGGAGTCTTTGAGTTTATATTTGGCTCCCCCTTGGTCATGGAGGGAGGTGGAATAAACTTTGAGATCTTCTTGAAGCCTTTACACAAAACTCTAACAGTCAAAATACATCATCTTTAAACATCATTTACCATCTCTGTAAGGCTGATGGTTCTCTTATCAGCTTTTAACACAGGGAAGTGAGTTATCATACGAAGATTTTGGTGACAAAAGCAATAGTGGGCATGCACTAGATGAGAATTCTGCTGAGGATACAACTAGGAAAAGGTGTGCTGTCTCCTCAGAGCAAAATTCTCCTTTCTGCGTAGCTCGCTGTCCTGTTGGATTTAGCTCTCCATATTCCACTCAGTCCTTCTTGCTAGGTAGAATCAGTATTTATAGTAGATTTTATTGCAGTTTCGGTGTCTGTGTCTGAACTGGGAAATGCAATAGAAATTACCTTTGCTGGCACTGCCTGTCTCTGGTCATGACAAGCACAGGCAAGCATCAAAAAGTATATAGGTCAGGATTTCTCTGTAGTGACCTAACTATACTCCCAGTAAAAGTAGTGAGAGTTGGCCTTTGATGTCAATGAGACAGCATTTATCCAATTTTGAGATGCTTATGAAGCCTTTGCTTCTCTCCACACCACTCACGTGCAGTGGTGACAGGGAGGAGAAGTGGGGTCAGGCAGGGAAATGAGAGCCCTCCAAATACCACTGGAGACAGGGAGGTGGGTGTGCTTAGTGTTTCAGTAAGAGTGGGTCACTGCTCTGAAATACTTGTGTCGCAGCAGGGCTGGATTGTCCTTGAGCTGCCTTTGTGTCCGTGGTGCTTCATATGGGCAGGATTCAGGTGCAGACAATTATGGAGAGCCTTCCTGGCCATGCGTGTGTTAGAGCTCACACGAAAGGAATGGCAAAAGCACAAGTTCTCCTTTTGCTTTGCCAGTCACTTTCTGTGACCCGGTGCCCTTGCTGCTGCTGTTCTCCAGCTGTTGATATCCCCAGTGTTGGTACTCCCTTATTGGTACAAAGTCGGGAGCTTTGGAGATGGCGTGGACTAGTGGCAGAGACATTTATTGGGTCGAAGATCATTAGATAACAATTGCCAAGACTTGGGTTTTGTTTCTGACTGTGCCACTGGCCTTTTTCTGTGACCTTGGGGAAGTTGGAGCACCTCACTGGCCTGGTTTCCCCATCTGTCAAACAGTCCCCGACCTACTTTGTAACTCACTTTGAGATCTAACTAATTAAAGCTTGCTATGTGAGATGTTCCGAATGCACCGTGCGAGGTGTTGTTTTTGTCATGGTGATGTGGTAAGAATCTCCCCCGTTGCATCCAGGTATGTTGGGAACTCAGCTGCAATGTTCATGCTTTGCTGGTGATGCTTTGTGTGGAACACAAAACCAGAACCTGATCCCTTTCCTAAAAATACCCGTTGCTCCAAAAAGAGGTGGACAGCCCCACCTCAGAAACACTAGAAATGGGACAAGAGAGTAAATCCAACTGAAATGTGTTTTGTTTTCTGAAGTTGTCATCTTTCAGTGTGCTGGGAATCCGAGCAAGGCAGAAAGACCTTCCAGAAATGTCTCTTAGGTCTCAGTACCAGCCCGCCTGATGGGTTTTCCAGTATGGGTTTGTCAGTGGATGGACATTAGGGAGACAACTGTAAAGCTGTGAGGCAGTTTTCCCCTCCAGGGGAAACCTAACTCTTACCCTAACCCCAATCCAGGTTGTAAGTGGGAGTCAGAAAATAGCATCACACTGTCAACAGAGAGGGATTTGCAGAGCAGTGGATGAGGATTTGTGCTGCCCTGAAGAGCCCTCCAGTGATAAGACAATGTGGTCTTCCAGTGAGGGCACATCTGTAGCATTAGTGATGTTAGTGATATTTTTTCATACCTAGCAATGTTTGTGCCTCTTAAAAATCAGTTCAGTGACTGAAGTCAACTCAGAAGTGGCTACGGTGCCCCTCAAGCCATAAGCTTTTTGAAACACCTTCAAAAAACAGTGAAAGCAATTGGATGAATGTCCTCATTTCCCCATCTTCATGGGGAAAAAAATGGTACCTGTGAGATGCAAGAATAATAGAGTTGTGTTTCTACTCACTGCAGCCTTACTGTTTTAAAAAGCCTTTTTGTAGGCAGAGTGCATTCAGGGATTTTTTTCCGATTCTGGAAAAAAAGTAAAGTTCATGCATAAATTGGCAAGCAGGCTTTCATTTAAGCTGCATGATTTAGATCTGCTGGTGAAGGCTGCTGCTGTAGAGCATTTGGCATTCATCAGGAAAAATCTCCAAGTCTAAACAGTTTTATTATGCAAAGTTATATAGTTGGAAGGTAAAACACTCTGTCTTTTTCCACTTTGAAGAGCAGGGCCAGCTGATGGATGTCCCATCAAATGTCTGGTAAATGTGCAGGGAAGGTGAATAGCTGTAGGTCTCACTCTTCAACCTATGGCTGCTCTGGGGAAGGAGCCCTGAGGGAAAAGGATGCTTAGCTGGGGTGTGGATGGGAGAGCAGCTATGCTCAGGAAACCATCTGGGTATTCTCAGACAGCGTGTTAGAAAACCATCGGCATCTTCATGAATGAGGGTCCCAGTATTTGGGTCTTTCCATTGAGATTTTATTAGCTCAGCTTTAGACTTCTCACAGGACACTTCACTAACAAATTGCACTTTTGCATGGGTGGAGCTTTTCCTGAAGTGAATTTTCTTTAGTGACTTAGGGAGACTCATAGTTCACTAAAGCACTTATTAAAGCTTCACCCTGTTTAGTGTGTGATTACTTTGCTTATCCATGTGTGCTTATCCTCAGGCACAACCTAAAGTCCTGTTGGAGATGTGAAGTCAGAGGGGCTTCAGCAGGAGCCAAGATATGGAGCCCTTGATGTCTTTTTGCTAGGCATGGACTGCTGAAAGGTGACCAAGGAGAGGACTTCTGAGTGACTGTCCTCTGTATTTCTGTACATGTCTACATGGTGCAAGGGACCAGGTTTGCTAATCCCACCCAGAGCTCATCACAGCAGCCGTGAAAGCTCCTGGTGGGAATTCCTGGCCCTTGGTGTTCTTCACCCACCCAGCACCAACCACAATGAGCACGAATTAGAGCCCTGCTAAATTGTTTGGTAAAACATCACCAGAGAAGTTCCTTGGCAGGGCAAGAGGGAAAAACCTATTTAGCTTAGCACGCTGTTGATGCACCATAAAAACTGCAATAAAGGAACAGCAAACTTCGTGAAATGCCCTCTGGAATGCAGTAAGAAAACTCAGTATAGTAATAGGTTCCTATTTATTCAAGCAAACCTTTAAAATAAACTCTGAGTGCTCAGAAAAGTAACTTTCTCCATCACAGACAAAGGAATTGCATTGGTTTTTATTTTGGATAGCTTTAGTTTTTCTGGGAAGAGGACTGTAGCAGAAAGAATAACTCAAGGCAGTAAGTTGGGCCTTGAACAAAACCCAATTTCTTGCATGTAATTTGGGTTTATCCTCCTCTGAGGCTGTGCTTTAGGTGACCAGTATAAAACTTGGCTGTCTGTCAGAGTCTTGAGGGAATACAAGAAAGGACACATTATCACTTCACCTTGTGCATTGCAGGATCTGCAGAGATGGTGAGAAGTACTGCTGTTTCCCAGGAATTACTGCTTCTTTCAAGGCAGTCAAGAGGCTGGGTGGGATGCGCTGCACCTACAGGGGTGCATTTGCCTAAATTTAGGCTTTCACTGTCATTTGGGGCGTCCCAAATGATCCCGAAACAGCCACATGGAGCTGGCAGGAATGACACTGGATGTGCTGGAGATGGGCACCTTGTGGAGCTGAAAGCGGGGTGTGTGTACATAGAATAGCAGAGAGGCTTTTAAATGGCATTAAATGGCATCTGGTTGTGGTGCACTTGGAGGAGGGTCAGGAGCATCCCTGGACAGTGGCATTTGAGTCCTGAGATGACGGAAGAGCAGAGTCCTTTCCTGGTCTTACAGGTGGGAGTAAACATTTAATAGCTCCGATGCTCAGTTACCATTGATTAATTGAACTGAAATTAGGCCAAAGGTACCTCAAACGGGGCCATTTTGATCAACAGCCGGCTTGAAAAGTTAGGTGTGTGACTTATTTGCATTCACCCATGAGACAGCTGGTTGTGTTTCATGTTTCTGGTCGTGCAGCCCACTGCTGTGACTATTGCTGGGCAATTAAATTCAGGGCAGTTCAGCTTGTGTGGAACTGGGTCCCAGGGGTGGGATGGGAATAGCAGCTTCTTCTTTCTCTGTTGGATCCAGTCCTTTCACTGCATGTAGAATCTTCCATTAAATAATGTTGTCAAAAGTCAAAATTTTTGCTTAGGTCTAATTTTATCTTCTTGTTGCTCCGTTTGCCAGATTTTCAATTATCTTTGGAAAGTTTAAACTACCTTTGTCGGTCTTCTGAGGCTGGTGGTGGCATTGTTCGCTCTCCCTGGTTTTGGTACAAATAAGACATTCTTTTAATATTGGTCATTTATAAAAAAGCTCTTGCCAAAAAGAACCAAAACAAAAGTACAACCACAGACATCCCCACGTGCACCATTTGGGCTGTTTTTCTGAAAAACTTCCAGAGAGAAGTTTTGAAGGAATTGTGAGAATTCCATACTGGGTTTGTAACCTAGTGGGGAACACGAGTGATCCACTGTTTCTGCTCTGCCAAAGCAGCATCCACAGTAATTAAACATTAACTCCCTTTGCTTGAAAATAGCTGTCATCAGTACTCTTTGCAGTTGAGAGATATTTTTGTGTGTGTGGATACTGAATATAAGCTTTTAAAGCACTTGGCTACTCTTTATCTTGGGTGGTATTTACGCTGAAAGGTGATTTGAATCCTGTAATTTGACGTCAGCGTGGCCACTCTGCTTGAAATTATTTCTGGGTCGTTATGCAAAAAGCAGGGTTTCTTTTTTTTTGCTTCTGTTTAAGGAAGAGCCCGTTTTCTGCCTTCGGATGGTGGAATGAGCAAGAGCAGAGACTCAGCTGGCCGAGCACAACTTCACTGGGACCTTCTTTGGGGAAATGTGGGTTGTTGGCAGCGGCGAGGTGGGTGGAAAATGGAAACTCCAGCTGAGCTTTCTTCATTCCTGTTTTCTCTGAACCTTCCTCCAGCTGGCAAAATCTCCCTCTCTCTCTGTGGTGAGAGAATGGTCAAGCACAGGAGCAGTGGCTGGTTTTGGCCGCCCATTGGCCTTGATGTTGTGTCATTGTTGTCCTTCCCTTGTGTGAAGCCTTGCTGCACCAGGGTTGTGCTGTGTGGGGTTTGTGGATGGTTGGGGGGCAGAGGGTGAGAACATGCAGGGATTGGAAAAACAAACCTCAAAGCCCCGAATTCTAGCCAAATAAAACCAGAGGGGGTGGGAGAATGGGGCAGGTATGAGTCATAGCTGGAGGGGATGCGCTCAAAATGCTTCTTAGGCGGCTTCAGAGGAAAATCACTACACAGAATGGTTTTGTTTTCTGGAATAAAATAAAAAAGATGAAAGCAAAATTAAAAAAAATAGGTATGGGGAGAAAAGGGAAAAGATTTAAAAGGAAAAAAAAGAAAATTAAAACCCTAAAAGAAAGAAGCTTGGCCGTTCTTGGATGACAGAAAAGTGAGAAGCATTGATCAGCATCCTCATTTGCAGGGCTGTGTGAGCTCTGACTGTGTTCTTAGGTGGTTTCCAGGGCTGGCCAGTGTCCAGCTGGCACGGGGCACAGCCCAGAGATGTCCTGTCTGTCTCCGAAACGCCGTGTGAGCGCTCCGCACGCCAGCCGGGCGGACACTCCTCACTTTGCTGCTCAGTCCACCCCTGGAACAAGAAAAGAATAATAATTCTGAAAGACCAGAGGAGAGGTTTTTCCATAACGCAGTGTTTGAACCCTGTAGCACAGGTCGTGGATCCGTGGCTTCTCCTCTCCACAGTCCAAAGTTGCTGCCCCTGTGGGAGAGGTTTAATTCCCACGGTGTGGGGCTGGGGAGCAGGGACAGCTCAGTCACCTCTGTCTTTAAGCAGTGGCAGCTGAATCAAAGAAATGGAATTGCTTTCCGGGTTCAGCAGTAGCTGCTGAGCGCTTTCCACGCCTTCTGCTCCCCTGTCTGAGCGGGAAAATTGCCTTTTACCCTGGGAAACTTGCCCCATGAGAGCGTCAGACTGCGTGTCCTGGGGAATTTGGGAATTCCAAAGGAAACGCTGCCGGTGGAGTGAAGCTGCTGGAGCTTCTGTAATGTTGAATGAGACAGACTTGAAGACGCGAACTGTTTTTGCAGCGATGGTGGGATTGGAGGCTGCGGAACGCAGCCTGCTCCTGAGTCTTGTTTAAGTCGCTGAGCGACGTGGGAAGAGGATGGGTATCTCCTGAGTGTCGGTCTTTAAAGAAGTACCAGCTGAGCAATTTCCACTCTCTCTCAGTGCGTGCCTCTTGCCATGCTGTGTATTGCCTCCCCCACGGGTTGGGGGCCAGCGTTGGGTGGTGATGTGCTATGGGACAGCCCATGGGAAGGCACTCGCCTCTCTTGGTGCAGCCAGAGGTGTGATGTGCCGTGGGACAGCCCATGGGAAGGCAGTCGCCTCTCTTGGTGCAGCCAGAGGTGTGATGTGCCATGGGGCAGCCCATGGGAAGGCAGTCGCCTCTCTTGGTGCAGCCAGAGGTGTGATGTGCCATAGGGCAGCCCATGGGAAGGCAGTCGCCTCTCTTGGTGCAGCCAGAGGTGTGATGTGCCATGGGGCAGCCCATGGGAAGGCAGTCGCCTCTCTTGGTGCAGCCAGAGGTGTGATGTGCCATAGGGCAGCCCATGGGAAGGCAGTCGCCTCTCTTGGTGCAGCCAGAGGTGTGATGTGCCATGGGGCAGCCCATGGGAAGGCAGTCGCCTCTCTTGGTGCAGCCAGAGGTGTGATGTGCCATAGGGCAGCCCATGGGAAGGCAGTCGCCTCTCTTGGTGCAGCCAGAGGTGTGATGTGCCATGGGGCAGCCCATGGGAAGGCAGTCGCCTCTCTTGGTGCAGCCAGAGGTGTGATGTGCCATAGGGCAGCCCATGGGAAGGCAGTCGCCTCTCTTGGTGCAGCCAGAGGTGTGATGTGCCATGGGGCAGCCCATGGGAAGGCAGTCGCCTCTCTTGGTGCAGCCAGAGGTGTGATGTGCCATAGGGCAGCCCATGGGAAGGCAGTCGCCTCTCTTGGTGCAGCCAGAGGTGTGATGTGCCATGGGGCAGCCCATGGGAAGGCAGTCGCCTCCCTTGGTGCAGCCAGAGGTGTGTTTAAGGCACAGCTTAAAGACAGAGCAGCTGTGACTGCCTGACCCTGAGACAGCCCAGCTCCGGTACCTGTGCCGAGAAGTCAGATTTGGTCCATCTGGATCTTCTCTAGTCTCAGTTCAGTTAATATTTTCTTCAAAGCAGATTAANGAAAAACAAACCTCAAAGCCCCGAATTCTAGCCAAATAAAACCAGAGGGGGGTGGGAGAATGGGGCAGGTATGAGTCATAGCTGGAGGGGATGCGCTCAAAATGCTTCTTAGGCGGCTTCAGAGGAAAATCACTACACAGAATGGTTTTGTTTTCTGGAATAAAATAAAAAAGATGAAAGCAAAATTAAAAAAAATAGGTATGGGGAGAAAAGGGAAAAGATTTAAAAGGAAAAAAAAGAAAATTAAAACCCTAAAAGAAAGAAGCTTGGCCGTTCTTGGATGACAGAAAAGTGAGAAGCATTGATCAGCATCCTCATTTGCAGGGCTGTGTGAGCTCTGACTGTGTTCTTAGGTGGTTTCCAGGGCTGGCCAGTGTCCAGCTGGCACGGGGCACAGCCCAGAGATGTCCTGTCTGTCTCCGAAACGCCGTGTGAGCGCTCCGCACGCCAGCCGGGCGGACACTCCTCGCTTTGCTGCTCAGTCCACCCCTGGAACAAGAAAAGAATAATAATTCTGAAAGACCAGAGGAGAGGTTTTTCCATAACGCAGTGTTTGAACCCTGTAGCACAGGTCGTGGATCCGTGGCTTCTCCTCTCCACAGTCCAAAGTTGCTGCCCCTGTGGGAGAGGTTTAATTCCCACGGTGTGGGGCTGGGGAGCAGGGACAGCTCAGTCACCTCTGTCTTTAAGCAGTGGCAGCTGAATCAAAGAAATGGAATTGCTTTCCGGGTTCAGCAGTAGCTGCTGAGCGCTTTCCACGCCTTCTGCTCCCCTGTCTGAGCGGGAAAATTGCCTTTTACCCTGGGAAACTTGCCCCATGAGAGCGTCAGACTGCGTGTCCTGGGGAATTTGGGAATTCCAAAGGAAACGCTGCCGGTGGAGTGAAGCTGCTGGAGCTTCTGTAATGTTGAATGAGACAGACTTGAAGACGCGAACTGTTTTTGCAGCGATGGTGGGATTGGAGGCTGCGGAACGCAGCCTGCTCCTGAGTCTTGTTTAAGTCGCTGAGCGACGTGGGAAGAGGATGGGTATCTCCTGAGTGTCGGTCTTTAAAGAAGTACCAGCTGAGCAATTTCCACTCTCTCTCAGTGCGTGCCTCTTGCCATGCTGTGTATTGCCTCCCCCACGGGTTGGGGGCCAGCGTTGGGTGGTGATGTGCTATGGGACAGCCCATGGGAAGGCACNTGGATTGGTTTGGGGTTTTTTTGGGGAAAAAAAAATGATAAATTCTCCTTTGCGTCTTTTTTTTTATTTCAGTAGCCAGCTGGAAAAGAAATTAGGTGGATTTAGATGGTTTTCACTTTAAAATTTTTATTCAAAAAAATCCATCCTGTCGGGTATGAATTAAGAAGCTGGGGCGTAAACTGCTCCCTTATTTTTAATGATCTTAGCATGACCTGTCCTGCAAAAGCAGGAGCAATAATGGAAATAAAAGTTCACTTTACAACCCAATAAATGAGGAGAGATGACCACAGCTCAGAACCACCCTGCCCTGTCCCTGGAAGGCCCTGAACACACCAAATACAATGAGTTTAAGCACTGCTATTTCCATTTGGGATGTCTGCTGTGCAGAGAATGTCTGCTGCACCTGGGATGTGTTGGGTTTACTGCACTTGTCTGGAGCTGGGGTTTCATGTGCTGGATGAAACTGTGCATTGTTTTGTTTGGATTTTTTTATGGATGTGTGTGAGCTGCACGCATGGAGTTCATACTGTCCAGGGCTCCTGAGGTTTTGGATGTCCCAGAGTTCTTGTACAAATTGCCAACTCTCGCTTCTTGCACTGAGACAAAATTTCCAGACAGAAAAGACGATCTCTGTGGAGAACCTTGGGAGGGAAATAGCTTAAAACTGGAGCAGTGAGCAATGAATTTGGGCAGGGTGGATATTTTTTGTTCAGTTTTGGTGTGGAAAAAAATTGATTTTGAAGTGAAATATTTCACCTGGTTTGTTAAATCTGTTTTTAAAAACTTTCTGAATGCTGCAGACAAGAATGTTGTTTTGAAAAGAGAGAATTTGGTGGAGTTTTTTTGAAAAATTTTCAAATTTTGGATCTTTTTTCCCAAGCTGAAACTAGTTCTGATGACCTCCACACTGTATAGACTACTGAATGTCATATTCATTAGTGGGTTTTTTACCCTGCAACCATTTTGAATTTAATTTTTTTCCCATCTGATAGCTGAGGATAAAGAACAGAATATTCCTCTTTTCAGAACTGCTTTGAAATCCACTTTAAAAAGTCCTGTGCAAGTAGTGTCTGCTGTCGTTCACTGCAAGAAGGGGTTCTTCTGCAGGAGAGCTGCTTGCAATTTATGTTAAATCTCCATTTCCAGGTAACTTGCAGAGGGTTGATAGATGATTAGCAGACCTTTTGAATAATAAATAGAATAGCCAGGCAGAAATGATGTCAGCAATGTGCTTGTAGCAGCTGGCTCTAACCACCTGTAATCCCTCCTATAGATGCATGTGTTGCCATTAATAAATAATATGTGTTGGCCAGACCTACTGGCTGACTCTCCCCATTCCTCTTGGCCATGTAACTGCAGGAATCAGAGTCTGGACTTTGCCCGTGTCTTCAGCTAATCCCTTGCCCTGCTCTTTCAGCCTGGGTGTTCAGAGATCTGCTTCTGCATGTCATGTTCCCCCCCCCTCTTAAGCTTTTTAGGTGGTTTGGAGTCTGAGAGACATGTTCATCCATGTGCTGGCTGAGAGGTGTCTCCCACCTCTGTCCTCTCGCTCCATGGGTAGACTGCAGTACTTACCTGCAGCGGTGGGAACACAGGTGAGTTACAGGGGTGATCTCCCATCCCAAGAAGTTGTCAAAGACCAGCTTCTCCCGCATGGCTGCTTGATCACTTGTTGCATGTGTGAGCACCGTGCAGTGAGTCTCTGCCTGCTGTGGTTCGTGTCACCCTCAGCTAACACAGGATCAAAGAATGGTGTGGGTTGGAAAGGACTGTAAAGGTCATCCTGCCTTGGACAGGGACACCTTCTGCTAGACCAGGGTGCTCCAAGCCCATCCAGCCTACAAAGAGGTGTGAAGGGCTTTGGGGTGCTGTGTAGAACTTGAGAGCTTTTGTTCCCCACTTGGTGATGTTTCCTTCATCCAGCACACTTTGCACGAGCATCCCCCAAACTCGCACGAGGTGAGGGTTAATCCTTCCCTGCCAGAGGTCATCAGTGCTGCTGCCTGCACTGGGACATCCCAGGGCTACCCCCAAACCTCCCTGGGGAGGAGAACATGTCCGGGATTCAGCCTGAGGCTTGTGAGAGCTAAAGATAAAAGCGCCAAAGTTCACAGTGGAAAAAGGACTTCTTGAATGACTAAGGGCTGTCTGCTGCCCATAGTTTCCTACCAGGATGACTGGAGGTTGGGCTGATCCAGGGCAGAGATGGAGGGGGAGCCGAGGGGGAATGTAGGAACCAGAGCTGGGACCATGACATCACTGTATTTTCTTTCCTGGTGTCACTTAGAGCACATGGCTATGTTTATCTGAAAGCCTCATCCTTGCCTATGTAATTTGAGCTCAGTTTTAGGGATTTAGCATGTTTTGGAAAGCACATATTAAGAATACAATTTGTCTGTGTAATCTTCTCCTATTTTTGTGGGATTAAGACAAAAATGTCAGCACAGGAGCTTTATGTTGAGGGAATAATTCAAATTAATATAACTGTCTGTAAATCCTGCTGGAAAGTCCTTTCTTATCAGCAATGCAGAATGCCAACTTAGAGGGTTTGCCCTTACGCTTGTAAAGTTCCAGACCTGCATGGCTCCCAAGGAATTTTAATCTCCTGTTTGGTTCGGAGGGGATTTTGTGAGCCTGAAAGTCTCTGCTCAGTCTTCAGGGGCACATGGTGGGGTCTCAGCTGCTCCCTGTGCTGAAGCATGTGCGTGTTTCAGATGGGGTTGAAATGACCAAGGAGAAATGACCAATAATGGGATGCTGAATTTAAGAGTTGGCTGGGAAACACTTCTGAGGAGCACTGGGAGCTGTGCCCTAGTGGTTGCTGCTGCATGAGGGACAAATTCTTCTCTGGGTCACAAAGGCATAGCTTTGGGTGGTTTCTGAAGCACAGGCGTCTAATCTCACTGCGGCTTACTGACTTTAGTGGAGTTTATTCTTTTAATTTTCACAATGGTGTAAGTGAGAGCAGAATTTGGCCAGGAGCCACGGTAGTCCTGTGTTGGCAAACTGAGTGAAATGTGCAGAAGCAAACCCACCTCCGGGCAGGTGCAAGTTTTGTGATACCCAAACCCTTGTTTTGCAGGACAGCTAGAATGGAGCCATCCTTCTCTAGCACAGGCTCAGCGTGCAAAGCCAGGTGTAGAAATGAAGAGCCTGGGGCCTCACTCCCAATTCCCATTCCTGTTTTCATACCAGTTTCCCCATCCTGAGTTGTGCCTGCTGAGTCGATAAGATTATCCTGCATTGTCGAGCGCTTCTTGACAAGACCCATGCTCGTTCCATCCAGGACGATAAAAACCCAACAAGAAGGAGTGGGCAAAGCTCGTGTTCCTGTGCAGAAGACCAGCATGTGACCGCTGGCTCGTGGTGACAATGTCCCAACTCCATCAGCCGAGGCACAGCCGGGCTTTCAGAAGAGCAAAAGCTGTGGTCCATGGCCAGAAAAGGCTTTCTCCCTGCTGCCCTCCCCCTAAATTTCCCCCTTTAAATGCAGATTAGAGAGGATTAAACACGTGATAAAGTATGAAGTTTTGCTTGTTGCCCTGGTAGGAAGTTATGTATGCCTGCATGAGCAAGTGAAAGGGAGGGAAAGGTGAGGACCTGACCATGCACGTGATTTCCTAATGATTTCTGTTGCTATTTATGTGTTTATTCCATTGCCACTGCAACCTCAGTAGCATTGTCTCTCCTCTTCCCTTGCTGCTGGCAGTGGCCTCTGCCAGATGCTGTCGATGTGTGGGGTATGATCCCTCCCCACCATGCCTTATTGCAGGCCCTTTTTGATTTCTTACGCTTCAAAGCCTGGCATAAGCCCCGAATGTGACCTTTAAATTGCATTCAAAAGATGTTTAATCATTAGCTGTAACTCTGCTTAGTCCTGTTATCTGTATAAATGTCCAGTAATATCATATAGTGCTATCGTTTTGTATGTATATTTAATTATCTCTTCCTTTATACTTGCTCTGATGAGTTTTAATCCAGCAGATGCTCTTAGCTGTCAGTGTTTTTGACTTGGACGTGGTCTCCCTCTGTTACTGCAAATACAATGTGTTTATACTCTCTGAACATATTGCAGTCCACACATACGTGCCCAACACGGATGTGCTTTTTGGTTGCACAGAAAGGGGAGACACTGGGAAGAGTGGGCTTAGGCTGCTCTCGGGGCTGTGTTTAACTGGTAGCCTTGCACTTGGAAGAGATTTCCTTTATTTGGCAGTCTTTGCTCTTTCGTCCTGTTCCAATTTGTTTTCAACACAGCCCCAATGTAATTGAATGGTTTCTTTTATTTCGATGTAAAAAAAAAAAAAAAAAAAGTCTGGTTTACATGCCTCCTGAGGATTAGGCAGTGAATTAAAAGCAAGTGGTTTTAGAGAATCGCAAATAATGCTTTAACCTCCCTCCCCACTGAAACCAATGAATGATTCTCTAAATAAACAGATTTTCTTTTGTATATGTTGGGCTGGATAAGGCAAGAGCCTTCCCCCCAGCTGGACCCCAGTGGCATGTGAAAGTTATGGTGTGTTTACCAGTAGCAAAGTTCATCCTCCCTGGTGAAGGGGAGCTGCTGGATTGCTTCACACACGGGTCGCCCAGTCATCTGGGGCGGTTTTATCTTAAGTTTCATAAAGAGTTTAGAACAGGAGCGTTCCTCCCTGGCTCTTTGACTATTTTTAGTTAATCTCTGTGACTTCCCTACAGCTCTGTTCCCTGTAATGCAGCTTATACTAATAGGCAGAGACAGTCACTGGGGACGCTAATGACTTGTCTGTTGAGGTCTGTCACTTGCTGGTGACTTACGTAGTCAGGTGGTTGTTTTTTCTCTCTGGAGCACTTCAAGAATCTTTATCTGAGCCTCCCTCTCGTGTCTCATTGGGATTGCCGTGGAGATTTTTAGATGCGGGTGCGCTTCAGGAAACACAGGTTTCTGCACAGTTTGGTAGGGTTTCTTTACCTCCTCACACGTGCTTTGTAGAGCCACTTGTTGGAGCAGAATTAAAAAAAACTTTCTCCTCTGATATCCGAGAACGCTGTTGGGAGAGAACCAAGCATGTCTTGTATCGTGAGGGTTTAAGTCGAAATGGATTATGTGATGGGTGACAAAAATACTATGAGGAGGAGAGGCGCTGACAGCTTGGGTGATACAAGTCTGGTAGCTCCTGTGTTCCTGCAGTTCCCTTAAAGGCTCTGTCAACGATGCTCAGACTTCTGTATGATTTCCCTTCAGTCAGGTTTTCCTTCTACATTAACTCCCGCATTGTGCTGTTCGGGAGAGCATCTTGGGAAGAGTTGGGATGCTGTAACTCACTCACCCTTAAAAGTGCTGGGTTTTCTGAATGGGTGTGCTGGTTTGGTGTTTTGTTTGTTCTAACGAAGAAGTCAGGGGTGCCTGTCAGGGAGGCTTCATTCATGCTCAGAGGAACTTGAGCACCAGGAGGATGCTGCACAAAATTGTCGTGGGTGAGCAGACCGCTACCTACAGTCTCTGGTTTTGGTCTCTGTTGCCACAGTAACTTATGGTCCTGCTGCCCACTTAGCGCTGCTTAATTTGATTGCAAAGACCAGGCCTCCAAAGAGAGACTTTCAGCTGTGCCTATGGGTTCGAACTGGGAGACTGTCGCTAAGTTTCCCCTGCTGTCCCAGTCAGTGAGCAGATGCTCAGCCTGAGGTCTATAATGTGCTATATTTTACAAGTCCATAAACCTACAGCAGAGCCAGGGCTCTGCTCTCTGCTCTGATACCCATATGAAGTGGCTCCACCTATATTTCAGCTATTCTGTGTATTCTGTGTAGTCTGTTCAAGTCGTTGATGGATGTACCTTAGTACAAATTGTGTAGCTGATTTGTGTCATATCGGGCCCGTTTTACCTCTTCTACTGGAAAGGCAGTAGAAAAAAAAACATTGAACTGGTGCAGAATTGGTACAAATGAAGTACAGAGCTCACAGATGCCTTATACTGCATTTGACAGCTAGAAATCCAGAAAATGTAGAATAATCTGCCCACCCTAAATGGTCTTTTTTCTTGGGTAAGTGGATTAAGTAGCATTAACAGTTTCAAATCTCCCTGACCTTTAGGGAAGTTTGAATATGAGTCCAGAAAAGGCTTTGAATTAGACAGTAGAGCTCATCTGTTGGATCTAAATGTGAATCCAGATCTAAGCCTTGAGACTTTACTTCTGTACCTGACGATAATTGTCACTGAAGAAGTGAAATAATGTAATAATAGAATAAATACTGGTGTGAGAAACCCAGTGTTGCTCTTAGAGGGCCAGAGAGGTGAACAGGGGATGTCGGGATGACATTTGCTGCAGGAGCCTTGAGGAGAGCAGGATGCTCTGCTGGCGTGGAGCGACCTCACCTCTCAGGTGTCACCTCTTCTCCTTGAGAGTGTCTTCTTGCCATTGCAATGCTCTGATAGCAGAGGGGATCTGGAGTTGGGAGAAGCAAGTGCTGGCAGTGGCAGGTGTAGCTGTCAGGTGCAGTGGGTTTGACACACCTGAGAAGAGTGAGGGGCACAGAGGTGGATATCATGAGTGTCCAGGTGAGTTTCTGCTGGATGTGGGCCAGGAACAGATAATCTGTGCTGGTCGTGGGGACATGGGGGAGATGTTCTGCAGGATAAATACAGGTTGCTGTGTATTCAGAGAAATGCAGGGAAGCTGCAGTCCAGGATTTCCATGGTAGCACTTGCTTCCAGTGACACGGGAGAGTCTGGAGAGGGGGACAAGAATCTGCTCACGGCTCAGTGCACGTTCAGAAAGTCCAGGAGGGCTGAAAACCTGGAGTCAGTGGGAAAGACTAATCAGACTGCCTGCCAGAGCAGCTGAGGGATGTGCACACTCTAAGGTGCTGGAGTGAAGGCAAAACATATAAATGCTCTTCCCCCAGTGATGGAAGCCTGAAAAAATAGGGGAGGCAGAGGGCTTGGTGGGAGCTGAGAACCATGGCATGGCAGTGTCATGGTTTAACCCCAGCCAGCAACCAAGCCCCACACAGCTGCTTGCTCACTCCCCACCGGTGGGATCAGGGAGAGAACAGGAAGGGTAAAAGCTGGAAGAATCATGGGTTGAGAAAAAGTTTAATAGGGAAAGCAAAAGCCATGCACACAAAACAAAATAAGGAATTAATTCACTGCCTCCCATGGGCAGGCAGGTGTTCAGCCATCTCCAGGAGAGCAGAGCCCCATCGCGTGTAATGGTTACTTGGGAAGACAAATGCCATCACTCCAAAAGTTCCCCCTTCCTTCTTCTTCCCCCCAGCTTTATATACTGAGCATGATGTCACATGGTGTGGGATACCCCTTTGGTCACTTGGGGTCACCTGTCCTGACTGTGTCTCCTCCCAGCTTCCCATGCACCCCCAACTTCCTCACCAGCGCAGCAGTACAAAAAGCAGGAAGGACCTTGGCTCTGTGCAAGCAACTGCTCGGCAACAGCAAAACCTCCGTGTTATCAACCCTGTGTTCAGCACAAATCTGAAACATAGCCCCATCCCAGCCACTGTGAAGAAAATTAGCTCTACCCCAGAGTAGCCTGGGAACCTGGGGAAAAGCAGGTAATTAGAGGGATGCAGTGTTGCCAAGCTACTAGATTCATAGGAGCACTGGAGTAGGATGTATAGGAGGAGGAGTGACAGTGCAAGTGAAGCATAATACAAAATGGAGCAACGTAGAAGTGTTATGGGAGAAGTGCTATAGTATCCTTGTGGGTGGAAATTCCAGCTCTAATAATAAGTGTAGTACTAGGATTGTACTACTGGCACACCCCCTTCCCTCCCCCCCCAGGAAATACTAAGTGAGATTAAAGAAGCTGAGAATTTAGGACAGGTATTAATAGAAGGAGATTTCAACTATCCATATATAGAGTGGGTCAGTGCCGCATCAGGATGAGATACAGTGAGAAAGTTTGCAATGGAGTAAGTACACAGTTGCTTCCTAGAACAATTAATCCTAAATTCTGCAGGAAAAGATGCTATTTTGGATTTAGCCTGAAGTGGTGCCAGGGCCTCGTCCAAGAGGCTTTACTGGGAGAGCTCAGTAGTAGCGAGTACAATACAATTAGTTTTAGCATTGCAGCAGGAAAAAACAGGGCACATACTTGTTTGTGGACATTTGGTTCCAAGAGAGGGGTAAGATAAATATGAGGGAGACTTTAAAAGGCGCAGTTCAAAAATGCAAGAAACCTGCATGCAGGCTGGAGGATTTTAATAACAGTGTATTAGAAGCTAAGATAAAATTTGTGCTGCAATTTCAAAAGAAGACTGTTGTCCCCCAAATTGCCTGCAGAGTCAGGAGGAAAATTAAACAGCATATCACAGGAAATGGCTGGCATCTGAGAAATGGAAGCCTTGTTCAAATGAAGAGAATGGGAAAGGCTGTAAAATCTGGCAGGTCAAGTGTAAATAGAAAATTGGGTTTGCTGATGAAGCCAAGCTCCTTTGAGTAGTCGGATACCACAGGGATGGTGAGAAACTCCAGACAGACCTCATAAAAATGATTGAGTGTCAAAAAGGGGTTATATGAGCTTCAGTGTAGATAAATGTAAGGTAATCCATCAAGGGGAAATGAAACCATGCCTTCATGATGCTGAACTCCAGAACTGGGAGTTACATCTTGGGGGAGAGATCTTGGAGTGGCAGTCATTTGGGATCACCTGCTCAGTGTGCAGTGACATTAGAAGAAGCAAACCACCTTGTGTGTGGCCAGGGAGGGTGCTGAGGACAAGGTGCAGGGTGTTGAATTGCTGCTGTAGGAGGGCTTGGTTAGTACCTGTGCCAGGGTGATGCTGTGTGCAGTTCAGGACAGACGTAGGGAAGGTCCAGAGCAGCTAAACTGACTGAAAGGAAAGAGCAACTTCTTATGAGAAGAAACATCACGAGCTGGGTATTCAACCATAAAGCAGAAGGAGGGGGTAGGTGAGCGATATGTTGGAACCACCAGGTGGCTGAATTAATATGCAATGATTTTAATCCAGCTGGAAAGAAAGTATTCAGCTGAAAGCAAGAAAGGAAAGTAATCCAGCTAAAATAAAGTATTTTTTGTACTTGGCAGGTAATGAAATTCTGGGTATCAGCAGCTTCAAAAGGGTATTAGACCAATTAATTGGCAACAGGTCTGTGGTACTGGGAGTACAGGAGTATTCCTGGTAATGTGCCTTAAATGAAAAATGTGGGTACTGGAAGAGTGGAAGAGATGGATGGTAGAGATGAGGCTCACCTGCTGTCACCTCTGCTGGGGACAGTCCTGGACTGGATGAACCATTGATCTCATCCAATAAGACACTTCACTACCCTCATAGTAAAGAATTTCTTCCTTATATATACCTACCCTCTTTCAGTTTGAAGCCACTGTTCTGTCATTCCATGACCTTGCCAAAGTCCGTCTCTCTTGTAGCCCCTTTAGGCACTGGAAGGTGCTCTAAGGTCTCCCCAGAATCTCCTCTTTTCCAGGCTGAAAAACCCCAGCTCTCTGAGCCTGTCTTCACAGCAGACCATCCCTCTGATGACCTTTGTCCCTCCTCTGAGATCATTCCAATAGGTCTATGTCCTTCCAATGTGAGGGACCCTAGAGGTGAGCACAAGTTCTCAGGTGAGGTCTCATGTAAACAGAGCAGAGGGGAAGAATCACATTCCTCAACCTGCTGCTCAGTCTGCTGCTGATGCCGCCCAGTATTGGTAGAGCTTTCTGGGCTGTGAGTGCACATTGACAGGTCTTGTTGAGCTTCTCATACACCAGCAGCCACCAGAAGTTGTTCTCCCCAGGGCTGCTCTCAGTCTGTTCTCTGCCCCACCTGTATTTGTGCTTGGTATTGTCCCGACCCAGGTGCAGGACCTGGCATTTGGCCTCGTTGACCTTCATGAGGTTTGCATGGTCCCACCTCTGCAGCCTGTCCAGGTCCCTCTGGATGACATCCCTTCCCTCCATTGGGTTGACTGCACCACACAGCTTGGTGTCATCATCAAACCTGCTGAGGGTGCACCCAATCCCACTGTCCATGCTGTTGACCAGGATGTTAAACAGTGCTCTCCCAATACTGACCCCTGAGGAACACCACTCATCGCTGGTCTCCACTTGGACACTGAGCCATTGACCACAACTCTCTGGCTGTGTCCATCCAACCAATTCCTTACCCACTGAGTGGTCCATCCATCAAATCCGCATCTCTCCAGTTTAGAGACAAAGATGTGCAGTACAATGTCAAATGCTCTGTATGAGTCAAGGCAGATGATACCTGCTGCTCTTCCCTTTTCCACTAATGCTGTAACCCCACAGTAGAAGGCCACCAGTTCTGGTCAGGCATCTGACAACTGCCAGATGTTGGCAGCTGTTGATGCCTTGCAGCATAATTTACCTACTCATCAGCTTTGCTTTACACAGTGGTCTCATGCAAATTAAAACACTGCTGCCCTTATTTCCCTGAAGGAAAGAAAGGAGACGAGGGTGTAGCTGGTTGGGAAAAGTGTGTGAAAAGAGCCCTGTTTATCAATAGAAGAAGGGCAGGGCACCTAGGATAGTGTGGAGGTAAATACCCCAGTTTGTGAGTAGATAGTGTGTGGAAATGGTGGAATGAGAAAGAAGTTCATGGGAAGGGAGCCTCAGAATCCTGGCGTGGAGCTGACAGGGAAAGTAAGATGTGTTCCTTATGGGGGTCATTCTTTTATGCTTGTAGAAGCCATTCACTTCCACACTAGACTATAGTGTCTCTGTATGGTGTGTGTGGGGCATTAGCTGATTCCTTAATAAACCAGGATTTTGGTACTGGGTGTTCCGGAGGCTCCTAAAACAAACTATTTTAATGCTTAGTAAAATCTGAAGAGCAAACATATGCATCCTGCCTAATGCTGAAGCCATTAGAAGTCTGCCCACCCCCAAAACTAATTTTAATACGGATAGGAAAGCAATTTCCTGATGAGAAAGCTCTTAATAGAGCACGTTAATAGCACGGGAGGATCATGGGCTCTGGTGCAGCTTAGCAACCATGCTGGGAAGCAAAAGGAGACCACTGTTAGGAAGGGTTATCCTCAGAGGCTGGGATGGCAATGGCATTGAAAGATGACCAAGACCAAGCCATGGAAGAGACCTCTTTGGTTTGCTGTTTAGCTGGTGGATGGCCTCTGTGGTTTCTTATGATGTGGAGCAGGAGAAGATCAGTACTGCTGGTCATTGCTGGTGTGGTGTTGGTTGGGGTCAGCTTGGAGGTCCTTGGCCAACCTTCAAGAGAGAAAGAAAAGGTGTGGGTATGTGTGCATTGTGATCTGTTACAGTGTTCTGAAATGTGTTTCCCGGTGAGGGAACATCTAATTTCCCCCATTTCTGTCCTTTTGATCAGAGGACTTGGAGTCCCCCAGGCCAAGCAGCCAGGACTGGAAAACCTCCAGGAAACTCAGCGTTTTCCCTTGGCTTCTCCTGTTGCTTTGAGTTTCCTTCTCTAGGTTTGCAGTAATTTTTATTGGCAACCCTCACTCCTTGCGAGGGCGAAGTGCTGAGGTTGGGGATAACCTTAGAATCCATCAGAGTCCAAATTTGATGTTCCCATCTCCACTGAGGGGGCGGGAGATCTCCTAACTCCCTGTAACCTGCATGGTGTGGCTGACCTCGAACTCCAGGTCTGTAGTATCTGGCTGCCTGTAGACCTTTGTCTGTCTGTCTGTTTTTCAGTGGAAACCCTCCTGTAAGAGTCAGCTAGCTTAAATTAAATGAATGAGTCATGCAAGCATGGAATTTCTTCCTGCTTTACTTTAGGATCAGGTTGTTGCGTTAAGCAGACTCCACAACTTTCTTGGGTGAGGGTCTGGTTTGCTCTGGCATCTCTTCTCTCATGGGGTCCTTCTTTTTAATTCTTTTTTTGGCTTTTCTGAGCTGCCCTGAGAAGCGCAGACAAAACTACATCTTCCATGGGGCCAGAGGGGATTCCCTGTCTGCTGTTGTTGGCTTCTGCATGGACCCATCCTCCCTACACACCATGGACCAGGGATGTTGTGTTGTGGTTTGCGCCATGTAGCCTCTGTGAGCTGTGCATGGGTGAACCCTGTGGTGGGTGCCTCTCATCCCCCAGTGGAAGTCACACGAGGGTCCTGCTCTCCAGGATGCGTCACGGTGTCTCTATTTTGAGAAGCAGTCCCACAAATGAGAGTTTGAAGACTGCAACACGCATTGAATCTAGGACATGCGTTTGGCTCTGGTATGGAGTTGGGGGCTAGTTTGCTGTTCACCGTGGGGATGATGTCCTGTGCTCATCCCTGGAGCTGTTCCCATGCAAAGCCCCCACCCCATCTGCAGAGTCCATCCCACCCTGGCTCTGCAGAGAGCTATAGACTCTGCCTCAAAAGCAGGGATGCAGCAAACAGTGTAACCCCTCATCTTCTAACCATGTCCTAATCATGGAGAAGGATTGTCACCCTCCAAAAGGCAATGTGTCACAATATCTATTTATATAGAGTCTTCCATTGTGGATGCTTCTTATTCATCTAACAGCACTTTTGGAGGTAGTTCTGTCATTCCATTCCAGGCCCAGGTTTTGGTTGTCTTGGAAGCTGGTAATGGCTCCACCATGAATTAATTCGGACACGCTGAGAGAAGGTCTCATGGGACCGAAGATTTTACTTGAGCTGGAAGCACCAACATGAATCTATGGGATTTAGACTCTGAAATCCTGTGGGGAATACAGCAAATCTCAGTTTCTTTATGCCTCAGTGCCCAGACTGTAGAATGAAGTGGTACCTCTGGCCCAGGTGCAGTGGGCAGGGTTGGGGGGGTACGGGGAGCAGGGAGCTGTTTAAATAATTGTTAGGCTCTTTGAAGTACAAAGGAACTGCAGAGTTGGAAATGTGGTCATAGGATCTAGAGTTATATCTGATGGCTGCACTTGTCCCAGACTGTACCCAAGACTCACTTTGTCTGGCGCAGGAACTGTCCCGCTTATCTCTAGGTTGTGGCAAGAGATATAAAACTTCCATTTTCTAATGGGAGAACAAGGATGGTTTAATTAGCCAAATTATAATGACCCAAACTTGGTTTCCCCAAGACAGAAGGGGTTGGTGCCAGCCAGCATAGCACTCCCTTTCCCTGTGGAGCTCAGCAGATTTATATGAAACCAGAGGCTTAAAACGTGTTTTCAGTAGAGAAAGTATTAGGAATCTTGGAAGAAGATTATTTTCTGCCTTTTTTGGAAAAAGAAATTCAGCTGTTCTGTTTTAAAGAGCACAAGTTGTGCTGTACGAAGCCTGAATTTCCTTGGCAGAGCTGGGGTTGGTGCCCCCCAAGCCCTGGAGTTTGTGGTGGGAGATGGGCACACAGAAAAGTCCTGGAGTCTCCATCACTCAGTGTTAGGTGTTGCTGCCTGTTGCCCTTGCTGAATCGCAACACATCTGGCAGACCTTCACCTGAACGGTGGTTGATAAGCTTAGGTCTCTGAGGATGGATGTATTTCATTAGTGAGAAGATAGCAGTATTTCCAAAGTGGGAGGATCTCCAGGGACCCCTCTACCAGTTCATATGAGGTGGGTTTTAATTCCCTCTCCAACTTGGCCTTGGCCCCCACAGATGAGATTTCTTTGCTGAACCTATTAAAAGCCAGATTGTGATCTCTTGTAGAGGTCATTTAGCAGTGAGAGAACTCTAAGGAATACTTGTTTTCCTCTCAATCCTCAAAACAATCTGGGGAATGTGTTTGGAGTCAGTTTCTGAACTTAACCCTCTCATCCCCAGGAAAAATAGTGTGTGCGCTGCCCTGGTGAGCCTGGGACGGGGTGAACTGGACCCCGGTGCTGCCTTCCCAAGCCGTGTGGCTTTTCTGGAGCGCACAGCAGGGTTTGTGTTGCCTGTGTGGGTTATGCCCTGACGAGGGGGCGACTAAACGGGCGTGTAGTCCCATAAATTGGCATCAGCCTGTGCGTTGTACATACAGCACGGGGGTCACTCAGAGGCAGGAGCTGCGCTGTCAGGGATTGACAGCCCGGGGCAAAGCTGACAGACGGGGGTGTTGGGTCTGCTTGGATGTCCCCCTCATCTCCCATGGGTGCTGGGGGTCCCAGCTTCTCCTACCTCGAGGCTTTAGGGAGCAGCGAGGTTTAGTCCTGAGCTTCTGGGGCTGCAAACGAGTCAACCAGTGAGTCAGCATTAGGTGGAAATCCAATATCGTATATGCAGGCTGTCGAAATACAGAAGAGCTGATAGGAAAATGAGCCCTGTCTCTCTACAGTGCCCGTAGGAGGTGAGATCATGTTTAGATGTAACGATAAAGGATGGGGTAGAAGTGGAACTCAGCTGTGAGCCCTGTTGAGCTTAGGAACCAGCCCAGAAGCGTGGAGCAAAATACTTTGGACCACTGAGAAAGATTCTGCTGGTAAGACTCCTCTCTGTCAAGAAAAAGAAAAGAAAAACAGAAGAGAATGCTTTCACTGGGACTCAGCACATTCTTTATGGCAGTCCTCAATACTCAGACTCATGCCTCCAAAACTGCAAGATCTAAAAGAAAAAAGTAAGAAATTATTAGTTTTTAATATTCAAATTAACTTTTTAGGTTATGAAATTTAGATTTCCGTGCTTTAGTTTTGTTTTTTCCAATGGCAGTCAGAAGCTTATTTGGAAAAAAGAAAAGATAACATCCAATCCCGCTTTCCCCCACCCCGTTTACAAAGGTTTGCTGGATGGCTCGTTCCAGGAGCCAGGGCATTTGGAAAAGGACCAGGAATCACAGGAGTGGGCAGTGCTGGCGCTGCCTCAAATCCCCTGCTAATAAACACTTCAACTGAAGCCAGATGGTAAAAGTGCGTTTTTATAACATTTTATGTGGATTAATGATTCCAATAAACATTTTTCTCGTTTGTATACATTCAGGGCAGCATTTGCACAAAGTCTTAAGAAAACTCAGCGAGCTTTCTCTGGCTTTCTTGGGGCTGCACTCAAAGGCTGACTCGTCTGATCTGTCTCCGTCTCCTCTCAGATTTGCCATTTGTACGAGCCACAAGACTGCAGGGAGACAGCGGCTGCTGACCCCTGAGGGGTCTGGTTTTCCCTTGATGTGTCTGTAACTCCTTTCATCATAATAAGAGTTATTTGTACCTGCAGTGGGGATTAGTTAATGACCTGCAACGCACGGTCCGCTGGACCACGGCTGTCTAATGATGACCTGTCGATGATGTGCTGTTGTGGTTTCTGGAGTGATTTAGAGACATGTCTTCGTTAAGCTTCGGTGCGTGGTGAAAACAAGTGCCACTGCCCTCTCTCCAGATGGGAAAACTGATTGTTGCCTGTTTGGTGGGTAAATAATGGGAGCTGCTGCGAAGTAAATGATTTATTGTACGTACAATTACGGTGCTGTGGTTCAGCAGGTCACGTCTCCTCAGTCACGCCCTTGGAGGAGCCATGGGTGTCCTCTTAACCAGGGAAAGGAGCTTAGCCCGGGAGGAGAGGTGATGGAGGGGATACGGGTGAGGAGGTTGCGAAGCCCTCAGTTTGTCAGGGAGTTCCACTGGTTGTTGTGCAGTGTTTGTGGTTGGTATTTATGCCTGTGATCACCGTGTTGTGTGCTCTGGTGTCCCATGAGCCCAACGTGAAGCCCTCATCCCAGGGCTCACTCCGAGGGTGGTACGTAGTGTCTGGGGATGACTCACACAGCTGCTGTATAGCACATCTGCTCCCGGCCAGAGGTAAAATTAAACACAAGCTTTTAGTGTTATCTTGACCTAGACTAATGTTGCTATTTTGGCGTTTTATGTCAGAGACCCAAAAAACCTGGAAATCACTGATGGAAAAGACCTATGAGATCATCCCTTCCACCCACAGGATTGTTCCCTGCAAAATATTCTCCACCGTTTTGTCCAAAGCAGTCAAAATTCACTCAAGTGAGAGGGATCCTAATTCCTCCCCAGGGGGACTCTTACGTCTTCCACCATGCCAGTGAGGACTCATTTATCCCCAGTCCACAGTCCAGAGTTAATTTTAGTTGTTTTAAACCTGTCTGTCCGAGTTCACATCGCCAAGACTGTTCCTGCTCTTCCTGCTGTTCATACCCAGCATGGCACAAGAAGGAGGTGAACACAGAGTGCTCAACCACCTGTGGTGGGATGAGCTTGCAGTCAGCCCTCAGATGATTGCTGGGGGGCTCTCTGCCACAAGGGTGGTGTAGGATAGCAAGCCTCATATCCCAGGGCTGCATCTTCTCCATCCCTCTGAAGCACAAACCTTCCCCAGGGCATTTTTTGTTCTGTTGAAATGTCTCGCTGCCTCATGGGATATACAGGCCTGGACTGACAGCCTAGTTGGGTTTCCTGTCAAGGGCAGAATTCCCTCTGAATGGGAGCAGGCTGCAGCAAGTGGTGATAGCTATTTCAAGGACAAGAGCTGGGTTAGACCAGTGTGTCCGTGTGCTCGGGTTCCTGGGGAGGGATGCTGGGGACACCAACTCTTCCATCAAACCCTGAGTTTAAGATGTTGCAGGCTATTAAGAACCTCTGCAAACAAGTACTGGAACATCATCGAGACGTCTATTTTTAATACAAAATGCAGTTGCAAAAAGGAAAAAAAAAAAAGAAGGTCCCCACATGACAGATTTTACAGATAAGCTGGAAAAGAAAATAATCCCTGTCTACAGGGCAGGGACTGTGTGTGCCAGCTCCCCCCTTTGGCCCCAGCTTGCCCCATCTCAGCCTCACATCCCCTGGGAGTGGAAATGGAAACCTCTGCACTGAGCCCTGGCAGTACAAGTGGATACCAGGGAAAGTTTTTGCCAGTACTTAGCAGGAGCCAGCTCTTGCTCCACTGCAGCAGTTAAACACATCAGTGCTCTGAGCCTCTACAGCCCTTCTGGCACTGACTGAATAGGTATTTGTGGGGTTTTTTTTTTGCACGGGGGTAATTTTTTTTCCTGAGCTTCTGAGCACTCATCTGTGAAACATGAAATTGCCTGACCCTGGAGCTCCTCCCTGGATTGGTGAGATCCATAAGCTTGCAGAGAACAATATTTTCCTTTTACACACGGAGGAGTCTTCAGACTGCAATCACTCAGCAGACAGCAATTTTCAGCTGTCTCTCCTTTATGTTTTCAGTGGGATTTGAACATCTTTGGAAAGTGTAAATTTACAGCCAAAGATCACAAAATGATGCCTCACTCTGGGCAAGCTTTATGTAGAGACCACAGCTGCCACCTCTGAGGAGCCACGGTGGATAAGCAGTTGTTGGTGCAGGACCCATCCAAGATGCCTGGGCTGGCTCCAAGCTGCACACAAGGCGTGGGGCAGATTGTTCAGGGCCATAGCCTGTGTGCACACTGAGGGGATATTTTGCCTAATAGCAGATCCCAGAGCTTTGCAGGGCTGGGGCAGCATCTCTCAGGCATTAGAGGATGCTGATGAACAAGTGCTAGGAGGGAGGAGAAGGTCCTCATGTCCATGGAGAACTCTGATTCATTTTGAGCATGTGCTGGGGGACAGAGGTGTAGAGTGACAAGTGTCTTTCAGAAACCTCCCTCTTCCTCCTCCTGTGCTTCCAGTATTCTTGCTGATACCTGTTTGTCCTGCCTCCAATCCCCAGGATTCAGCTCCACCTTCCTCCCATCCAGCAATATTCCCCTTCCATTATTCATCTGACCTTCTGGTGTCTCATTTATTTTTCTCTGCATTTATTTGCTCTCCATATTCCTGGGGCCAGGACCTGTCTCTCTAACGTGTATAGTGAATGTCCAGTAGAATTTCAGTGTGTAGCTTTCTCAGAGTCCACAAAAAATGGCAACTCCAACCCCACAGGCTGCTTTGACAGGTTGCTTTCCATGTGACTTGAGCCAACTTTTAAAAATAAGATTAACTTGTGTAGCAAAATAATATAAACATCAGCTCTCATCAGAGTGTGGCTCTATAATAAGTGGAAAATACGGGAAAGTTATGCAAAAATTCTGTTCTCCCTATCAAGCGCAAACGCTTGAAGCATCCTGGGTTATTTGTCATCATTGCCAGGCTCTACGGTGCCTGCATCCATTTCTTACCACCCACACGAGCTGCTTGCAGAGTAACCAGACTGAGTCATTAGTGTCCTTAGCTACAAATTTTGCTCTTTGAGCTCCAAGCCGCTTCTTTGCGCGGTGCGTTTGTGCCGACTCACTGAACCGTGGCGCGGTTGCTTTATCGACGCGTCCACGGGACAGAGGGCTGGGTCGAAGGGAGCCTGGGGTTGGGATATCGAACCTTCTGTCTCCGCGGTCACCGCGGGGTGCCCCGGGCTGGTAGGGGACACAGCAGCCACCCCAGTTGTTTGGAGGTCACGACTGTGCTTGTAGTGGCCGGATGTCCGCGTGGCAGAAAGAGCCACGGCGAGGCCATCTGGGAGATGCTCTGCTGCTCCAACCACGCCGCAGGGGCACGGGGCCGTGCCCCTCCAGGGAAAACAGGGCTGGTCCTCCCTCTGCTGTGCCCCGTGGGCAGGCTCGCTGCCTGTAGTACAGCATCATACATTCTGGACCTGTTGTTTTTTCGCTTTACTCATGCAAAATTCAGAGAAATCGACTGCCGGAGCAAAGCCCTTCCTCGTTTCCTATGCTGCGTTGATTTCCAGCTAACAGTGGAATCGTGGAATCTCGTGAGTTTTATTATAAATTGCTGAACAAAGGGCTGAACCCTTGCTTTGCGTGGAAGCCTCAGTGCAGCCTCAACTCTGAAGCCTCTTTCCACTTCTGCAATTACCCATTTACAGCAAAGAGTAGAGCGTGATACAGTGGACTCGCAGGCACGCGGCTGGTAATTATTGGCAGCGCAGTAGACTCAGCTGGTAGTTTGTTTTTGGAAGTGCTCTGCAATGGTGCAAACCAGGCAAAGCTGATGCTCAGCCACAGGGAAAAGGGAGCGTGTGCTGTGTGAAGTTCTTGCGAACCAGTGGCCTGTACAGATGATTAATAGCAATAACACACCAGTTCCAGTTGGCTGGAGAGCGTTGGTACGGAAGTGCCAAGAGCTGAGCAATCAGGAGTTTTGCATATTGTGTGGGTGCAAAATCAAAGTGTAGGTCTGTGGCTCTGGTGTGTGAAGGAGGCAGGAGGGTTGTGAGAACAAACTCCATCTTCTTTATTGAAACCCATCTTTTTTTTAAATGATCCAGCCAAAACTGCATCGTTTAAAGGGGATATGTTTTATTAAGGTTGAAGGCATGGATTGGGTGCTGGAAGGTTTTAGTTTTATTGCTATTTCTCCCAATGATTCCTTGCATTCCTGTGTCTGAAAAGTATGGCTGTTCAACTTTTCCATGCCAATAAAATGGGGATCACAGCATCGCTTATCTCACGGCAGCACTACAAGCCTGAATGAATTAATACCTCCGAAGAGCTCTGATGGGAGGTGCAAAGTCTTTTCATAAGAGCTCACGATTCCAGCTAGAAGACAGTTCTGTATGGTGAATGCTGAGGTTGGAAAGGTGCGAAGCCAATTTAGCTTCCGAGCACTGCGGGCCTTGGTCCAGCACCAGGCAGTCTGTGAATGCAGGTCTCCTTGATGCCGAGTGGTTAATCAGGATCAGACTCTTCCACGGGCTTTCCGAAAACCAGCGGGACTGTGTGCATAATAATGCAACGCTGCTCAAAAATCATGGTAGGCACAGGTTCTGTGAATGATTTTTTTTTTTTTTATCCTAGGCATCTTGAAAGACAAAAATAATTCTCCAGGCTTTCTGACAGGAACTCTTTTTCTGGGAGAACCTCTTACTTGCTGATTGGAAGCTTTTTACCCGACAAAAAAATAGCAATCTCTCCAGGAGTTGTGGAGTTCAGCACGGTGTTAGCACTGCAGCAAAAGCTCTTCTGCTGTTTGAAAGTTAGAGTTCTTCACTGGGCCCACGTGTTTATGATGACTAATTTCCCACTCTTATCTAAGAGTTACTTAATCTAAGAGTTCCCAGTGGGATAAATGGAACAGGAATGAGGGTGTCAGTTTGCAGCTGTCAAGGTGAAAAGAGAGAAAATACCCACATACTGCACCAGGCGGGTTCTTAAAAAACGTTCTGGCTTTTCCAGGAAAGATAAGGGTCTCCCTGGAGCGGCAAAGTTTCCATGAAAGGTACTGTAAGTGCTACAGAAGTTGGAAAAGATGGTCATACACACTGCGTTTTGGGAATGGTCTCCCGTTTATGGCACTGCTGCTTCTTGCCCCTAGTGCTGCTCAGTCTTAGTGACACAGACATAGCCTGCCAGCCTGAGAAATGGCACTAAAAGCACATCCCTGTATCCTTCCGGATGCTTTGCAGCTGGGCTGGTGGCAGCCTCACAGAGGTCCACAGCACCCCTGAGGGTATGGGACCGTGGATATTTGGGGGTTTGAGGCAACAAGTGTGTTTGTGGGTATTGGTCTTTTCCCCTAAACCCATTGCATCCCCCTCGGGAAGAGCAGGGAACCAAGTGTAAATGCAAGCTATTTGTATGGATAACTTAGATTCCCATCCCACTCTGAGTGGGTTGCAGCTTCAGAAGGGGATGTTACAACTCCTTGGTGACAGTTTCGTGTTAGCTCTGGTCCTACTGTGGTGGCCTGGGAACCCCCAGAGACTTAGGGTGGGATTCATCTGCCCAAGCATGGGTAGGTGCCTGCCGAAAACTATTCATCTTGGATTCCCTTTGGGGAAGGTCAGAGGCAGCAGGTCCTGTGTGGGTGGGATTTTCCACCCTAACAAGGGGCAGTTGGGATGGGTCATAGAGGTGCCTTTTTCTCTGTTGAATACACTGTGAGCTCAGGGAGTGAGGTAGGACATGGCTTTGCACACAGGAGATGTATCTTGCAGCTGCCATTGGGTCAACGCGCTCTTGAGGGCATGGTAGTTGTACCTAAAACTTCTTCTAAACTACCACTTAATCCCACTGTGCACTCCGCCTTCTCTGATGGATATAAATGAATTACCCCCAGTTCTGTTGCCAGCTGATGAGTTGCTGAAAGCTCACTCCAGGTGAATCCCCAGAGATGCCTGAATTAACTTTTAAATTAAGCAGAGGAATAGGGTCTGATATCCTTCCTCTCACTGATCAGGTTAGACTCTGTCTTTGTTTCGCTCTTGACTCTTTAAAATGGATTGGGATTGTCAAACTTGTGTTCCTGGAGCAAGGCGTGTCGATAACCAGCATTTTGCTATACAAAGCTGACAATTTTAGCTCAAGAGCCACAGACAAAGTGTGGCAGCCTCATTTAAATCTGTAAAGACCCAGCATTAGCTGCAAGACGGCTTGGTGTTACACCACATCTCTGGATGTACTGTTACAGAATACCTCACGCTGAACATTTAATTAATCAGAGAACAGTTATCACATTACCAGCCTGACTGAATTATTTTCTTTTTGTGAAAAAATGTGTGTTTAAAAGTCTAAATGCTCCTGTTACAATGATTAATTATCTGCAGAAAATTGAAAGCACACAAGAAATTATCGAGAATGAACATTTAGACATCATCTGTCTTCCTAAAAACACTTGTCTGAGTGTATTAAGAAGAATATTATTGCAGCGTAGATGTTGGCCTCTTGGAATATATTTTTCCTGCCTTCTCTTCAAGTGCATTCTTGCTACATTTTTTTTCTATTTTTTTTTTAATATAGCGTCTAAATGGATTAAAGATTTATTGAGTTTTTGAAACTGGAATGATTCTCTGGAGAAGATTGATTTCCCTGCTGCCTCAGATGCAGTTTAATTTTTGTGTTGCTTGTGGAATAATGAGAAATACACTTGAGTGTAATGGGGAGAAGCAGTGGCACGGGGCGCTGGCGGCGTCTCGCGGAGCGCTCGGTCAACACGGAGTCGCGCCTGGTGTATTTATGGGCTGTGACCGTGTCTGCAGAAGCAAACTGATTGCCAAAGCCAGGCCTAGTGGAGCACACACCCAGCCACCCACAAATCTGTGTGCTCTTACTCCTTATTAACTAAGGATCAGGGCTTCTTAATTACACATGACTTGATGATGACACGTCTCGTAAAAAAAAAGGAAGAGGCACGCGGAGAAACTCGATAGCTTTGCATTAGGCAAGACGGAGATGGGTCTTTTACAACCCAGCATGGGGTTAGAATAGTAAAATTTACTCCTGCTTGGAGGGTTATACAGGCTCAGAGCATCCTTATGTGTTTTAAATGGAAACGCAGCAATGGATTAGCTCTGTGTCAGTCATTTCCAACAGATTGAAAATTACTGGAGGGCAGTAAAGAGCATCTGGTTGTTCTTTCTTAGGAAACAATGAAAACCAAAACAACAAATGGACAGAAGGAATCCCAGGCAAAGACAAAAATACCAGTTCTGGAGATTACAGAGGATGCACAGAGAAATCCCCAAACGTGACTGTGATGACCGCTTTCCTGGTTGACACAAGGCAGAGCTCAGGCTGTAAACATTCCTCCTGACAAAGAGCCAAACCTTGGCAGCAGAGAGCAGTTTGCACCGTCTCTGGACCAGTGTGGAAGAGGGAGCAGGGAGATGGAAACAAGGGCTTGAGAACAGCACCTATTTTTTTAAGCAAGCCATGCTCTGGGAGCTCATGTGATGTTGAACTAAATTCTCTGAGCTTTGTAAAACTTCTGTCCACTAAAATCTTTGGCTCGTTATGCAGGGCTCGATGTCAGGGTCTGAATTAAATCCATTTATAGTAGCTCTGGAGCAGATCTGGGCTGGGTGGAATGCCTTCATCAAGGAAACTGAGTGTTAATAACCAGCCCAGTGAGGCCTGTGCAAACAGCCAAGAAAAATAACAGTGAAATGAAAAATAAAACACCTATTCCTCCTGCTTTGCACATGCAAGAAGTCCTAGGTTCAACCCTGCATCTATCCTTATATATGGTCTCAGAGTCAAGGATCTGAGTAGTATGTCTGAGCACGACAAGATCAAGTGAAATTTATTCTTAGAGTGAATATTATCTTTGAATGTTTTCAAAACATTCTCAAGACTAAGATAAGGACTTCTGTCGCCCTGCCATGACTTTCAAAGCAGGTGCTCCCCTAGTGTTCTCAATGCCTCAGATATGATTATATATAAAAAAAAATGAAAATAAGAAAAAAACAAGTCAGTGTTCAGACACGTTAATGGTCGCACATAAAAGAGTAAGTGAATGTTGTGAATTGTTTTTTCTAATCGTTAAGAATCCGCACTGATGCCAGTAATAAATAAAAACCAGCTGAGCACATTTTGGAATTACTGCGGAGCTTTTCATCAACAGGAAAAGCCCAGCCCTGCTGCTGTAACTACATGATGCATAGTGCAGTTGTCTCACCCTTCTTTCTCCTTACATGAACAACCACCACTCTGCCACACTTGCTGTATTAAACCAACTGATATCTGCAAATAATTACTTGGTGTTAATCATGCTCTTAAAAAATACTCGTTCCAAATGATGATGTCCCTGTATCGTTTGTGCTGCAAATGAAGATGCATTAGTTTCTGGAGAGCACCACCATCAACTTTCATCATGTCCTGCCAACACAGTGAGTCCTGACATCCCTAATGGGCTGCATGAGCTTTCACTGAAAGCCTGGACAGGCTTTAGAGATGCTGTGGCTGTTCCGAATTTTGGTGAGTGAAGAGGTCTCTGTAGCCACAGGTTGCTCTCTCCAAAGCCTTCCTTTCTTGGTGTTATTTTCAACACTCACACCCAACTGGAGACTCCAGAGAAGAGATAGAAAAGTAGTTCATTTCAATAGCTGAAAGATCAGAGGTTGCAGGAATTTAAAAAAGGCTTTTAGAGGAAGATTTGCCGGGATTGGTCCTTGTTTAAGAGATTAGTGCTGCGTTGGGTTTAGGAAAAAAAAAAAATAAAAGGTGGAGTTTCTGGCTTGTGACCCCAAAGTGTGTGTGTTACCATGGGTTGGTGACTCACTGTTGTTGGCCATACATTGGCTTCAGGATTTGTCTGGCTGGTTTCACTTCCCATTGTGGGAGCAAAAGTGAGCACACACACACATCTGGTTACTGCGGCTCAGCTGTGGCTCCCCAGGCAGTAAATCCTTCCCTTCTGGGTGTGCATCTGTGCCCTGGTATTGCCAGGGGGAACACACCAGTTTTGGGCTCCATGGATGTATGTGTGCCCCTAAAACATGGATTGACTCAGAGACCACTAGGGTGAAGCACACAGTGCACCAGGGGAATTAAAGACTGGATTTGTTCAGCATGGAGAATTGATGACTCAAGGAAGACTTTTTGCTGTCTATAAGCACCTAATGGGAGGATGTAAAGAGCATGGAGCTCGACTCTCTCCAGAGGTGACAGGACTAGAAGCAACAGGCACAAGCTGAAAGATGGGAAATTCGGTTTAGGCGTAGCAAAAGCTTTTTTACCATGAACGTGATCTGCTGTAGGGCTCATGATGTGTTCATTGCTGTCTGGGTTAGGGTAGATGTGGGTGTCTCAGAGGCAGGTGGCAACCCCACAGGTGGGGTGAGGAGTGAGCCACTCGTGCTACCATACCTGCTATGGGGCAGTACCTTGGGGTCACGGGCTGGGTGGGCTGGGAACAGGTAGAGGAGTCCTGCTCTGACCTGGGGCAGACATTGACTCCATTGAGGCTGCAGGTCATGGGGTTCTACCAGCTATTCAGCCAGCCCGGTTCTGGCTTTTCTTGCTTCCTTGAAAACTTCATATATCTGAAGGATGTCGCGTTTTCTGGCTTATTTTGAGCCTTGCCCCTGGAGCTGGCCTCCAGCTGCCACTCTGCACACCAACCAGCTCCTTAATGTCACGGTGTTTTATTGACACCCCATCAGTGGAGCCACGTGGGCTTTCCAGACCCACTGCTGAGCCTGCCAGGACCTTCCAGCTGCTTCCCCAGCACTCCTGCCTGTTTTGGATGTACCTCACTGCAGAGACCTCAGAGCTTGGCACGGAGGAGAGACGTGAGCTGAGTCGACCCTAACTTTTTAATAAGTTCAGAGCTTTCTATACCAAAAGCGGACATTTCCTCCTTGCTGGAAGGAGAACACCACTTGTGCATCCTGCTATGTGGTTGTGAAAACAGGCCCAGGAAAGCAATATTGGAGGCATAATGGGAGGAGGCTCTCAAGCCTGAAGCATCTCTTTGGAGTCAGTGTCTTGCTAATTTGCTCTCAGAGTAAAGAAATAATGTGTGGTTAAAATGGCACTGAAGGAAGCAGATGTTTTCTGGACAGGCTCTTAAAGACCTTCAGAGGCAACTAAGCCCTAGGGAATGAAGTGAACCAGGCTTGCCTGGAAATCGGTATTCACAAGCTGAATTTTCACATTTTGGAAATGGTTATCAGTTCATTTGGGTGCTTAACCAGCCACTCATCCTCAGCTGAGTGCTCCAAAATATTTGGCACGTATGTTCTTGTCTGCCTGCTTTATGTCTGCTTTTATTTATCTCCCCTTGCTGCTTCATAGCTGCTGTGAGGGGATACGCAGCAAGTGTTTTCAAAAAGCAAAATATTTACCATGATGTTTTCTTTCTGGAGTTTTGAAACTTGCTTTGTTTAAAAACGTCAAAATGCAGTGGGATCACCAAATAGTTAAACCCCAGAAAAGTTTATTTGGGATTGCCAAGAGATGTGCCTTTATTTATAATCAAGATCAACAGGGAAGATTGGGAGAAAAAAAAGTATTTTGATAATTTTCCTCCCTTTCCATTTCACGTATATTTTTTATCTTTCCTTTTTGCATCTCAAATCCAGCCCTTCCTTGCTCCCCAAAAGCCTGTGTGTCCTGTCCTCCCACCTGGACTGTCCTGTGCTTGTGACGCTGCCTGGTCTGCCATCAGGGTAACAAAACTCCAGCACAGCAAGGAGCAGTGTCCTGCCTTTGGACAGATTTCTTCCCATCCCAAGGGGGTGTTTTCTCACATTTTCCAATTATTTCACTGGAGCCCTGAAGAGGAGCATCCTTTGCTCCTACTGAGAGGGGGGAAAAAAATCAATATTCACCCTACTTACTAGTAAAATGCTACTCAGCAAAACCGATCTGAAGTCCTCAGTCACAGAACCCTCATCTCTTCAAGATGCTTTCCTCAGCTTACTGGCCCTATTTTTCTTCAGACGGCTCAGCTGAAACTGTACGGGGTTTCCCCGAAAATGTGAGAGCCTTTTCTGTGTTTGATCATGGGCACTTCAATGTCCTTCCCAAAATTAAAGGGCAAGGGGTTATTTGAGCTGCCTAGCACTGAAGGGAGCAGAGGTGTTGGATGTTAAGTGGAGCTTGCAAAGGCAATTTGGGCGAGATGTGGCACGGGCTAGCAAAGCTGTGTTGGGAAGCCACTCAGGCTTTCTGCTAGGCATTACAGATTCCCAATTTTATGAACTTTGCTGGAGTCAGGCTAGCAAAGTGAAAAGCATTTCCAGGTGTAACCCAGCAGATTGCAGTTTAATGGCTGCAGCAGATCTCTGCCTGCGGAGCTGAATGTTGGAGCCTGGGGCTGGAGCTGGGGACAGCAAGTGTTTCTCCTAGAGAGGCTTTATTCTCTCTTAAAGGCTGTCTGGAAAAAAAAGATAAATGCTGGCTGTACTTTGCTATTGCTATAATAGGAGGATAAAGAAGGAAAGTGGATGAGAACGAGCCAAAAGCAGAATGGAGAAGGATCAGGGAATAGGGAGGTGTTAATCGTTCTCCTTCTCTTTGGGATGGATGGAGCAATCCCATTGCCCATAAATCTCATGGTCTCACAGCACTCTAGTAATAAACTCCATCTCAGGCTGTAAGATAAATGGATCTGAGGAATATTTTAACACTTCTTGGCTTCAGACCAGTGTTTTGGGTAGTTCTGTATTTTCCAGTGTTTCACTGATGAGGCTGGAGGAGATGGCTTCTGCGTAGGCTATGGCCAAATCCCCATCTGCCTGGAGTTAATGAGTGAACATGGGATGGGAAAGGTTGGCAGGAAGAGGTGGATTGAGCCAGTTTCTCCTGTTGTTGGTTTTGAAGTGATGGGAGTAGAATGTGGGTGCTTGGCAGAAACTTCATTTGGGTTGCATGGCTTGTGACATGACTCTAATTGACCAACCAAGATCCTGTGGCTCTTGTCTAGAGGGATTGGTAGTCAGTACGACACTGACTAGAGCAGGTGGTGCTGGACCCTCGGCAAGCATTTGCCAAGGTCTTCACCTTGGATTCACCCGATGACTTCAGTTCACCTCAGACAGCTGCATGGCAAACAGGAAGGTTGGACGGGTAGGAGTCACATGGGGCATGGCTGAAGACCCCATCAGTACCCACAGAGCCCCTGGAATGGTTGATCACAGTCTCCACACTCCAGTGGTGCCATATCCCTACTCATTTGAGGTGAAATGGGGTCATTCCTGTGCAGCATGAAGGTGGCTTGGCCTTGGCTGTTATTCAGAGGATTTTGCTGTTCATGGTGATGTTCGTGATAACCCTGGCTCTGGGAGATGTGGGGTCTGCCAGTGGTATTTTACACTGCTGTGCTTGGAATAAGGAGTAAAGCTACCAGACACTCAATTTGTTCCTAATACTACACTGTGAAGCTTTTTGCTGCTTGTCTCCCTGTGGATGTAATTAGACATGGGAGCTCTTTTTTAGATGTAATTACACCATTAAGCATACTTTCACTTCAACCACAATACTGCATGGTTGGACTCCATAATTACACCACTTAATGACGTTACTTAATTGTATGTAAGAGTCTATGAAGCAAACAATGTATGGCTTGGACTCCCTCTGACTCGGTGCTGCTTTGATCTTCAAAGTGGCTGCTAGGAGTGAAAACTCCACATTCTGCATCTGGATGAGTCGAGTTGGACAAGCTGTTTTCTGCCCAGGAGCACTTCCGCTCAGTGTGATAAGCCTCTTGTATTCATAATTAATTGAAGGATGTGGGCTTCAGTCACTGGATTTGATGTTTTCAAGTTTGTGGAGTTTGTTAGTGGTTTGGTAGCCTTGTATCGGTTGGGGTTGGTGTCCCCAGTGAAGGGAGGACTTTAGGGTCATCCTGGTGAAGGACCAGAAATATGAGTAATGTGGAGGGAAATACCAAGAGTATAACTGCAGTGTGGGAGCATGGCCTTGGCAGGTTGGTGGACCTTCTCATGGGGACTGGACTGGCTGGAGGGAAGTGTGCCAGTCCTCAGCTGTCCTTGACCCCAGTAACAACAGGTCTTTAAGTGGGTGGCACACGAGCTTAGAAGGGATGGCAACTTCAGAGCATGTTTAGAAGATGTTTTATGCATGGCCTTGGTGCCCTTCTCATTGGAGGGTGTTCCTCAATCATGGATGAATGGCACTGTCCGTGATGGTCCCACCAAGGCAGCTGAACGTGGATGAGGGACATGTCCCCACATCAGGAGCACAGTGACACCAGTAAATAGCAGTGACTGCTGCACACCCAACAAAGAGCGCTTCTTCAGCATTGCGCATCTGGCTCGGGCGTGGAGGGATACGGCTGAAAGCCCATTTGGTGTGGCTTTCACCCATACTATTTCCTCCTGGATTAAAATTGCTTTTCTTACATTTTCAGTGTTTTGTAGTTTTGCAGTTTGTTTTTACTGCCTTTTTTTTTTTTGAAAAGAAAGAAAGTGGACTTCCGTTTATTGAGTTCCTTTAGTTGAAAGAATCAAATGCTGAGTCCAGTCTTAGAAAGAAATCAGAAACAAACAACATGAGCCTGGGAGCTGCCCAAGTGCCTCACTTCCTCTGGGTTTCTAAATAAGTACGTGTCCATGAGACGTGTTTCTGTTCCCATTTCTTCTATACACAACATTGCGGAAGCTTTAAGTAAAATCTGTCCCTAAATAGGCATCCCTGGGACATGCAGCTGCCAAAACAAAGATCAGGCAACAAAACTGGGCTCGTGTCCTGAAAACAATTTATCCTGTTATCTTTCCCCTTTCTCTTTAATCCCTTCTAATTAGTTTCCTTGACACTTTTTTTAAGCAATACTGTGTCTGGGCAGATCCTACTCACTCTTTGGGAGGCTGAAGCCACTTCTGTACTAGATCAGGGTTTCTGGCAGTGCCATGTGAGCGCTGTGCCAAGTAAATGCTCCAGCTCTAGGGATGTTTGGAGGGTTGGACCTCCATGGGACTGTCAGCCAAGGTGTAAGTTACTTTAGTGGCTCATCCTGGTTCTCTCCAGATTGCTCTGATGCAATTTTTTGATGCTCTGATGATTTTGCTCTGATGCCTTTTTGTGGGAAGCAGTGCAATGAAGGGTGCATTTGGGATCGTACAATTAAACTACATATAGTTCAGTGAAAAAGCAAAGCTGGAAGTAAAACTTTGCAAGAGCAGCATCAGCTTGTTGCATTTCCAGCATCTGTCTGCGTGAGCACTGCGAGGACTGTTGAGGAACTGCTAAATTAGCCGACTACATCTCCTTGTAAAACCACCTGATTCCTTTCTCTAAAGCACATTACTCTGCATTTAGGCATTGTGTAATCATCTGTCCTTCTCACAGATGAGCAAAATAAATGTCTGCTTACACAGGATCACCATTTTATTTGAAAAAAACCCACCTTTATCCACAGCTGCGTACTTGTCTGGAGCAGAATATCGATGTCTTCAAAGCATAAGAATACTCTTTTTCAGTTTTCAGGGAAATATACTTTGCAGAAGTGCTCAGATTTAAAGCAGATGTTTTCTGAAGCCTATTACTTTGTTAGCCTTGTCATGAAATGGTTACAGTGCCTGCCTCACATCTCAGAAAGAAACACACAGTGATGGACTTTTTATAGGCTGAGGAGACACCGGTTCTGAATTTAGGGCCAATCTACTATTATTCATTATAGTGTTTTCTCCATCTGCATTTTCCTTGTTGGTTTGGTAGCCTCTTTGTTCTCCACGTGATTCTCTGAAATTGCCTGCAGAATAGTAGTTTATTGACGACTGCTGCACGTCTGGCAGCAGTCAGGGAGTTTGGAGACAGAAGTTGATCTCTGCCATCAAATAAAACATAGACGAGAAGTTTCTTCTCTTCAGAGGAGAAGGCGAAGGACACAGAAGAGGCTGTGCTACCACAGCTGGTGCCCTCTGAAGTGCTGGTGTGAAAACTGGGACCATTTTTAGTGCAGCTTCACTTCAGTTGCTGAAAAACAATAGACTGGTGGTTCTGTCCTGTTCCTTGGCAGCAGTGCCAGGATAGATGTGTGCAGTTCGTGGTTGTGTACTTGGTTGTGCATATGGTGAACCAAGAGTCTTGTGAATTCAGTGGTGTCAGAGGTAGAAAACTTGGTGCAAAACTTGGTACTCTGCTGTGAAGTGCAGCAGCAGTTAGGAAGCTTTTGCCAAAATGCAAAATGAAAAGTTATTTAGCAGCTTCAGGATGCTTCCTTGCATGGTTTTCACTGAAAAGGGACCTCATGTTGTGTGCAGCAGCAGTATTGGCCAGCAGATTTCCTACTTAGCAATGTGAGCCTGTGAACATTTTGCCTCTGCTCCTGCCCTTTGCATGGGCTCCACGTTGAGCTCGCCAGCCAGTTCATGCCCTGGGTCTGCTGCAAAAAATCTTTGCTGCAGTCATGACCATTGCATGTAGGATTTTCCCAGGATGCGAAACGCATGGGAATCATTGCTGCAGTTTATTGGATCTCATCTCTTTCCAAACTAAATGAGGAGCTTAATGCTTTGATCATACTGCTATTGAGGTCTCTACAAAGCTGGACAAGGAAAAAGGTCTGGGAGTGGTAAACTTCCTACATACCTTGGAGTTTGGAGGGGAAGAAGGGGACTGCTGTTTTCTGGAAGGAAATAATTGAGGTATAAATTAGATGATTTCTGTACCGTGTGTCTGAATGTACCAAAAGTGCACAGATGAGCATTGCATGTGGCAATGTATGGAACACCATCAGTAGCTGTCTCGCTCTGTTGGAGAAGTATGGACGCAAACCCGGAGAGCAGCTCCTTGCCTTGGCACTAGTGGAGTTAGGAATGTGTGGCACGACTCTGGGGTGTCTCAACTCTTAGCTTAGTGAAAAATTTTGCAGAACTGAGAGTAGCCATAGTAGGTGTTGTTAACAAAACCTAGATTTTCTCCTGTAATACCATATCTGCAGGCTCCTCTCTAGACCAGCAAAGCCCCGCAGTGGAACCACCAGTTACACAAAATAAAACAAAAGGAAATTTTAAGCAAGTCTCAGAGCAAGAAGTATTGGTCATAGTTAGAACTTTTCTCTTGCATTAAGTTGCACCCACATTGGCTTTTCTTGAGAATGATGTTCCCCTCCCTAGAGTCCTAAATACTGTCTGTGGATGAGTGTGCAGATGTGAGCCAAGGGCATGGCATGCAACCCAGAGGTTCAGCATGGACTCAGTTATGTGTCTCAGTTATTAAACTGGATACTGATCTAAGCATCTTTTCCAGTAGATGAAAAGATCTCAAGTGTGATCTCTTCCACATCACTTGTCTTTTACTGTATCTCTTTCCACCCTTTCCCCCCCACTCTCTTCTTATAAATGTGTAATTTCCTGAAAAAAAAAAACCATTCCCCTACACATTTAATTTTTAGAGTTGTGTTTGTTTACCAGAATATGTCTGAAGCCTGGCTGGATAGCAATTCAATATCCACTCATTGATTCCCCAGCTCTCATTAGCTTAAATACTTACTCAAAGCAGAGGACAAGATCTTCATCGTTTATTTTAAGAGCATTTGGTTTTAAGATGCCCTTTTGTGATTTGTTGTATTGTACCTGACTCAGTTTAAAAAAGGGACCATTTATATTCTCATCCTCTTTAATGTTTACTTTTTGGCATGAGTATCTGGTTGTTTCTGTTTTATAGTACTTTGAAAGGGAAACTAAGTTAGATGTAGAAATTAATGAGCTCACTGATCGTTTGCCAAAAAAAGCATGACACAGAAGATGCATGCAACAAATTAACCCCAGGATTTCCCTGAGAAATACCCTTTCCTTTACCAGAAATAATGAACACGGAACATCAGCATAATTAAGCTTATTTTGTTTTTGAGAGGGTCACTGTGCTTTTTGGAAGGCAGTGTGATCTAGTGCAGCATTAGTAAACCCAGAATGATCTTCCTAGAATTGATCTTAAATGTCCTCTATTAAGTGATTTGAATTTTCTGAGCCTCTGGTTGCCATCTATTACATCTAGAACTCATCTTTTTCTTACAAAATGCTCTCAGATCCGTAGGAAAGCTCTCTAAAAGAGCCCAAATGAGAACATTTGTGTTGGTAGCCTGATTTGAGCTGTGATCCAGGCTTTTGTCTCTTCTTGGGCAGGGAAAACGTTGCCTATATAGTACATATAGCTAAGCAATATATTTTATCCTGATTGGTCATAGCTTACTAGAATCTGGCTTTTCTTAATGCCAGGGCAAGATTTTAGGAACAAGAAAGTCAAATAGCAATGCATTTCTCTACAGGCTCCCATGTAGGAAGGTTCAAGAAGAATTGGGCACTGAAAGTCGAAAAAATAAGAAAGATTTTTTTTAAAGTTGATTATTATTTAATTTTGAGACAGAATTGAAATATTCTTTGAAGGAGGGAAATCAAAGATTATATGAAAATATTGCAGTCACTACTTTACATGGTTTTAACGCAAACCCTTGTAATTTTCTTAAACTTTGCAATGATGGAAAAGCATTTTTCATGGGGGCACACCCCCAAAGACAGCAAAAGTGTCTTGACCTGCTCTGTAACTTCAGTGGGTGTGACTGAAATCCAGCAAACATTTCATTCTCCAGCTCCAACCAGTTGGCTGAAAGAAAATGGGAGATGTGCATTATAAATATGGAATATTAATATTTATGTTATGCAAAATAAATAATTACGCAGTTATAGAAAGTACCAGTTGTTATTATTATACAGTTAAATCAGCTATTACAGATTTGAAAACTTAGCTCAACGTGACAGTTTTAAAATCGTGTCTTCTCCAGTTTGCCAAAAGACTCAGCTGAGTTGCTGAGCCTGAGACAGACAACCAGCCCCTCCTGGGCAGCCTCCCATTGCCCACCTATAGCTTTGGCTTGTGCAGATGCAGTATTCACCAATGCCTAGATAAGTGCTTTAAAAATTAGACCCTGAATGCAAATCTTAAGGGCATGTGCCCATACTATCAGTATATTTGATCTTTAGACCCTGAAATGCAAATATCTTTACTGGGAATATGTCTTATGTAATAATACTGTAGCTTCCAGCTCTCTGTCCGTTCCTCTTCCCATTTCTGTCTGGAAATGGTAGGATTGCTCTGTATTTCTCAGTTTGGGTGGTACACGGAGTGGTCTGTAGAGCCTCAGTGCCTGGTGGGCTATAAAAAGCATCTTAAATATTCTGTGACTTATTTTTCAGTGAGCTTGAAGCTTTAATAGAGAACTAATGGTAGATCAGGGGGAATCTTTAGGTTGAGGCTTGCAGTGTAGAAATCTTACTGGTGTTCAGTCCTCTAAAAAAGTGTGTTTTCTGTAAAGAAATATAGAAGATTTCCCTTCGACCTGAAGCTCAGGTGTCGTCATTCAGTGTATTGAGGAGCTTGTATAGCAACTGTCCTCACTGACATCTGTTTGCTGCAAAGTACACAGCAAGGGGAAGACGAGCAGACTGTGGAGGTGTATCTGCAGAAGGAATATACTCTTTTTTTTCTATTACACAAATTACAAAGGTCAGGCTGCAAGTGAGAATAATTTATTACAAAAATTCTGCAGTAAACAGCCAGCCAGAATACATAAAATTTCACTGGAGGAAGATTTATTGAAGCAGCGTGTATTTGACTGGGAGAATATAATTGCAAATAAATGCAGTGCTCTATAAAATATCAGAAGGGCAGAATGGCATGCTTCCAGCTTTCGGTGCTGAAGTCTGATGAACAAATATTTGAACAGAGAAGGGGGAGGGAAAGAAGAAGAAAAGATCCATACCATTTGCATGGGCAGATTATTTTCATCTTGCAGTTGTTATGTTTCTGTGGGGAATCGGTAGTGTCAGTTGTTTAGAAAATACTGTTGACACAGAAATGTGGGACTTTAAAGAGTAAAAAATCAGGTTCTCATCTTGCCAATTCATCTTGTGATGCCGTCAGTCATCAGCAGCTGAGCAGAGCCTTGCTGAGGGTGTTGTTCGCTTTGTTTTTATTTTTCGTCCTGGAATCCTATTTTATTTATCTTTATTTCCTTCTTCAGCTTCATAGTAAGAGACAGTCCCCACCCTAAAGAGCTTGTGATCTAAATAGGCAGGAGATGGAAAAACAAATACTAAGTCACAAAGTAATTGAATAGGAAAAACAAATAAAAACTCATGCGTCCCAGCCTCCACTCCACCACCCTGTGTCCCAGGAGCTGCCACGTACTGTAATTATCCATTTCTTTCCGTGGCACTTGAGGCACTTCATGAAGCACCTGAGCAGAGACTGCTCGTGGGCTCCTGGCCCAGGGAGGCTCATTGTCATGTAAATCCTTCCTTCAGGAGAGCTGCTGATGTGAGTGGCAGCTATTGACGTGGGGAAAGGCAAAGTCGACCCATAAATGATGAGCCAAGTATAATGCAGCGAGAGCAAACGCGTTCATGTATTTTGCATGAGGAAGTCGCTGGCTTCAAGTCAAACCGAACGAGAAAAAGAGTCTGTGGATCAGGGACCGTGAGCAACGTTGATTCCTCCCAAGCTGCTGGGTGGGCTCCATCCCCGTTTGAGTTTTGGGAAGAGGGACTGAAGGGTTTTGCTGCCTCTGTGGTGATTGGGAAGCTCAACAGAGACATTAGGGTGTGTGTCCCTCAAGCTGGGGAAATTGGATCTTGGTCTTTCCGCTGGTGGTGTGAGTGGTCTGGTGGCATTCAGTGCCCCGCTGTGACATGCTAGTGTCAGAGTCTAAGCAGGTTGTGTTTATATGGTCAGTAGGGAGAGGGAGGCACCCCCCGTGGTAAATTCCTCTATCCTTCCTTAAAACAGGGTGGAGTATCTCTTTTTCCACGGCATGGACAGGATGCACAGCTTTTGACATCCACGCTTGAGAACTGAATCCCAATCTCCATATTAGTGTCACGGGGAGAACAGGCGGGAAGGGACCTCAGGAGGTCTCTCATCCAACCTCCTGCACACGTGATGGTCCATTCTCAGATCAGACCAGGCTGCTCAGGGCTTGACCTCGTTGGGTCTTATCTGCTGGAGTCTGCCCAGCCTCTCTGGGCAGCCTCTTCCACCCCTTCCATCTGAAGCAGTACTTGATTTATTTCCAATGGTCTGCATCCCCTCCTAAGACTTGTCTTGAGGCCACCTCTTACGTGAATCTCACAGATCAGGGAACTTGGTTTTGGTGTTGGCTTCTCTAGGCGTGCCCGGTGGCTGAATCAAGGTGACAAGAGTTTTTTCCAGGAAATGTAGATTAAAATGACATTTCACAGAGTAAAAGAGGTCAGACCGTGTTTCTGGGCTCTCTGCTGTTCAGTCAGTGCTCTTCTGTTTGTGTTGCACTTAGAGCAGTAAGTGCTGTAGTTCAGGGAGTGTTTTCGGGTGAACAGTGATTTTTAAGTGCAGAGCTTCCAAGCAGATGTGTACGTGCCAGCCCTACAGAGAGCTGCAGCTTTGAGACTGTTTGCATTCTTTTCATGCTGATGCCAGAAGAATTGAATCATTTTCAGGTAAGGTGTTCCAGAAAAGAGTCTTTTTGGGTTCTTTTAAAAAGAGATTTCAGTGCCTGGTAAGAATCACCTCTAAATGTCTCTTCTCATGCATATTCTGTGTGTGCAGCTTCACTGTGAAGTGTCAATGAGTGCAAACTTTGAGTCCCTTCCACCTTTAGGGATTCTCTGCATAGGAAGAAAAAAATAAAAAAGAAATAATGAATTTTAGTTCACAAAGAACTCATCAGGAAATTTAAAATCAAGAGTTTGGGCAATATATATATATATAAATAAATACTATTTGGATTTTCTCTGTTCACTGCTTGACTTCTTCTGAGCTTTTAAGGCTTGAGATTTCAAAGCTTCTTCCACATTCAATTGAGTAATTGAGAATTTCTGCTTTCTTTCCTGAGAAGAGGTAAGTGTGGAGAAAAATCTGTCTCTCCTGAGCCTTAACCCAAGCCCCAGTCCTGCTATTTCATAATGATGAGGCATCCCTCATACCCTGGTTTGCAGCTTCTGCAGAGAGTAAACCCTTCCCCTAAGTATTAGCACTCGTAAATTGTCCACTTGCATCTATCTGTTCCTGCTGTCTCTCCCAGCAAGATATTATCCTTTAGGAATGGTGTGGGAGCCTACGTGTGTTACCCTTGAGACTGACTTGCTCCTGTGGTGACGTTCAGATCTTGTCACCCAGAGAAAGCTGGATGGCTGTGAAGACTTATTGCTGTGCCAGATCTTGTCTGGAGGTAGAGTGATCAACAGCAGTCCCAGCTTTGCCTTCTTCAGGGGCAGAGAGAGCAAAGGAGAGATGCTGTTTGGGCTGACATTGCTCAAAGAACCACTTCCAACCTGCACATCTTTGAGAAATGAGCTTTGGAATCGACTGTGTAGGAAATGAGTCTGGAGTAGCCAAAAAGCCCCCCAGAGCAAAGCAGTGAATGTATCAGGACAGAGAGGGGAGTGTCTGCTGGATGTTTTTGTACTACACAGAGTACCAGGTTCATCTCTGATGAAGATCTCTTCCCACCTACCTCTCCATTGGGTCTCAGATGGGCCCATCCACAAGGGCTGAAATCACGACCTTATTAGCGTATCTAGGCAGTTCTGAATTCTTTGGAAAAGACTTAATTTATCTTTCATATGTATATATGTGCTTTGCTGATATTGAATATTTTGAAGTACAGCATATATTATGCAAGTCTATAAATTTGTGCATGTGTACAGTGTGTGTATATAGTCTGATAGTGGAAAGCATAAGAGTGTTGGAGTCTGCTGTCACACCACGTTATCCTCCCTTTCTGGCCCTGGATGTTCTATTCCACTTGCCTGGGCTCTGGGAGTGGTGGTGTTCCAGGCTGGGGCAGCTGAGACCTCACCAGGACCTCGGGGTGCTCTGTGCTCTGATTCCCAATTTAGGCTGTTCTTTGGAAGTCCCATACTTCCAGGTGCATTTGGACCTGTTGGATCAGCCCCCAGTGTTGGATCAGCCCCCAGTAGCTGGGACCTGGAGAAATGTTTGACTTCAGACAGAAACCTCCCTATTAAGTCTGCATTTGGCTGATGGAGTGCAGTGGAGTATCCCTTGATTCAGCTACTGACACATTCTGAGTCTGATTGCTTCTGGTATCTTTGGGGACAGGCTTTTGCTTTCTGGTAGGAGCAGTCAGGAGTGGGGATGGATTTACGATACCTGACTACCAGACTACGTGACTACCTGTGAGCTGGCAGGCCACCCTGCAGTCACTGTGGTGGGGTCAGGGCTGGTGCAGATGCTCCTGAAATGTCTTTTATGGTGACCAGCTTGGCCTGACTTGTGCTGTGGGTGAGACAGACCAGGTCTGATCACCAAGTCTGCAGTCCTGCCCACAGCCTTGTGCCTCACACAGCCAGTATCTCCCCAGCTGCAGTGCTGCAGAGGTGCCTCTCCTTGCAGTGATCACCCCAGAGCAAGGCTCAGTTCCCCTTCAGCTCACCTGAGTGCCTGCATAGGGTCTGAATAGCTGTCTCGTGTGGAATGAGTGGAAAACGTCCCTTCTGGCCGCCACATCCTTTTCTGGGTGCAGCTCTGGAGTTCGCCTGTGTGCTTGCACTGCGTGGCTTGGTGGCATGAGAGGGTTTTGTTTGGGAGCGTGCTTTTGGCTCTGGCTGAACTTCCTTCCTTGGGAGGAGGGCTGAGGAAACCAGCCCACGCACGGGGCTGTTATATGAGGGTTATTGTAATTCTGTTTCAGGACTGAGATATCGCAGTGATGGGAAATGATGCCTTTGAAGGGGAGGACTGATGGGAATAAAACCACCACGAAAACCACAGGCAGCGCTTTGCCTTGGCAGGGAGATGGGGGGACTGTCAGCCCTGAGATGTGGCTTCCAAGAAGGAAGCAGAGCCCTGGTCTGCCCTAGCCACAAGTTTTTGTGATAAATGGCTGGCAGTGGTCTCAGAGACTTGTACTTCTACTAGCAAATCTTGTCTCCTTTGCATGGATGTAGCAATGTCTGGAAGGGGATGTCTGGAATTGCCGCAGCTTGGCTGCGTGATAATAAGGAGGAGCTCTGTGCTCTGACATTTCTCTGCTCTGAGCTTTCTGTCCCCCTTGAAGTGTCACTTCTGCAGAGGTGGGTGTCACCGAAGTGGCGTTTTCAGCAGAGAGCAGGAGGCTGGTGTCTGAGGACTGCGGCCGTATCAAACCTGCACGGACACGTACAATAAACTCATCTGTGTGCCATGGGGCACTGGCGGGACGTGGTGAGCTGCTCTTACAGCAGCCACTGCCGTGGAGTCAACGAGGAGAGCCCACCCCACATCCTTGTCCTGGCACGGTTCCCCAAGGGAAATCTACTTACCTGGCATTGTGCAAGGGGAGGAATTTAGCACCGTGCGATTCTTGCAGAATTTGGTTTCTCGTCAGCCTTGGAGTAGAATCCTGGGTAGAGCATGATGTGGGGAGGCCACTGGGGATGAGCAGTGGCAACCAGCGTGCTGGACCACGCGGGAGGAAGAGTGCCACGCGGAGAGGGAGAAATGGGCATTTGCCACTGCCCAGCAGTGCAGTCCCAGGAGAGAAGCTGTTCAGCAAGCTTTAGGGAAACCCGAGTTCTTTAGCAAGCACAGGCTTTGTAGAAAGGCGAAGACAAGTTTTTCTGTAAAAAATCCATGATTTTATTGGGCTTGTCTGAAGGATAATTTTGTCCCCATGGCATAAGCCCTTTATGATGGAAAAAATCCTTTCACTGCTTAGTACTAAGAACAGTGAATGTTTGTTAAGCCTCATTTTTAGGTGGGCTGTGAATTGTCTCAGGAAACTTTTTGAAAAGTCTAGCATTTTATTTCATTTTATATAGTAAAAATGTTGAGAACATAAAATGTTATCAGGAAATACCCATTTTTTTCATAAGGGTTTGTGGAAGGAACTCTTAATCCTGCTTCAGCGCTGTTCTGTAATAACCTATCCATTTATTTCAGAAGCTTCGCTGATTAATTTCATAGTTACACTCATTTCCCTTCTTGGAGAGCCCTATATTTAATTATTTTTAATAACAGGAATATGAATCACATTATTCAATATCTTACTATTACTCTTCATCTTTCCAGGGATGTCGGAAATAGAGAAGTTTGTGCTTGGCATTTTGATGTATGTGATGGAAACATAGTAGATAGATATTTTTATTCAAGACTCTTAGTGCTCACATACATTTGTGTGTATTGCTTGCAACTTTAACTCAAACAAAAGTAGTGCCTGGAGAGCCACATGAAATGACATCCTATTAATGTAAATGAATTTGAAAGGAGAATCTGTGTCCCAAAGAGCTTTCAGTGCCGGACCAAGGGTGAACTGCCAACAACCTGTAGTCCAGGGGGATTTGGAGCCAGGGTTCTTGAATTCAATCTTCCAACCACAAGACCATCTTCCACTTCTAAACATGGCGATTTGAAACTTCAGCCCAGTTTTTCCTAAGAGTTGAGAATCCACCAGTTCCCAGTAAGAAGAGATGCTCATGCAGTCTCATTCACTTTTTAAAAGGTGATAGAAAACAATACACACTGAATATAACTTTCCTGGGGATACTGTGATCATTTCCAGCAGATTTTTCTCAGCTACAAGACAGTGATTTTTTTGTTAATAAAGTACAGCTCTCTGTTGTACTTCTATCCCTTTAGAAGATGCCTTTTTTTTTTTGGAGAGGCTGGTCTCTGCTGTCATGCCTTTGGGCTATATCCTGCAGATCATCTCAGACAGTGCCCTCCTGCAAGTCACATCATATAATGACTTGTGAATGAAAGATAATTCAGATCAAGAAAAACAGGAAAGTTCAATGCAAAAAAGTAATAGCACAGCTCTTATCTAACTCTTTTCATGCCATGATCTCCAAGGGATCTGTGAAAGAAACTTCATTTATCTATATTCTTTAGATGGGAAAAGACCTGGAAGGTCCAGGATCATTCAGCAAAACAAGAGTGAATCAGAATTAGACTGTGTATTTTAAATCTCCTGGTCAATCCCTTACCATGACTCTTTCCCAAATTCTTGTTATCCAACACAAGTTTACATGGTTATTTTTGGTGGGATTTTTTATTTCCTGAGGGAACTCTATCTAGATGTTGATAATTTAGTTTTCCCAGGGAGTTTACCAAAGAGATGTGTTGAAAGATGGGACTTTTTTAAACCAGGGCAACTGGACAAATACCTGTCATCGAGAGGATGTCACTGGGGGAGTGTTAGAGGTAGGGAGAATGTTTTACACACTGGGACACAGTGGAACATCAGCAGCCCGTGGCATACTTCAGCTGGAACACATGTCCCAAGTATATCAGACAGTTCTGCCAAACTGATAAGGGCTGAAAGTTGTCAAGAAAAGCTGTTTCATACTATGAATATTACATAAGAACACATTGACTTCTCTTTTATTTACAGGAGGATGTATGGAATATGAACTCTGTTCTCTGGTCCGTGGTTGTTTAAAGGGAATAGGAGAAAGAAGGTGTAAAGCATCCTTTTTTTTAACTTCTGTACTCATTAATCTGCAGAGAAGAAGGCATTGCCCCACATGTTCCCCGTATCTGGTTTGCCTGGCATTTCTGGGGGCTTGGCTGCGTGCAACCATGAGTGCTTTGCTAATTCTGACACAACACAGTCTGTTCAAGATAATGCGTTAAGGAGGCTGAATGCTTGCACTGGTTTGCCGTGTAGGACTGTAGAAAATAAAAAGGGTCACTGGCTGCCAGGTCAACACTGGATTTTCTTCCTTTTCCTGGGCCAAGACATGTTCTCTCATATATAGACTGTGTGCCTGCAGATGCTGCTCTTGAAACAGGTCTTAACTTTTTTTCAGGATCTAGGTTGTTGGTTTTCTCCCTGTAAACCCAGTTCAGTCCCATACAAGCTACTACTTGGTAGGAAAGGAAGGAAAAGGGGACACCTCTGTCTCAGCTTCTGCAGACGTTCTTGATGCTTTCATTGTGTGTCTCTCATTGGTAACAGAGAAATGTTGTTTTGTTCGCCCATGAATATTCATGGATTGTGGAGCTTTCTCCTGATTTGTGCTTCTGGTTGTCCACGTGTGTGAAAGGAGGACCAGGATTAAATTGACCACCATAATTTTCTGAGGAAATTGGTAGCATTGGGTGATTCCAGTTTTGGGCATCCAGGTCTTTAATGGGACCTTGCTTGGGAGGATGGGTGGTTGGGCTGTGGTGACACAGAGCTTTGTGCATATCTCGTGTAGCATGTGAGGGTTCTGAGTTGTGCTGTTATCTTCCTTCCTGTTTCTATCTTCCCTCCACCAGCTTTTCAGTCTTGCATGCTTTTGAAATAGTTGTTCTTATATTATCTGAAGAAAGAAAAAATAATAAAAATAAGACATGACCTTTATTGTCTTTAAGACATTTTGGATCTCCTGAAATAGATGGATCGCTGCCAGGGGTCACACCGTGCCCAATGGAGAGAGGAAAGAAATGCAATTATACATATATACATAATGGGTAAATGCTGATTTTCATGCACAGCAGGTGATTTTCATGTGAGTCGTGTCCCTGGACAGTCTGACATACCCACTCAGCTCACCAGAAAATTAGATGAAAATTGGAAGAAAATAGTGTTAGTAACATGGTGAACGTGGTCTAAGGTTTGCAGCGGGACTTTAGATTTTCCTCACCAATTTTTCAGCATTGTACAAGCTGGCACAAACTAATTCCAAAAGCAGGCTGATGCAGTATGCTGTGTGGGGACTGGTGTTACGGCAGGGCTGGGGGGAGCTCTGTGAGTATGGTTTGCTTTGCTCTTGGTTCGTTTACTGATTTTGAGTAAAAGGATCAAATTCGGGTTTATGTTGATTCAGCAGCATCTGACCAGAAATAAAATTGTTGAACAGCTAAAACAGCTCGATGTAGGCAGACCAGGGAATCTTTCCTTTGTAATCAAACCACATGTTACGAGAAATTTGACCCGGGAGAGCTTATTTTGCATCTTTCTTTGGTGGGCTCCCGAGGTTGCATTCCCTGAGCTGGGAGTTGTGCGGAAGTGTCACAGGGAGCGATAGCTTGCTTCAAAATTAATTGCAGTGAGATAAGGGCTGTGAAATGGAGCTGTTCCTTTTGGAGCTGTCAGCATCTCCATCGTGCTTGTTCGATGGTTGTGTTGCTTTTTTGGATGTTGGAGGCATCCCCAGTTGTTAAAGCCACTTTGCCACTCATCCCATCCACGGAGGGTGTAGAGAATTCTCAGTCTACTCAGTGCCGTTGAGATTTGGAAATTTCTGTGCCATATTGTGAATGTTTTGTCCGTTTGCCCTTTTGCTGGAAATGTTTGAGGCCTGAATATGCTCTGAATATTATCTGTGAATTTCTCTGAATGAGGACTGTGAAGACGTCATGGGTTTGTGGCTTCCATGTGATAAATCCAGCCAGGGTCTCTCAAATCAAAAAATGGTCACCCAGTAGGTCTTGCTGACTTAATCTTTCTGAAGGAGTGTATTGGAAGAGTTGTTTGACTGAAGTGACTCCTCAATTGCTCCCACATAGGCAGCTGGTTTGGAAGTAGTTACTAAAAGTGATGGGGTTGTGGGAAGAACAATACTTGGATCTGACAGATTTGGAAGTTATATAATTTTAATGGTTTGAAGAGTCTGTCACCTCTAAACAGTTCTTGAATAGCTTAAAGAAATAAAGTGCTGAGAAAGAGGCTAAAAAGGTGAAGTTAGTGTCTCCTACTACTTTATTGTGCAGCCCCATGACCCCAGACATGAACCTATCTTCCCTCCTCATGGGGCTCACTGTCCCTCTGATATCTGGGATTTGATATGGGGTATTTGGTCTGTCTCTGCCTCTGTTTTTCCATCAGTTAAGTGGAATAATATATGCCTTCTGTTGCATAACACTTCGAGATACAAGGAGAAGAAGAAAAGAGAGAATCAAAGTACTATTAATTATTGTTATTTATTATTGTATTGATTTAATGCCTTCTTGCTGTTAGCGTCAAAGATTCTCAGGGAGGCTTCCTAGAAATTCACTATCTCCAAGAGAAAGAAAATTCACAGAGAACAAAGAAGTCAGAAAAAGAAGAAGGCCTCAGAGATGGGATCTTATTAAAGGAGATGACAGAAAAGAGCCTTAGACATCTTTCAAAATGTAAATCATACTTAGAGGACACATCTGAAGCTAATGCAATTAGGCATAATGTGAGATTAATACACTTATTTCAAATTATCCTATAATCAACCCTTTAACAAAAGCACTCAGTCCAAAACCAGACAAATGATAAAGATGAACGATGAGAAGGAGAAAGTACTTCAACTGAGTGAAGAGTAATAATAGTCTTGTTGTGGTTTAACCCCACTGGCAACTGATCCCTACACAGCTGCTCACTCACTTCCCCCAACAGGACGGGGGGCAGAATTGGAAGGGTGAAAGGGGGGAAAACCTGCAGGTTGAGATAGAGACAGTTCAGTGCCTAAAGCAAAAGCTGCACGTGTGAGCAAAGCTGAACGAGGGATTCATTCACCACTTTCCAGGAGAACCAGCACATTCTCCACCCCTTATTCCATACCATTTATGTCATGCTCAGGTACCACCCTATCCCATACAGTCTTTAAACACCACCCCCATTCTTGTGCTCTGACATAATACACAGGTGTAATTTTCTTAGTCTGTGGACCATCCCTATAAAAGGCCCATGAAGCGTCCACAAATGTCCATCAGCTATCTCTTGAGTTCATTTAGTCCATGACTTTGGGCTCTGTCTGTCGTGGTAGTCACTCAGGACAGCAGAGGTGACGTATTGTGTGGAGTTACTGGGCACCAAAGCCAGCTCAGGTCAGGTCCCTGCTGCACTTGCACTGCTTCTTGTAAGAGTTCTCCATTGGTTTGAGTGGTCCCTATAACTTGCAACTCAAATCATGGGTTGCAGCAGGTTGGAGGTATTTCCATTACAATCTCCAGCCCTGGTGCCTTTGGGCCAGGTTATAGGGTTTAACATTGCAACGAGCTCCTTCCTTTGCTCCTGCTTTGGCTCGCAATTACCCATGGACTGCAGTCCCCGAGTGAGAACCTATTCCAAGTGGAGCCTTACCTATGAGCTACAGCTTCTCCAGAGATGTACCTGCTGTGGCTTAGACTTATCCACAGCCACAATCCCCTTGAGGTGCACCTGTTCCATCTTTACCTTACCCATGGGCCACAACCATTACACTGACATAGCCATGGCCATAGAAGCTTTGAGGTGTACCTGCTCTGGTATGGACATATCCATGGCTACAGACACTTCAGAAGGGAAGTGGACTCATCCACAGGTCGCTTTGACTCGAGTTCCCACTGGAGTTCCAGCCTGTCCAGTACAGCAGAGGTGCCCTGGCCATCTGCCAGTGCAGGCACATCTCTGTTGCTGTTATCAGAGTGTTCCCAGGCACAGCAGAGGAAGATGATAAGCCACAGAGGAAGATGATAAGCCACAGAGGAAGATAATAAGCCACACGGCAGGACAGCACGCAGTGGAAGCGAAAAGCGCTCCCTAACGAGCACTAGATTCCAATTATAACTGGCAAGTACGGGAGCCTTCCAATTAATAGCCAAACAGCAAGAGCAGCTGTAAATTCGATCCAGCACGTTTCAATCAAATCTGCTGTTATCTTGAACCCTTGGAGCCCCACGCTGGGCACAGAAAAGGACTGTCATGGTTTCACTCCACTGACAGCCCAGCTCCACGCAGCCGCTTGCTCATCTTCCCCCAGTGCAATGGGGGAGAGAATCAGAGGACAAAAAGTGAGAGAATTCTCTGAGCTGAGAGTCAAACGGGTGGCGAGTGATTCTATTTGATGATGGCCTTTACATTTATCCTTTTGTGATTCAGATGTGGTTGAGTTTCAGTTATTAAATGCAGTTTTGGCAAATCTGGGCAGTTACATCTCCTCTGTGAAGTAAGATGCATTAAATTTTCATTCTAATCAAATGAAGGAGGTGTGAATATGACTGGATTTTGCAAATGCTGGCCCTGCTCCTATAGGTGCATATATCAATATATGTATGTACACACAGGCATTATAAATAATACATTTGAAAAATGCTTTTCTGCTCTTGTGGCCAAGGAACAGCATCAGTTTCTGACATTTCAAGTTACATTAAGAGAAGGCTGGCTTCTGAAATTAGACTTCCATGAAATGTGGCACAAGAAATCTTTTTTGCTAGGAGTGTTGCTCTCACTATCTTTAAAAAAAATGGAATTTTTGAAAGTAAATGTCCTGGTACAAAGGCCTCTCTATTTTTCTGATTTGATGAGCCATGATTTGAGTGATCTGCTGAAATTGTCTTATTATACTGATGGTTTTAAGACTTTTCTGGACTTTCAGTTGATTGTTTGATTGCACTGATTCTGTATGCTGGATGGGAGAACAACACAATCAGTTTTATTGAAAATGTGGCTGCTTCCACCGGCTTTTAACTTTAAGGTTGTCTAATACTGGAGGTGAAGATAGAGTGCATGAATTGGATTTCAGCTTGACCAAGTACTTAAATACATTGTTTTCCCTTTGCCTTCGGTATATGGCTTTGAATTCTTCTAAATTACTGGTCTCCTTGGAGATCTTGTTGGAGGACATGAATTTACATCTAGTATTGTGTAACTAGAGAAGTCATCACCATATCACAGTTGGTCACTGAACTTATTTCAGGATGAAAACGTCCAAAGGGCAAAGCTACCATCTCCAGGAGGACAAGTTGCCATCTCTGTAGGAGGTCTCTGCAAAGGGATAAAGGATCAAGAAGGCAGAGAAAACTGTGTTATACAGCTGCCAAAAGAGGTCTGAGACTCACAGCAGAGCTGCCTCTCACCAGTGCTGTGATGGGATTGTAGACCTTGTCTGAGCGCTTGGTCTGGCCCTGGAATTTTCCAGTCTTAAGGCAGGAATAAGTAACAGTAGGAATGGGAGGATGACGTTCCCTGTGCCTTTGTGCCCTGTTTGGAGGGTCTGGTATACAAGACCTATGTGGGTCAATTGAAAATGATTCCAATATGGAATTCAAAAATATGCTTTAAAAGTAAATTGAGCTCCTTGTCCGTCTAGTCGAAGACTAGACTTGGAAGGCTTGCTGAGCATTTTTCAGAGGTGTGCGAGGAATAACAAAGGATTCCTTGGTCTATCAGATATGTCTCCCAGAAAATTTCTTCAAGACACCCCATGTGCACGCTCACATACGGATTTGGCTTTTGGATGTCATGAGCATCTTAGAGCAGACAAAGCCTGCAGAGAACACCTGTAGTTCCTTCTTTTGCTCATATAAGATGTTATTTCTAATTCTGGTTAATTATTCAATCCTTCTATTTGAATCAAGGCAAATGGGTTTAGGAAGCTGTGCTACCTGATGTAATTTTTTGGAGATGTAAAAGGAAGCAGTAGTTTCCACCTGCAACTGAACAAACCAGTGTGATTCTCCTAATCTTTTCACAGTTACTGAGAAGTAACTAATTATATCACTCAGTACAAATTAATATTGCATCATCATGTTTATCCCTCTGTATTAGAGAGCAATGCACCTTTGCAGAAAGAAGGGAATCATGTAATTAAGCGTAAGGGAGTTTGGCTGAAAACCTATTTTGCTCATTGAATGAGTGATGCCCAGAATGATGTTTTGATCCGTCTCTCCATGATGTGTTCATCTTTCAGATGTTAGGAAGAAATTATTTACTGTGAGAGTGGTGAGGCCCTGGCACAGGTTGCTCAGAGAAGTTGTGGATGCCCAGTCTCTGGAAGTGTTCAAGGCCAGGTTTGACGGTATCTCGAGCAACCTGGCCTATGGAAAGTATCCCTGCCCATGGCAGAGGGTTGGAACCAGATGATCTTCAAGGTCCCTTCCAATCCAAACCATTCCATGATTCTATGATATGCTTCTAAAGAAGGGTGGGGAGTGAGTCTGTGTTTCAAGGAGATTCTCCAAGTGGTGAAATGCACACATCTGGAAAGAAGGAAATAATATTCACCCATAAATATAGCAAAGAGAATCAGCCTCATCTAAGTGCTGTGTGATGTCCTGTGTGCTGCCAGTGGTTCGGGAGGTGCCTATTTCATATCTGTTTCTTTATTGTTGCTGTTTTCCATTATTATGTGCTGTGTTATTTCTGCTGCCACAGCATCTGGAAAACACGGCTCTTCCTCCAGAGTAAATGCATTAAAGCAGATGTGATTTATCCCCCAGGTGCAGTGAGGCAGGACCACACACTCACGAGCAGTGCTCCTGCCATCTCTGTGCAGCCTGAGCATACACCACAGGTCTCTGCTCAGATGGGGTCACGGTTCAGGATGGACCAGAAAGCACGTAAAAAGTCCCAGATAGTATCTTTTTTTCTAGTGTATGTGCCCTCTTCCTTTTATAGAGTTTTCTTGGAATTAAAGGCTGTTTTTCTGGTTGTGAACATCAATTATCCCACCAGCCTCAGTTAGCAGCTTTGATTTACACCTGTGAGACTGTTCTTGTAACTAATCAAAGCTTTTAATAACATTAGCTATCGTGACGCCCTTGTAACTTTGCTAAAAATTACCTAACACCTGTCAAGAGATTTGTTTTATTAACTTGAACAGTGACAGGATTTATCTAGGTGGTAGCCAGTCATTTTCTAAAGAATCATTTTATTTTGGTTGCCCACCCACTTTTCAAGTGCTTAATGTTTCCGTGTTTTTCTCTGTCATTTGTGAGTGACTTCACGTTCCGCTCTACAGAAAGACCAAATTGGAAGGTCCTTATTGTACAGCGGGTGCAATTAAAATGAGAGGGCCAGACATAATGAGAGCTGGCAACAGGGTTATGTAGAGAGACAGCACAAGAAAAGGTGGATATTCATTCTTGAGAGGGCGTTTTTTAACAAATGGTACAATTTGTGTTGTGCCCGAGTCTGGATTAGGAGCATCTAATTGCAACCAGTGATGGGATCAAGTGGGCCAAGTGCATATTGACATATATATTAACAGGATGTACAAACTGAGGGGAAATCTTGATCCTTCAAGTTCAGTTGATGTTTTTACCCTAATTTCTGTGCAGCCTTTACCACTTTTAAGGGGAAGGTGATTTTGTCCGTGCCAGTCTAGTCTATGAACCCAGGAGGATAGATGGGTTTTCTGGGGCTCTTCTGGAAGGCTGCTGCCTCCTGATTTAGAGAGACAAACATCTCCCAAGCCCAGCTATGGCATCACATTCATTCCAGGAATTAATTCAGCAACAATCACATCTGCAGTTTGCTCCACGAACCACCTCCTGAGAGAAATAACCTCATTGTGTATCTTCATCCCTTTTGCCAGACTGCTGAGACTTTAAACATCTCATGGAGGGACTTTAGGTTTGGGGGAGGCCTGAGGTGCTTGAGCTCTGGTTTTGGGTGAGCCATGATCATATGGTGACTAATGCCCACTGAGGGTACCTTGAGCCTTGGTGGGGCCGTGTCTGCTGCTTGTGGAGGTGAGCATGGTAAACCTGGCGTCAGGTTTTCACTGATGAGTTCGGTCAGTTTTCGATTAATCTTTATCTAAATTTGAAATTAAGATTTTTAAGGAAGTATTTTTATCCCTCTAAAGCCCCTACTATTAGTGGGTAAAGCAAGATCTTGACAGGCTTTTACCATTTCTGAATACTTTCCAAAAGATGACATGTAATGTGACCCGGGGGAGCACAACCCTCAACCCACACCTATTGAAACCAGTGCAGTTGATATTTCTTTCCTGTCTGCAATCACCTTCATATATGCCACATACAACTCACATAAGGAAATTCAAGAGACCAAGTGGCCCAAAGTTTCTGAAATCAGAATAAACTAAGCCTGGATGAAGGATTTTTTTGTTTGCTTCGAATGGTCTCTCCTGCATCAGTTTTGCAGTAAAAATGAAGAAATTAATTCCTGTCCTGTGTGCCTGAAATTTTAGCCCTGGTTACACAGCCTGGGTCAGGTTTGGCACAAGCAGTAATTGGGTGTCTTCATGGGCATTGCTCAAGATGCACCGTAGAATAAACTGCACTGCAATGTATATTTTAATACCTCTACCTTTCAGTTGGATATTGAAAACAATATGTCAAGTTGAAAGGCAATAAAAACCTTCGTGTAAATGTGCCCTAGAGGTAGGTTGAATTGAACTGTTGGTTTGTTTTTGTTTTTTTTTTTAATTCCTGGTGTCTTGTGGGAAAAGTCTTTGTTGCAGAGGTGATGCACTGCTGGATTTTATAACACGGTTCCAACAGAACTTCTAACAAAGAAAGAAGTGTGGACTGGGGGTGGGGGGGATTGGCTTTTTGGCTTGGTTTTGGGTTTGTTTTTTTTTTTTTGTTTCAGTTGAGCTCAGCTTCTTCTTATAACTGCACACTTTCTTATTAGCATTTTATGTAAAGATTTCTGACCAATTCATGTTAGCTTTTAGGAATCTCTCTTTGCTAATGCCCAGCAAGTTACTTACTGTTGTCACCAGTGTGTTCAATGTTTGTGACAAACTCCCACTTCCTTCCACAGACCCAGAACGTCAGCATGCTCTTCAAATACTGATTATGGGTTGGATACCACCACCGTGGTTCTGCTCTTTTTAAACCAGTATAATTGCTGAGAAATTATGGCTGTACACACAATATTATATTTTCCCTATTTTTTTTCCTCTAATTTGATAGTGTTTCTGATTAGATAGTGCCTAGTCCTGGTAATGGGCACAGTTGAACTAAGGCTGTGGTCAGTGGGGAGGGAAGAGTAGAGGGATCTCACCAGCATCACCTGCACTGCTCTGGAAGGTGGTCTCCCATGAGCCACGCAGATGTTGGGCCCCCACGTGAAAAGAGAAAGAAACAGCTGTGGTCATTTTGCACTTACGTGTTGATTATAAGGAGCTGCAGCATAAAAGACATTCAGATGCTGAATCTAACACTGTAGAGAAGTCAAGTCTCAGAGTTTAAAAAAAAAAAAAAAGGTCATCCAGTCTTCCTGGAATCAGAAAAATCTCTCTAAAAATAATGAGATTATATAAAAGCTTCAGTTGGTTCTTGGTATCAAGCCTTTAGGGTGTGCTTGAGCCACGCAGCCAAACTGTTGCCTGTAACCCTGAAGGCTAACAGATACCAAAATAAAACAAAATCAAAATGAGAGCTGAGCCACAGCATTACTCATGTCTTTACAAACTCAGACTCTACAGAAAAAAGCCCACAAGTGCCCAAAGACTGAGGACAAACTTAAGAGACTTGGCAATATCAGTACTGTGTGTACAGGAGAAGCAGAGAGGGAACTTGTCTAGAAATTGATGGTGAACTTAGATTGTCTGGACTGAAATGTGCAAAGAGAAAACCAAAGGCATTATTAATGTTAAGAAAATGAGTCTCTTGCAAATTCGTGTTTCCCCCCCCCCTTAAATATATAGTTCAAGGTGCCATTTGAAACTTAGGAAAGAAAATCTATTTTATTTTTGAAGGTATATTCTTTCCAATTTGACAGTGCCCTTTTCAATAATTCAATGAGATTGGTGAGGAGGAAAAAGGAGCTGTACTGAGTCAACTTTGCAGCTTGGCAGTGAGTGAGTGGCACTGCAGCCTCAGCACAGGTAATACGAGGGAGAACGAGCAGGGAAGAGAGACTGAAAATGAATAAACTGGCTGAAAATTTCTTTAGTGACAGACTTACGGAGTGAAGAGAGACATGTTCTCTCCCCTGCTCATTTTGTATGATGAAATTATGCCTTGAAAATAGCTGGGAAAGAAATTTCATAGTGTAGAGCGTTGTGTTTGCCTCTTGGATTTACTTTAATTTTTCTTTGGCAAATTTTCCTGTGGGAAAAATAGGCACCAAACTTGACCCATGTTCTACTTGGGTTTCTTTTCTGTTCTAAAAGCGTCCTTTCTACTTTCTTCTTCAGAAAATAAAGGAAGGGCAAGCAGCACGTGACCTCAGTTGCTGGTATGAAATATGACAGGGTAATTAATGGTGCTAAAACAAGCAACTCCCCCTTTTTTTCCTTCCAGACACCAGAAAAAGCTCACATCTTCATGCAAACCTTATACTTTAGGATTTTCTCTAATTGGGATGTACTGGGCTGGGAGGTTTTAACAGCGGGTCGTCACAATTCACTAAACTGATCAAAGGGGGGATTTTCACCAGCAAATCCGTGTCTCCTGGGCCCATCTCTTAATTACATACAGAAAAAACATGGAAAAAATAAGAAGCCTCTTCTCTGCTCTTGCCCAGCATGGGTCAGTGTGGGAACTTGAACTTGGCTCTCCATTAGCTGACAAAAGTAGGAACTTTGCCCTGAATCTCTGATTCAGGGAAAACCCTTTGGTTTCGTGTTGTGTTCCACTTCGGGGCGGGTTTATAGGGCTGCCAGATCCTGGCTGATTCCACAAGTCCTGCCAGTGTGGGAGTATTTTTGGTTGATGCTGGAGCTTCCCACTCTAAATAATCGCTCTGCTGCTGACGTTGCGCATCAGAGCTGGGGGCTGCAGCTGCCTTCCCTGATCCCAGGGTGACAGAGATGGGAACACTGCTTTTATGGGACAGGCAGCGTGTTTCTCTGGCTTACCCCACAGTATTTGCACACAGACAGAACCTGGAAGGACTTGAAATGACAGACTCCGCCAAGGAGATGACTCTCCACGAAGGTGATGGCGCTGCTGAAACCCATCTGCCAGATAGGGATGCCATCAGTGCTTTGGTTTGGGAAAGAGCCTACAGGCTTCACACCCTGATGACTCCAGGACATGGGAATATGGGCAGGAGGCACGTGGGGACTAAAGTCATCCAGAGTGATGAACTGATGGAAGGAGAAGTTTGGAGTCACGTCTCCAAATGAGCTCAGATTTTCCCTTCACTTCTCAATGAGGACAGTGATTTGTTGGAAAGGGTGGCTGGGATGAAGCTTGCTGACAGTTTCAGAGGTTTAAAATGAACTTAGCTTTTTCTGGGAATAATTGCAGGTGCTTTCTTTAAAGCAGAATGGGGAAGTAGCGTCAAGAGCAGGGCTGACAGTGTGCTCACGGGGATGAAGGGCTATAGCATGTCCCACCCTGTGTCCCCTGGCATAATGTGAGGCATTACATTGGCAGAGCAAGCCAGGAGATTTCAAAGGATAGAAAGACCCACCTTGACGGAATAAACCAATGTTTAAGTGATGAGGGTTAGCACAAAGCTTTCACAGGGCTGGGGTACTCTGGAACAGCCCTGTGGCAGTGCTCTTACACTGTCCCCTAGCAGACACAAACCAGTGTCCCAGGCATCACACAGCACTTGCTGGGCTAGATCCACCTTTTTGATGGATATCTTGTATGCTGGGTGTCAGAAGGTCTGTTGAGAAGGCAGAGAGAAAGGAGAGGGAGATCATCAGCTAGTATAAAGCAGAACAAGTCCATCAGCACCAGTGGCACACAGCTGGCACCAGCTGAGGCACTTGCTCCTGTGGCTTTTCCCTGCAGAGCTGCAGCAGGTTGCTTGTCTGAGAGCTGACAGGACCTGGCGACAACCCTCCTGTCGTGTGTATGAGACCATGTCTTGTCTGTGTGCAATGGGCCATTGCATGGCTGGGCACACAACAGTCCCAGTGCCCCCTTGCACCCTGGAAGCCTCTGACTTGCTCGTCCTGAGAGATAAGTAGAGCGATTCAGGTGAAGAATATCTCCGTATTTTCTCTCTTTCGTGTGCTTTTCATGCAAACATTTGCTACAAGCTGGGAGGCTTTTTGCTGGAACTGCCCTTTGGTGTGACCCAGCGTGGCGAGTCTTCTCTTCTTCCACACAGGCAGGTGGCTGAGGGGTCTGTGATTTCATGGAATATACTGAGTTGAAAGGGATCCATCGGGATCATGGAGTCCAGCTCCTGGCCCCGCGCAGGACACCCCAAGAATCACACCATGTGCCTGAGAGCATTGTCAGACAAGAGGGAAAACGCTGCACCCACTTTGTTTCTCCTGCGGTTCTTGGCTGAACTTCCCTGAGTGTGTGCGAACAGTGCCGTGCTCCCCTTGCAGGGCGAGTGCACGCTGAGGTTGGCTCCACTGGGGCAAGAGGGCAAACCCTTCGCAGAGCTTAGTCACTGTGTGTAGCATTTAGAGGTAAAAGTGAAGAAAGAAGGGCTGGAAGTCTGCAGAGTGTTAGTTTCTTGATGATTGTGTTTGTGCAGTTAAATGATTGGAAACCCACGCCGACTTTTTTTTTGTGGCTGACGAGCAATGACACCCCACTTGGGGCTGGTTCCAAGCCTGGCCGTGGCATCAGGAGCCCTGCAGCAGGCACACGGAGCTGGGCTGGCAGCCACCAGCATATTTGAGGTGATGCCACTGAGAATTAGACAGTAGGAAAGTTTAATTGTGGGGTTGTTTGTTAATGCTCCCTTGGAGCCCCTGCTGAAACGTGGTGGGTCATTGCAGGCAGCGTGGGGTGCACCAGCAGTCCGTGCTGCAGGAATACCCATAATGCTGGAGTCACAGAGAAAGTGTTGGTACCTGAAGCAATCTGCCTTGTGCCTGGTGCTCATCACATTCTTCCCCATATTGCCTCAGGGTTGGTACAGGAAGAACAATATCAGCCCAAAACAAAGGTGGATCTCTGACCCAGCTCCAGCTGGAACTGGTGCTCTGACTTTGCTTGCAGCAGATTGGAGTGGCTGATGGGCAAATCTTGTATATTTGCATCTCTGGCCTGAACCAAGGATGCTCCATACATCTCCTCTTTTCCCAATTTCCCACCGGTGCTCTGGGCACCTGCCCTCTTCTCGTGTTTTATGTCACTTGGGATCAGCTGTATAAAAAGGACAAGATAGTTTGAAAGCATCAGTGGTGGTGATTCAGAGCTCGGTATGAGCTACTTTTTGCTCCTGCACAGCAAATTGTTTTTCTAGTTCAGAACTAGCTCAGATATCTCTGCAGGTGCTCTGTTGATGATACAAAAGAGGGACTGAATTCAGCCACTCTTGCTTAGTTGGACTGACTGTGAAGGGAATGGTGGTAAAAATCAACAAATCCCAGTTTTGTTTATTTTTCTCATCCTGAAGATGTTATTCAGGATTCAAAGAATGAGCAGATCAGTGGAATAAGAAGATGCTTTTACAGATGCTTTTTACAGAGCTGCACTTGAAGTGTTTTGTTTGAATTTTTAAATGTCAAGGCAGTCCTGCTGTTTAATTGAGATTTAAATATGAAATAGGTTCCCAAACAGGCACAGACTGTGCAGTGTCATGTCCGATATTAAACCTGGCACTCAGCAACCTCTCCCCTTCCATTTAAACAGCTCAAAATTGAGCACATGTAAACGTTGGAAGGGTTGCACTAAAGGGATGCTTGCATTGCCTCATCTTCTGTCTTTGTTAAGTACTTAATTATTTTTGTTGCCTTCTTACCTATTCATAAGTGGGAACTGCTCCGTGTCTGATGTGGGTAATTTCTCATTGTATTGTGCTTCCAAATTGACATTTATAAATTAAACAGCGGTGTAGCATCCCAGAGAGCACCATTGTGGTACAATTAGGAATGTAATTGCACGGAGTCACCTGGGAGGCAGCTGGGACGAGGAAGGCATTGCAGATATTAGAGATGGGATGGCAGAGGTAACATCAATGCGCAGAAAACTCACCCAGACAATCCCATTAAAATTGTACTCACCAGTTTGCTCAGGGGAGGGAAGGAGGGTGGAAAAAAAACCATTAAAGAGGCAAGTGTTGGGCCTGCTTTCATTGAACTCTGATGAAATTTTCTCTTTAACTTCACCCCGAGCAATGCATTGATTCTTAATGTAGGAATCTTAGATGCCTTATGCTAGGTATGGAAAAATCCCTGGGAAAAGCAATTAATTTCTCTCCTCCTGCGTGCTGAGATCTGTCACAGGTTTGTGGGTCCCTGAAGACCCATGGTACCACCTTGTCTCTTCCCAGGTGGGATGCTCTCCCAAATAATGTTGTATAGGACTGAGCTTTCAGGTAGGACTGAGTCAGATGTGAGCTTGGAGAACTTGGCAGTGGAAACCATGTGCTCCCTGAGCTCACTGGAGTTGTGTTTGCCTCTGCTTTGATCACAGGGATTGGCTTGTAGCCTCCTTTCAGATGTGATTATCATCCTAATTGGTCCTAATGAGAACTACACATGCAGAGGAAAGGGGGTAACGAATGTTCCTCCCCTAGTCTTGTTCTATCTCCAAATTACAAATAATAGGAAAAACGGTGTGTTATTCATATATATATATTTATTTTATATATATATATATGTATCCTCTGCATTGCTGTTGTTTACATCATAACCTTCAACCCCTGCATGTGTTTAACACATGGGATTTTTAGCTTCTTTAGGCATATAAGGCTGGAAAAAAAATTGCAGGGGATACTGGGTGGTGATTTTTCCCTTCCTGAACTGGAGTAAAGACTACACAGGCGACTCTGGAGGCATAAAGCTTCCTGCTGCCGCCTGCTCCAGTCTCAGCTCTGTGCTGCCAGCTCCCATCAGTGCTGCCCCAGGAAGGGCAAACCTCCCGTGTGAAGCTCCCTGGCAGAGCTGCTGTTTGTGGGGGACCCATCTCAGTCCCTGCTCGTGGGTTTTGCAGCACATGACTGGGCTGAATCCGTGACATTTGTTCCCTGCTGGGTAAACGCTGCCAGGGACTGCTGACACTGGCTGCGTTGGGATTGCTGACCTCCTCCTGGGGGACGGGGCCCTCAGCAGTTTTATGATTAACATTTTAGTGGCACGCCGTCAGGGAACATTTTTCTCAGGAACAAATAGCCGGAAAAACTCATGCCTTAGCTGTTTCTCTGGTTGGAACGGGCACGGCGTGTTTGCTAGGTGTGCTGGAGGCTGTCCAGGCTCGGGTGAGGAAGAAGAGGTTTCCTCGGAGCTCACAGAGGTCCTTGTATTGCTGGGAAGGAAAAAACCTGCTTGCATAATTATAACTCCTTTGTTTCTGCTTAACTGGATAAATGGCACTCTGGACCATTTATTAGTCCAGCCTGTTGTGATTTACTGGGTGATGCTTGGAGGAATGCCTTTGGTCTATTGGAGTTGCATCCCATTTTGGGATTGGGATTAACAGGGCAATAATGCACAGCCTGGGCTGTGCTAGAGCTGTCAGAACAGACCTTGAGCTGCCCTGCTATGCTGGGGGGAAATGAGATTCCAGCCTTCACGTTTCATGGCCATTTTGGGAGCAAGGGTGTTCTCGAGGCATAGGTGACCACCTGCCCTGTGTGTGTGCAAGGGTTGGGAAGTGTGAAAATGGACATGGTAGAGCTCATCCTGAGGGACAGGAGTGGACCTCCAAAAGGCAGGAGATATTTCCCTGAATGACTTTCCTGGTAAAAGCAGGAGCAGCAAATGGGTAGCTTTCTAAGGGTTCTGTCCCATCCAAAGGGCAGCAAAATGCAATCAGACTTATATGGCTGAGCAGCTTTGAATTGACTGTGTCCTTAGCTAATGTGACTCAGCATACCATAAATCAGCATAGCTTCCTCAGCACAGTAACTCAGGGAAGTACCAGGATTGGACCTGGCCCACAGATAACATGGAAATAATATGGAAAGCTAGGGATGAATAATTTCAGAATATAGACGTAGTCATGGTAATAGTAATAATAATAATAATATTTTCCCTAGTGGGAGAAAAATAGACCTTTCATGGTTGTTGTGCCTGGAGCTATTAAATATGGATGAGACAGATGAAATGCTGCTTCTCCTATTACACAGAAATGAATAAACAGTAATTCTCAATCACTATATGCATCTCAGGCTTAAAAACCCCACAAAACCAAGTTAAATATGAACACCTGCTCACATTTGTGTGTGCTGCTTTTGTCAACAAAGAGAAAAGATTTGCTTGTTTATAAAGACTCTGATGGCAACTGAACCACAGTGTATTTACACTGCTAAAGTTAGGAAAATAGGTTCAATGCCAAACAGGGGGGTCAAGTAAACAAGTTTGCTGTTCAGCTCCCTAGGTTGATGGTTCTGCTTGTTTACTTCAGCTTTAGTAGCGTGTGACTTAGAAAGCAAGAAACACTTCTGAAATTTTAAATTTTCGTGGCAGGATCGGAGGGAATGATTCCAGGTTTTTAGTGAATCTCTTTTCTGGGGAAGAACTGAGCTTTAGTCCTGTCAGAGATGATGTACATGCCAGCAGTCTGTGATACAGGAGGAGAGCTAAAAGGTCTAAGGGAGTAAAGGCTGTGTGTGTTCTGGCAGCACGTGAAGATGGTCCTGCAGTTCAGGAACGGGTGATGGACTGAAGAGACCTGGGGTTAATCTGCTTTATGACCTTCCTTGCCCTAGTTCCCACGTAGTCATACATGTGACGGCACTGCCTAATCCCATAAGGGTGTTGTGAGGATAAAGGCATGAGAAATTTCGAGGGTTTAGGCTATTCTAGCTGAAGGGCTGCAAAGGCAAATTATTGCGTGCCATTCAAGATGTTATAAGTAAGTGTTGGGCTATAAACTTTAGTTTAGCTAGTGGTAGGTACCTTCTGATCCCACAAGGAAGAGATGACTGTTAAATGCAGTCGTAATAAAAGGCCCATCACTCAGAGCAAAACTCAAGGATGACGGGGTTTTTACTTATTCCCCAGAGATCAGTCCAAGAAGATCACGAAGGCTGTTGCCCCTGTGTATTTGTGGTGCACCTTTCAAAACCGCGTTTTCCCTGGACATCTTGTGGTAATTCTCTGCCGGTTTAATCCCTCTGAAGTCAGAGGTTGTCTTCAGTACTGCATGTCTGATGTGCTACTAGGTGGCTGGGTTACTGAGGTGAAAATGCACTTGTTGGAATTAGTATTTTACATGCACTTTTCCATGCTTTTTGCCATGGGTTAACCCTAAAGAGGTTCTATCTGTCTCAGTGGTTTGGGATGACTTTCATCACCACTAATTACCCAGTTGTTTTCTGAATCCTTGTTAATGTCCACTGTGTCCTATGGAAAGAAGCTGAGGAGTTGTTTTGAAGTGGGTCCTTGCCACCCTAATATTTTTTAATATATTTTAGCCACTGGAACTTAAAATCCAATTTTGCTTCCTCGTTTGAGCCCACAACTTCTGATTTTGAGGATGCTGCCTTACTTCCAATACTTTGTCTTGCCCAGCTGCTTGGCCTGCCTGTCTTCTCTGTTTCTAGGGTTTCTTTACCTGGGGTATATGTTCGTTCTGCATTACAAGCACTGATGTTTTTAAACAGTGCTTGCGCCTCCTGCAAGTTTTAACTCTCCTGGTTCTGTCTCCCAGGACCTTCACGCTTTTTGATTAACAACTTTACTCATTCCTGTAGTTATTCTTTCAAAATTAAACATGACACTGAGGGTTTAGCACAGTGTGATTCCTTCCTAGGAATTCTGGTTTTGTCTCATGTATATCCTACTATATGTTGAGAGTTTCTTGCTGTGCAGAGAGAAGGGGAATCCAGTTCTTGCAGACTTACTTTGCTGATTGTTTCTAGCACCGCTCTCCAGTCCTGGTTTAAAAACCATTCAGTATATTTGTGCTTAAAACCCATTATGTGACATGGAAAAAGCAGTTGGTTACCTAATGTATTTAAAATGTGTTTCACTAGAGATTTACGGAAAGAAATTATTGAGCATCAAATTTAGAATGAACAAAGAAGAACACTTCCTCACATAATTTGTGCTTAGTGGAGCTTAATTCTACAGGAGACTGAAATTTAAAGTGTAAATGGGTTGGAGAAAATGAATTACACAGATTAGAAGAGGACAGGTAGCTAAGACATGATGGGTCAATGCAAGTGTCACTTGAATAGATCCCTTTTCTGGATCACTGACTGCTGGAGGCTGGGGAGGTAAACAGGGTGGGAGGAAGTCTTATTCTACATGAGCTCTGTTTCTTAATGCTCCTTCTTTAAATAACTGTTAATGGCCATTACTAAAGAAAGGACCCTGGACTGGGGAAACCCTGTAGCTTAGCCCTCTTAAGCCTTCTTTGCCTTCTTCATGTGTTCCTTTAACCAGGAAAAGCAATGTGCTTCATGAGCACGCCATGTGAGTTTGCATTTCAGGACCCTCCAGTCTCCATTTGTTTGGAATGAGTTTTCATTCACCTAGAAATGGAAATATTTTAATAGCTGAAGAGCTTTGTTTCAAAGAGAGCATAAAGTTTCAAATAAAGTTAAACTCTTACACCCGACAGAAAGCAAAACCATTTTTCCCAAGGACATACGATGTTTTTTCTCCTATTCCAACAGTTTTATTCCAACATCCTTTTGACCTGTCATGTTTTAGTGGACTCAGAGGTTATTTCTTCATGGTGAACCTCCCCATCTGATCATGGTGGGGAGAGATGCTGTCTCATTTTGATCTCTTCCTAAATCCTGGGGATCAACTTGTGCACTTGCTGTCAGCATCAAGTGTCCAACCCATCCTCCCCTTCAAGCCCTTTCAATGACAGCAAACAGATGCTCCCCAGGAAGCCAAATTTCTGGAATCTTTTTAGCTTTTCTTCTTTAATCAGCTTCTAGCCTGTTTTGAATACTCTGCAGCCCAGGTCTTCTGTGGGTTTGTGTACCAACCAACCACAGCACATCTGTACCGTACACGACCTGTGGCAGCTTTTACCAACCTTTACCATGCACAGTTGTTGGCAGTGTTTTTGGGAATTGACTCTCAGACAACCTTTACAGCGCATTGGGATCGATATTCCTGCAATCCTGCCTGTTCCTTGTCTCTCTGCCAGTGTCCTTGTGCAATCCATTCGGGGTGCTTTAAGCTTCTGGGGTGTGTGTCACCTGGGAGGATAACGTGCTACTCCCTTTTTATTAATGAAATTACGCAACAGCTTCCAGAGAAACGCAGAAAGTATTGCTGTCAGGTTTGGAGAGCTGTGTTCCCCTCTTCCCACCCTCATCAGCTCGCGAGGCTCGTGACAATGGCTCTCATCTGGGTTGGGTTATCAGGACCAGCAGTGGCGATGTCAGTGTGTGCGTAGCACATCAACCCGAGATGGAAATGAGTTCTGAGAAATTCCATTTTTTTAGGACAGGCAGGGCTCGTAGCAGCCATCTCCTAGGAAACTCGGCACTGTGTTATGTGACTGTGATGTGCTGTGATTGCAGTTCAGATAAAGGGAGTCAGCGTGGCCGTCAGATTGTTTCTGGTGAAGCTTCCCAACACCGAAGGACATCCCTACGCAGCAGCTGGCTTTGGTTGGTGTCCATGAGCTGGTCGAGTCACTGAGATGGTTCCTTTCCCCCTGTGCTGGTGTTTGCTGGAGGATGGGAGGTGAAGAGTGAGGCAGGAGTAGCCCAGCTCTGCCACGTGTATTGAAGTGTGCTTGGAGTCTGTCCTGGCTCTGGTGAAGCTCAGTAGCAGAAGCTGGAGGTCCTCACCCTTCATCTCCTTAACAGCAGAGCTGGTAAACACATCAGTGGTTGTTTTCTGCGGAGACTAAACTGCTCGCCGCTAAACCAGAGTCCTGAAGACTTTTTATGGGCAGTGTGGCAGAGACACTGATGTCTGTCTCACTGCTGATGTCTTCTCAGTGACCAGTTGCTTCCGTGGACCGAGCTGAACTCCTTGGGTGGGGAGGGCTGTCCGTTCAGGTGTAATACAGGAAACACCAGCACCTCCTCTCTGCTGTGGTTCTCTGACATGCTCAGCTGTTTTCATGCAGGTCTGTGATGCTGAAAGGACTCATTCCCTCATGACGCTGTCTTCTACCGTCGTATAGGCAAGGCAGGGATGGCTCCCATCCTCAGAGGACAGGATTGCTGCGTGGGTCACTGACCTTCTCTGTTGTGAAAAGCATAGGATAAACCCAGAGGACCACTGTTGCCAGGCCTTGCAGGCTTTCTCCCTCATCTGAATAAGTGCTTGGGCTGGGCATGGTGTGGATGGAAGCTGATGGAGCTGCTGGTTCCTCACAGGTGCTTCATTCTGGCCAATACCTCTGTAACTCTGTTCCTTCAGAGCTGTGTGGGGGCTCAGGACACTGAGTTTATGGGAGGAAGGTTGTGCTGGTGCTGAATCCATTTCACAAGTAACCTCAGTAGTCTCAACACAACACCTTAAATACGGAGCCATAGAGAAGTTCCTCGTCAGCAGAAGCTGAAAGGAAAACCCTTTTTGCACTGAGTTTTCTGAGAGGGAAGGACTGAGGCTTGCACATGTGGAAGAACTGTGTGACAGCCCTTTTTGCAGAAGTATCTGTGAGTTTCAAAGTCCCTGGTGACTGTGTGTACAGCTACACTGGAATGATCCTTTCCAGAATGTTTGTTATCAAGCCTGCCGGTTGCTAGGCAAGCCAGTTTGCTGAGATTTCTTCATGTCCCTCAGCTCAGACATGAAGCTGCATGTGGATGCATGAGTGAAGAGGCTGGGGAGCAGAAAAGCAAACACTTCTCGTATGATGAGAGGTGGCCATTGAAAGTCAGGCTGCACGTGGAGCTGAATATCCTCTGAATATCCTGCAGTGCCTTTTCCTACCAGAGATAAGCTGCAGAGCCATTTGTATTCCATTGTAATGAATTGTGTCTCTCTTTCTTTCAATTCCAAGCTACGACTTGGAGTGGGCAAAAATAAAAAGACACTCATAATTTTTAGTCCAGATGTTTAAAATGAATATGCAGGGCTGGCTGGCTGGCTGAGACAACAGGATGAGAATGAGCCAATTAGAGTTTCACGGAGGCACGGAAGGGCTCTTGCATAATGGGAATTGTTCAGCTGTGCTTGTGACAGCTCTGGACCTCTTTCGGTGGCTGCCCATCACAGTCCTGCATGTGCTTCCTGACTGGGGCTGTACTTGGGCTCTAAAGGATCAGAGAGGAAAGGCAGATCCTAGGAGGTGTGCCTTGGTTTCGTGGTCTGGTTATCTAACCTGAATTTGTCTTAGAATAGGCAGGAGCCATGCTGTGATCGTCCACACTGATGTCTGGGCATCTCAGATCGTCTCTTTGACCACAGTCACACAGCAAATGGAATGGAGGATTTTTGTTTGACAGGGTTTAGGCATCCTACAGAACCATAGTGTGCTGTGCTTAATATACTTTTGGATGGGATGTATCTGCTGGAGATGTGTCTCAGAGTACAACAGGAATGTGCACTTTTAGATCATGCAAAGCTCCCAGCTTTCAAGTAATTAGAGTTGTTAGAAGAATCACAGGATTGTTAAGGTTGGAAAAGACCTCCAAGATCATCGAGTCCAGCCATTAACATAATGCTGCCATGCTCACCACTAAACCATGTCCCCACTGATCCGTGTAGTTCCCGTCCCTCAAGTCCTCTGTCTGTGGAATGGCCAGAGCAGTTCAGGAGAGACAGGGTTGGTGACTGAAAATCACAGGTGAAGTGATACAATCCTTTGCCTGTGATCACTGAGGAAGACTGCCAGAACCGATACTGTGGCTTTCTTTTGTAGGGATATAAATGCCACCCAAACAACAGAGGTGCTGTGCAGGCTTTTGCAACTTAGATTTCTCAAGGTCCAGTTACCTCCAGGCAAAAATTCCCGGCTAAATGGAAGTTGCCCATGGTTTAGACACAACTGCAAAGTTGTTTAATCCTTAGGCAGTGGCCAGTTCCATCCTACCTAAAGACCTCTTTAAATGGAACAAAGGAGTTGTTGCAAGCCACACTGTAATGTCTGCACTTGCTTTGCTTTGGCAGGTGCATCTGGTTGTTCCTTAGTTGATTCAACCTCTTGGAGAATGGCATGGTATGCAAGATATTTTCTTAAGTTTCCGTGTGCAGAAAGAGGAAGAAACATTCTTTTTCAAATTGGTGTCATCTGCTTTATATGTCCAGATAAGATCTCCAGGAATAATAGACCCTACATATATCAGTGTCAGAATAGGGAAATGCTTTGGGGGAAAAAAATTATGGAGATCACTTATGCCTCAAGAAAGGTTTGAGGTCGTTATTAGAAGGAAAAAAGGTTATTTTCTAGTGAGAATGCTGCCGTCAGATAAACCCTGGGAGACAATGAGCTTCTTTTGACTTAAAAGATGAAAGTGGGAAAAAGGTACTTAAATATTCACTTTGGAAAGAAAGTGATCATCAGTGGAGAGAAAAAACCTGCTTAACAGCTCATTTGTGAAGTGTATAATGGAAGGAACTTCTCAGTACAGAGAACTGTACGTTTTGCTTTTGATTCTGGATTGCTTTAGTGTGACTGCCACAGAAGATGAAATGTAAATGTGATAGGCCTTTAAAGACAATACTTCCCTTTCTAATCGGGGTCAGGATTAATCAGAAAAGAGCAAACAGTTCAGGAAAGAAGAGGACTGTAATAACAGACATGACTGGGGATCTGAGCCGGGCCAGTCTCCCTTTTTAGCCTCCATGCATCACTGTCTCAGAACAGACTGCATAGCATCCTATTAAATTAGAATACCCCAGGCAGCTAAAACAAATTAGTTCATCTCAGAAAGTGAAGAGGTTCTTCAGAAACTCTTCTTTTTGGCTAAATTTCTGTGCTTTGTGTCATTCATTCATCTTCGAGACCAAGTTTTATGGCACTGAAGCCCATATGCCTCATTCTTCTCTACATGTGATGGCTTTTCTTGCCTGGAAGTTTCCTTGATCCTGTGTTTTGGTGCCTGGAGTGTGAGTTGGAGTGTCCCAAGCACTGTGGGAATTCCCATCCCAGCAATGCTCTGCTTCCCTGCCTACATGGCAAGACAGGTCTCCAATTGGCATTTCCCTGCTGGCGCTCAAAGTTGGACTGAGCTGGCTCGTGGTGGTGGGCAGGGAGAAGTGCTCAGGGTGCCAGGGAGCAGTGTGGCACCTCTGCTGATGCCTCCCAGCATCGCGTTTGAAGGAAGGGAAGGGGTTTCCTCAGTGACAAGGCATGGTGGTGCGTGCCGTGCCCTGCTGTGACCTTGAAATTCAGCCTGGAGTAAACTAATTTCAGCTACAGAATGGTTTTTAAGTGGTTTCCAGCAATTTTTCCTCGAGGGAAAATGATTGTTGCCCGTAAAGGAGGTGGCTGTGTTCTAGTGAAGGTGGTCCAAGGGAAGAGGCAGGGGTGTGAAGGAAACCACCTCAAGTCGATTGTCATAAGCTCGTGCTTTATGATGTGCAACTTTAAATGGATGTTTTCTGACTTCATAGAAGTCTCTCTCCTCAGAGCAGCTTTCCTATAAGTAGGTGACATGGATTTCCAATCTTAATTCTAGTTCTTTTGGTGGGGTGTTNCCCCCCCCCCCCCCCCCAAGATTATAAAATACTGAGCAGCTAGACCGGAAGAAATGGCAAGCCTCAAATTGGCGTTAAAATTCTTGCAGCTGACTCTGGTGTCAAAAGCTGTCAAAACACTAAGCTGTTGCAATTGTAGATAATAGTACCCAAGGAAATGGAAGTTAAATCCAAACAAATAGGAAACCTTTCGGTGACTACACGAGATGAAAGCTTTGTGCTGATCGTTCTGTCTCAGCAAGTCACTCTGCAGTGGTGGGAGGAAACCAAACTGGTTTAGAAAGAGGGGAAAGACAAGGCTCTTCCTGCAGCATGATATCATTGGGTGTCTCTGTAATGGTCATGACTACAAATCCCTGCAGAGATCTGGGTGCTGATGTGGTTACTTTCTCCCAAAAATAAAGTTAAAGGGGGAGCAACAAAGCGACTGGAAAGATTAGTCTGGAGTTGGGGATGTGCTGCCCATTCCTAGGCATCCCCAGGGTCCCTTCACACTGTGGGGAAGTGTGTGGTCATCGAAAGACCCCCATGATTTTAATGTACCTTCTAACCTGGACAAAATGCTGAGGGTGTTGGCCTGGGGCAGTGGCTCGGGGCAGACAGAAGCTCCTGGCTACAGGAGCACCCAGAAAAGAGTATTTTTGCCCCCCATTCCCATTGTCTGAGTGCCCACCAGGCTATAGCAACAGCGTTTTGGCACAGTGGGAAGTGTTGTTTATCATCGGTAATGGGTTAATAGCAGCCACACCTCTGGGTTCTGTACCATGTGTAACACAGTCACCAAATCCTTCTCTTTTCCTTTTGGGTCCTATAAACACCCTCCACACTTTGGTTTTCTTAACTTTGCATTCAGACATCACTGAGCTGTTGAAAATTACGTTGTAAATTCATTTTCATGCGGCTGACAGAACACTGATGGACATGGCTTCAGAATGAAAAACTTTATCTCCAGCTTTAGTTTGGATTTATGTTGGGATGTGCCTGGATCACATGTGGGGAGAGTGAGGAGGTGTGTACAGAAACAACTGAGTAGAACATGACAAAAAAAAAAAAAGGAAAAAAGAGAGAACATGTGCAGAAAAATGGCTGAGTAGTAAAGTAGTCTGCAGGACCAGAATCTCCCTGGTATGCACTGGTTGCACAGAGCCTGAGCTCATCCCACAGTTAACTCCTTGAAGTCTATGGGAAAAACTGAAAATGGAAGTGAGGATTTTTCTTTTCTTGCATACCTGCCTCTGTTTGTGGTGCACTGCAAAGTCGCCTTTCTCTGGGGAGTCAAAGAGCAGGCTCTGAATGAGGTTGCCAAAGCTGCACTGTGAAAATGACCTTTAATTCGGTTGGTCTCACTTTTATTCAGTCAGTCTCCTGTCTCAGGATGATCTTCATAGTGGACATGGTATATTTTTCAAATGATATTTTTCCATGGTTTGGCCAGGGCAAAGTACACACGGAAAACCAACGGTGTCCTAATTAAGAACATTAGCTATATGCAGCCTGAAGATGTGAAATGTGTTTCCTGGCTGTGTCTATTGATTTAGTGTGACAGAGCACCTGCTAATGCAGTGGGAAACTGCTCAACGTGGAGGTTGAATGGAAAAAATGAAGTTTTATCCCTCCATCGACTCTTTGCCTTCATTTTGTCAGTACTTTTGTGACAGCAATTTGTTTGCTGAATGAGAACAGATTTGCTGTCACAGTATATGCTGTTCATTGTATTTCAGAAATTAAGTGCTCATATTAAATTGTAGTTCAAACAGAAGAAGGAAAAAGTTATTTGTTCTTTATTTTGCTTTGATCTGCAGGATAGCCTAGCCTTGCAGCCATCGCTTTCTCATAGGAAATCCAGTCTGCTTGGGTGTGAATGCTGTTCATATTCCACTGGAAATCTTGAAATTCTAATCTTTGGAGAAAAGGAAGTAGCTGGATGAGAAATAATTTAAATGAATGAAAACTATAAAAGATTGGCATCTCCTAGGATACTGCACAGTCCAGGTGCATGCAAAGGGGGAAGTCAGAACAGCTCAAGCACCCCCTTGAATTTGCCATTATCTCAATGTCACTCACCAAGTCCTTTAACCTCTTTTTTTTCCTTGCATTGCTCCTAAGTCATATAGAAATGATCTAAATCACAAAATTATCCCATGGCTTAATTAGAAGCTTGAGAAGAGTAGTTCCTCCAGGGTAAATGATAAGACAGTCAAAGCTGTCAGAAATAGGTTGTTGCCGCACACGTATTTTGGCAGCTAAAGGTGGTTTCGTTTTGCAGAAGTTTCTCGCTTACCCATTTCCACCAGTGTCCTATTTCTTCAAAATCATCATGCTTTTTTATTGGTTTGCTATAATTTCCAGGCAGGACAAGGAAAGTTTCTGAAGGATTTTGAAGCCCTTCTTCAAAGAGGCAAAGACAGGTCCCCAGGCTTGTTGGAAAGGTTGCAATTACCTCTTTTGTGTCTGAAAGGAATGGGACATCCCAGCTGGTGCAGACACCTTTAAAATCATGACTTTTAATCAGTTAACCATTTTTCCCTATTTAAAAAAAAATAATCTACATCAGAGCATGAAAATACTTTTTGGTCCTTATTTTTTTGAGGAGGAGGAGGATAAAACTCACCCAAATATTTTCACAGAGAAACTTTCCTTGTTATTTCACAGAATCAAAAAAAAAAAATCTCTGTTTGTTTTTGTCCTTCACAGAAATCCTGTTTTTCCACGCATGAAATTTCAGGTAAAACCTCATCATACAAAATACAAGGTTGACCAAGAAGGTTTATGAGTCTCCTTTAGGGCTCAGTGTGATAACCATGGAAATATAGATATATGGGGCATGTCTTGGGAACATGTTGTCATTACAGACACCGTGTGGTACCTGCTGGGAGAGTTGGGGTTTTAATCCAGAGCCCTGTTTGAGCTGCAGACCTGTAGCATTCTGGTTACCAAAAATCTCCTGTATTGGTTTATTTTTCCTTTTTATTGTGTAACTTAATGGAAGCCATGTCCTTTAAACAAAAAGTCCTGTCACATTGATCGTGTAAAATGCAATGTTTTCCAAACCCAAACTTCTTTGCAGAACTTTGTGCACAATTATTTTTTAGCCCTCAGTAAAGAATAGTAATAAGTTCTTGGAGATAAATTGTTTCCTTCATTAATAACATTATTTTAAAGGCAACGATAATTCTTTTTTGGGAGAAAAAATTTCTTCTTCAGCAAGCCTGCCACACTGGTGATTCTGGAGAACTTTATTGCAGAGGTGGGGAATTTGCTGTAGGAAATTGTTAGCAAGAAAACAAGCAGCCTTGTCTTTCTGACTTTCTCTCTGGTATTTATCTATTCATGCGTGAGCCAAGAGGGTTTTGGTGGGGGCTGGACTGGGCCATTAATGGTGGATGGATTCAGCTGCGTGTTAGAAATTAGGATAATTGCTTGCCCAGCTATTTTTGAGTCTTCCCTGACTCCAGCAGACTCCAGTGTCTTTGCTGCCTTTCCCTTGCTGATGCTCCCTCCTACCATTTCTTTCTTCTTGCCTTGTACCTCTGAGTCTCTCTTTAACACTTTGATCCCTATCTGCTTCTGGTCGCTCCCTTCTCTTTCCTTCCAGCACTTTATTTTGTGCCCTGACTTGCTGCTTTGCCCCGCTCCCTTGCCCTGTGAACACAGGAGCATGGGCAGCGCTCAGGACAGTGCAGGCTGCCCCTCATCTGCCTCCTCACATCTCCCACCTCAGCCCTCCCCCTGCATTGCCCGGGGACTCTTCCCAGCACCAGCAGTTTTATGCCATGACCTCCTAAAAACCAATGTAAAGAAGAGCCCTGTCAGTGCCCAGGGTTGACATGTGAGCAAATACTTTAGCTGAGCTTTGGCTTATTTCATGCCTTAATGAGAAAGGTTGTTAAGGAGATACGGCATTGGGTTTTAGCAGCATCTCAGAGCTCCCCCAAAAAAATTCCATTTAAATTCACTGAGGCTTTTTCCAACCAGTGAAACCCATGTCTGTCCTGGTAAGTGGAGAAAGAAATCCAGCAAAATGATGAAGCCAGCTGAAATAGAGGCATTTCCCAAAGCTGGCTTTTTTTGTATAGAGGGATATAAAGGGATTTCCATTATTTTGTTGTCTGAGAACAGCAATGAAATCCAGATTGAGATGGGAGCTCCCTGTGTTTTTACAGTATCATAAACACTGGGAGAGCTGTGTGATCTGTAAAGGACTGATATGAATATGCTGCTTCTCACAGCATTTGACTGAAGGCAAAAAACTTGTCCAAGACACAGGTGGAGTGGAGTGCAGGGCTGAAAGCTTAAGCAGATGGGACTTAAGGGGTTTGTGAAATCTGACTGGGAGCAGCCCTGTGAGTTTCTGAGTGCTTTGGTCTGCGACTAAAGCTGGGAAGCACCAAGAGCGCTTTCCAGCAAAAGGGTTTTATTGCAATACTGTCTGTCTGGCCCAAGCATGAGGGTCAGGATGAAAGCCTCACTTGGTAAATAAAATTGCTAGGACTGTTGATAAGAGGAAAGCAAAGAACAGGTCGTTAAAAACACTTTGGGTGGCTTATTTGTGCGAGCCATTTGAATCAGTTGTGTGGATGCTAAATTGGAGCCCGTGATGCTCTGATGTGCTGTGGTAGATTATACACAAAGCAGGAAACAGTGAGTCATTTGGGTTCTCAGTACCATAAATGTGGTCATAGTTTGTCCTTTTTAGTAAAAATGATGCAAAAGATTCTTGGTTCAGGGGTTCAGTGCCCCATGGAGACAATTTGCCAAACATCTGCTGTAACAGTGTGCAAGTGTCTTTTGTCATCCATTCTCTCCTTCCTATCACTATTTCTCTATCACTGCTGGCTGCAAAGGAATTTCTGGATAAATAGGCACTTTCTTCCCAAAGCAGCAGTCTCTCCTTTTTGCTTATCCACTTATTCACAGGCTTAATGATTCATTTGGCTCTTTTGCAACTCAGGAACTGTTGGTGTGGTCACAACCGCCTGGTTGTGTCATCGAAGTGCATGACAAAAAAGGAGGAGACTGGCCAGGAAAGGAAATGCTTTTGTTTATCCACAAACAGGTAGATAAGCAGAAGTTGTGAGTAATGAAAGCCTGAGAAAGCTGGTGGTAGCCAAATGAGGCTGTGATAAAACGTTAACCTTTTAAGAGCGGGTTGGTGTGTGGTTGGGTTTGCTCAGCATCTGCTCATGGGGAGGGAAATAATAAAGGAAAGAGTATTTTTATTTTGTATAAGCAAAATGTGAACCTTCAGCTGGTGGATCATAGAATTAAAGAGCGGTTTGGGCTGGAAGGACTTTTAAAGATTCAATCCCTTACTGTGGGCAGGGACACCCTCCATTAGATGGGGTTGTTCAACGTGATCCTTCAGTTGTTATCAGGTTAGGTAGATCCTTGGATCTGATCTCTCTTGGAAAAAGGGGGTGCATCAGGACGAGGTTTTGGTGAATAGGAGCAATGAGTTGCTGTTCCTCATCAGGCCAGTGCTCTGTCTTGCCCACTACCTTGCTGCTAAACCACTAACAAGTTCCAGAATATAAGAATGGTCCTAATGCACCACTCTGTCCAGAGCAGCAGTGTCTGAATGATGCTCAAATCTTCAAAAAGCTCTAAGAGCTGAAAAAATGTGTATATAGCCCTGACTGTAACGTTTTCCTGGCCTCTTCTCAGCCAGGTCCAGATGCTTGGGAGGAAGCATTGAGAGTGGAAGAAATAATACACTGTTATGAAATAACCTAATGAAGGAGAGACACTGCCCACTCTTGGCAATCAGTGACTGGCTGCTGTGATGATGTTTCTTTATTTGTGTAATCCTCTCTGGGGTAACCATAGGGAGGCTGCTATTAAGGCCAACGTTTGGACTTGTGATTTAATCCAATTCTTTGGCTTTAGTGGTTACACACATCAGTTTGTGTTGTGGAATAACTCTGTATACATAGAGAAGTTCTGACGCTGCTTCCCTGCCTGGGTCAGGGTTGAGCCAACAGTGAGGAGATGCTCTGGGCTGCCAGGGAGGACCAGAGTGGGGGCCCTGACCTCTTGTGGTGACTGAGAAACTGGGAGCATTCTTGGCACTGGTGCATCTCTTAGTCCCTGGGACTTTATGCTTCTAGGTGAATTAAACCTCCAAAAATCTTGGAAAGGGGAAAAGTACGTCATCCACCTGGTCAGCAGCCAGGCTACAGTCCATGCCTCTGCGTGCAGAAATGGTACTTTCTCATTTTCAAGCGTTGCTTATATCTCTGGTGGACCATGGCTCTTTATTATAATTGTTGTATTTGGTAAACCTTTAATGTTTTGCCTGAGTGTAAATGTCTGCGTATATTTGTAAAGGCAAGGAAAGATGATCATCGTGTCATTGCTGTGATTAACAAGAGCAGCTTTCAAAAGGCACCAGAAGAACTGTATTTGATGGCTGTGCTTCATTGAACAGCTTTCAAAGAAAAAGCTGTTCACCACTTTACACCATGGTTTTTCCTTTCTTCTTTCAGGGGTGCGTTCTCCGAAGTTGTTCTGGCTGAAGAGAGAGCAAGTGGGAAACTCTTTGCAGTCAAGTGCATTCCCAAGAAGGCGCTGAAGGGAAAGGAAAGCAGCATAGAGAATGAAATTGCAGTGCTGAGAAAGTGAGTATCGGACCATCTTTTCTGCCTCTTTGCTTCAGTCAGCCTCTTGCATTTAAGCAGCAGGAACAGTGATTGACAAATGTGACTGACAGGTTGTTCAGACCGTCACAGGCAGACAAGATCACCCAAGTTTAAATAGTGATGAAAATTTGCTGTGAATTGCTCTGGTTTTCTTTTGTATTAATGGAACCAGATGACTGCAAAGTGGGAAGGAAGAGGAGTTAGCCTGGGGTAAAGTCTATGGTGCCATAAAAAGTCCTTATCCACTAATAATATCAGCAGTTGTGTCACGGGCTTTGAGGAGAGTAAGAGCAGGGTTATAATTTTCAAATGCTTAAAACAGCTGGTGTACTAATTACTCTGAAATTATGACATGCTGTGGGTTGTCATAGCAGATGGTGGTAACGTGTGCCATGCAAAGGTACCTCTGCCACTTCTGGAAGAAGATTCATCAGGGTTGTCCACAGTATGAATTTTTTCCTCACTGTGGCTGGAAAACATGGATAAGAATAAGGCATTTCAGAATTTCTGTGAACTCATTGCAGTCATTAGTGGCTTAATCCTTTCCTCTTCCTCTTCTTATGCCCTGAAGGTGGGATTCATCTCACATGAATTGAGACATTTGGATCTGAACTCTACACCCTTGACTTTCTTTCTAGGAAATGGAAAGGGATTGGCCACTGTAGGATTAGTTCAGGTAGTTTGTTATAAACTTCCAAAAGCACCTTGCCTTCTCACTGAGTTAAAGGCAGCACAATTGTTTAGAACTCTACATTGGACTGGGACACTCTGATTCCTGCTGCACTGCTGTCCTGAGTGGGACTTCTTGCCCCAGCTTGTGGCCGTGTCAAAGCTGATGGCTGATCATCAGGGCACCACGTGACAAAACGGATCCTAAAATCTAACTGGAGGAGTTAAGTGCTTAGACAGCCTAAGCCAAAGGAGCTGATTCAAGGGCAAATTCAGCCATCTTAGGAGAGAGACAGAGGGGACCCTTGTCAGTGGAGGGACATAAATGGGGCTCTGTACAGCTACAGGTATTTGTAGGAATTGTTTTCCATTGCTGGGCCCATGTCAGGACAGTGCAGTGTAAACCCAGTGACAAATGCAGCCTGTTGTCTTGCTCCGTAGTGTTATTGAGAACCTGTCATAAAACTCAGCCATTGCCATCTCTATAACCAGACAATAATGACCAATAACCGCAGCTTGAAAAAGTCTTTATGTATGTGGGTTTGTCCCCTGATACTCATATGTGGGGTGTACGAGTGGCAATATTGACAGTGCAGTAAGAATTGCCTTGCATCAGCCTTGACCCTAGGCTGGTAGAGCAGAGAAATCACTTCAGTTATTTCTTTCTTCTGTGTTGTGAAATGTTTCTATTCCCTGCAAACAATTTCCTGATAAACCAGGAGGCAGCACCCAGGTTGTGCTATTCCAGCTGCAAGGGCAGGAGAGTGAGTGGGTGGGAAATTCCTTAATTTCATGCAATTAGATCTACTCAGTCTCTTGTCCTGTGCATGCTAGGACCTTGAGAGAGACTTTTCCTTTTTTTTTCTCCTGGTGGCTTCTACTTAGCTGTTGCTAACACAAACTTTGCACGCCATTGTCTTTATTCTGAAAATAGACATCCTTTCTTGCAGATGCAGAATTGAATTTGTATGTGCCACCAAGGAAACGTTTAGAAAATAACAAACTAGATCTGCCTGCAGTTGAGGAGCGGGGCTATCAACCTGTTTCTCTGTTCAATGAATTCTCTGCTTCAAAAGCTGCCAGTAAAAATAGATTTGAGAGAGGTTGAATGGATCCTGAGTATCTGTTGCTAAGCTCCAAAGGTATCTAGATGCCTGGCAGGAGGAATTGGTCCCTGTGCCCTGAGAGGAAGGTGGGGAGCCACAGAGGATGCATGCAAAGCAAATGTAAATATGCACGTGTTGATCACCATCTCCCTTTCTGCTTTTGCGTTATGTCTTTTGAGGGTGCTTAAACTCCGATGGGATAGAAGTCTCATTGGAGGGGCTAAAATGCAGGGAAACTCCTTGTGATCAGTCAGAGAAGGATCTCTTGTCTGACACTGGACTTTCTCCTCCTGTACTCAACATCAGGTTTCTGTCTTCCTCGTGACAAGCCGTGTGCTTTCTGGCACATGTTGTGTGTTGTGAAATGCAACTCTCCTTGAGTGCCCCTGCTTGTATGTCAGATGGGGGTCTGCTGGGGGATCCTGACTATGCTCCTGCAGCTTCTGCCAGCTCTTACGTGAGCTGCTAATGCCCTGTGTGTGGTGAGCAGGTTTTTAGGGATAGTCAGGGGTTGTGCTGGCATGTCCAAGGTTGGTGCACGCTAGTGTCACCTACACTTGGTACCCTCAGGCTGCCCAGGTGAAGGTTTGTCACCCTGCCAATGCTGCCAAATCATCCAAATCTGGCAGAATCTATGTGGTAGAAAGTTTGAACGATGTTGTGTGTTGAAATCATATTTTAAATAACATTTTTTTAAGTTCAGGACTAAAAGTCTGTGCATGAAGTACTATAGGCAGTAGACTCTGGTGATGAAAACATGAATCCAGTGACCAAAAGCCTTGGGTCCCCTCTCATTTCTGCTGCTTTCCTTCTGTCCCAAGAGTTCTTGTCTGTGAAACAGCCTTTATTCAAAGGCTTTAGAATGAACAGTTTTACCTGCAGTTGCTTTCCTGTCCTTTCTTGTGTCAGCAGACCCAGAAGAGTGGGTGTGAGAGGGGAGGTTTCTGAGCTGGGCTTTTAGTGCAAAACCAGAACTTCTGTTGGTCCTTCTGTGTGTCTGAACTGAAAAGCTGTTGCAAGTATTAATGCAGTATTTTGTGTAGGGGAAGGTCAGTGATCCCCGTGTGAAGTACGTGGAAAGTAGGAGATTTTATCTGTGTGTCTGTGGGCTTGGACGCTCCCGCTGCCAAAACAAAATGACACATTTCAGAAGCGATGTTCTGCTAAGAGAGGAGCGAGCTGCCAGCCAACTGATCTGCATGTTTGTGTGCGTGCCAGAGTGAATCATGCATACTCCATAATTCTGTTTTTCCAGCCATGGCCAACAAATCTGTTCTTAAAAAAGAAAAAAGGCGGAAGAGCCGTTAAGTCAATATTTACGCCTAGCAACCTTAACAGGGTTCTTCCAATATGGACTCTTTTGTGTCCCGTGGAAATCCATGGCAATGTTCCCCGAAGACTCGGATGGGTGGGGATGGAGTGGGAAGGCGCTCGCTGTTGAGTGCTGTGTTGGGAGAGACTGAGTCTGCAGTTAATCCAGCAGCCTGACAGAGCATCGAAGCATGTGCCTAATTTTAGACAGCCCTTAGTGCCAGTGAAGTTGGTGAGGAGGCTGAACTCACCTTGCTGAGGTGAGGCTTGAGGGCAGGGGTGAGAGTCCCGCTGGGCACCTGTGCTTGGTACCACATCTCAGGAGAGGAGTTTTCTTAACGCCTTTGATTAAGACATGGGGAAAACATGCTGTGGTTTAGAATCTGAGGAAGAAAATGGGATCTCTAGGACAGGACCATCGCAGCTCCATTGACTACCTGGGTGTGGGGTACAGCAGCACATGGTCGCCTTTGTGTGACACAGACTTTTTCTGACCTGACATATGGGGAGTTTCATAACCTGCTTTGAGAGCAACTGTGTGCTGGTTTTAAGCAGAAAGAGAAATGTAATCCTTTCCATTGTTTGCTGTAGAATAGAGGAAATTTCTTTCACTTATGGTAATTGTGCAGGTGTGAACACGCTGAAAGAGGAATCGTCTGCTAGACGGGTTCCTGAAGGCAGTATGTGGTGTGAAGAGTTGGGCTGTGGAGAAGCAGCAGTCTGAGGTTGTAGTTAAATAGAAAAAAAAAAAAGAAAAAACAGTGCTTGTTAGAGTCAGAGAAAAATATGCCTGATTTGCTTGTTGGGTTTTTTTCTGTTTTTGTCCTTGTCTACACCATTATTTATCACAAGAAACTCTCTCTGTTACCCTGGGTAATACCTGCACAGTCGTACAGACTCAGTCCTGAGTCAGAGCCAAGCAAAGGGAGGAACAATAGGACTGTGTGTAGCTCTGCAACCAGGTGTATCGATTGCTTAATGGCAATAGTGTGCACATGGAAGTGTCTTGTTAAGCAATACTGTTTATCTAGCAAATCATACTCTGCTTTGGATAGTTTCTGCTGAACAGGGATCTTAAAAATAATTTCTAAACTGCTTAGGTATCTCTTACCCTCTCCCCCTCCTCCTCGTTACTATCCTAGATCCTCTGGAAGAGGCACCATTAAATTCCTCATTGCAAATCAGATCCATGCCTTGTTGAGCTCTGAAGCTTCTTTTCCCATGAAACAGCTTGAGTGAACTGTTCTTAGCAGGTCAGCAACAATTCTGCCAGTGTTTTCCATTGCCATTTCCTGGGAAGACAGGGGATGGGCTGTTCGTGCAGTGATTCATGCCCAGGCTCTGCCTTGCTCCTCATATGCCTGCACCTACAGCCAGGAGCTGCTGCTGTAATAAGGAGCGGGGGGAGAGGAGGGGAGGCATCCTCCTGCAAAATCTGGGAGCTCAGGGCTGTGCCCATCAGAAAGCTAAACAAGAAGCAGCAGTGAAAAGTTTTCCTAATGTGGGTGAAAGTGTGGGAGCTCCTGCTCTCCCATAAAGGAGATGATGGTCGACGGGGCCCCTTGCTCCATCCCGGGAGGCAGTGCCATTCCTGATGTTGAAGAGGACACCCTTGATAAACCAGTGTGGAAGAATCACCCCTTCTCAAGATTTACAAGAAGGCTGAAGGGATAATTAAATAGGTTGTACCTTTTTTCTCCTTTTCAGCAGCCTGTAAAACCTCTCTGTCCCAGATTCTTGTCTCTGTAAGGCCCCATCCCTGCTGACATAACCTGATAGCCGCTGGGAAGACGAATCCAAATTTAGTTTGGAAACCCATTAGTTACCTCTTATTAAACTCTTCTGTGCAATTTAACTCAGAAGCAAAGGCCACATTAATTCTGAAGTAAAATTGGCCATGCAGAAATTTAATGTGCCCTCACATAAATTTGGGCATTTAATTAATACAGATGAACGTTCCTGAGTGACTTTGTGGGACAGACCCATCTATTCAAGCCATGGGTGTCTTTGGGTCAAAAAACACAGCCCTTGCAGACCTGGGGGGGTTCCATACTCCAGTTTCCCACTCTGGAGGCTCTACTGGTGCCCACTAATGTTCTCCTGTGGTAATTATTTTTCCGTATGAGGTCACACAGCTGAGTACAGGGCCAGCTGAACTGAAGAGGGGACACTCAGATCCTGTGTTGGTAAGTGCTGACATAAAAGTGGTGGTAATTAGATTGTGTAGCTGATGTACAAAAAGCTGGGGGATTGAGTTTAAGGCGTTAGTGTCTAATTACCTCTTTGCACCCCAGCAGTAAGAGCTCTTTTTCCTGTCAAGAAATGGATGGAATGGTTATGGAAGGAAAAATTTTTTAAAAAAAGCACTTGGCATCTCTGTCTGTCAGGTATCATCTGATGCTTTGCTTACCCTGCAGACAAAACAGGCTTGCTGCTTTTTTATTTTTTCCTCTATTTTTTCCTCCTCTGTGAGTAATGGTGAGAAGATAGGCTGCCTCAGCAAGAACAGGAGAGACAGCTGGTTGTTATATTAAGTAATCACTTTCAGGGAAAGCTTTTATGTAGATTCACTTGTTAAAACCTGGCTTGCTCACACCACTGCAGTTGTGCTGGGGTGACAGAAGGCTGACTCTGCTCTCCAGGGTGCTTCTGTGCTCCAAGCCCTGCCTACTGCAAATCCAGGGCATCCCAAAATACAGTGGGGCCCTGCACCCCTAAGGATGGCTCAGGGTGCTCAGACGTGGCCACTGGTTAGGAAGTGATACCCAGTGGTACTTTGAATGATGTTGGTGCCAGTGGTGGAAGGGTAGGGCCCTTCCAAGAGTATGTTTGCTGTCACCACACATGGATACGCTTCATCATTGCCCCCAAGCATCTTGTGGGCTGATCTGGATGCCTGGTGGGACTTTGGTGCCTGCCCATGGAGCTGCCCCTACTGCTGGGCACTACTGCAGGAATCCCTGCTAGGGAGGCAGGCAGGCATGGAAAGGAGCCAGGATCTATAAAAACACTCCAGGGTAGGGGGACAATTGGGCATGCCTGGAGGCTGACATCAGCTTAAACCATGAAATCATCTCCTGGATCAAGGAGACGCAGACTGGATGAATTGCCCTTCTCCGTTTTCAGGCAGAAGGGAATCTGACCCTGTGTATGTGGATATGGCACAGGGCAGCTCTGCCTTGGCACTAGGAGTTGGCTCCTTGTTGAGCAAACCATTCTGCTGCAAAGAATTCATCCAAGTGGAAAAAGTGTGAAACCTGAAACAAAGCTGACACCATTCTTGATCACTAAGATGCTGGAAACTTTGCAGGGAAGAGTTTGCAGCCAGGACTGCCTGCATAGTGTTTCATCTAGATTAGATGTGAGCAGGTGTATGAAAAGAGGTCAAGGCATCTTAAAAATCCTTAAAATATATGAAATGAGAGAGAAAAATCCCCTCTGAAGGAATAAACACAAACTTTGGATTTTCTCTGGTCTTACACAGGTCCATTTACATGCAGTGTGCTGGGTCTGCCTTCAGGGATGGTGTGTGGCATTTCTGTGTCTCAGCCCCCTTCATGCAGACCCAGACAGTTGTGTTCCTTCAAGGAGGTTATAGTGGGATAAGTCATTTCACTGTAATTGCTGGGTGGCAACACAGCTGCCTTCTCTGCTGTGGGGGGATGGTTTACCAGATCTCCCTTGCATAACTGTTGTTTCATCAAGGTCACCCCACACCCTGACTCATCTCGAAAAATGGCATATCCATGTTGGGAGGAGGGTGCTGGTCAGAGGGGATGGAAGCACATCGTCACTCAATACTCTGGCTTCTAAAATAATTCAGTGTGTTACGGAAGAAACAGCTGCGCTCTGAAATAGCTCTTCTCAGATGTCTTCAAATTAGCAGGATGGGTTTGTCAGCCTTAGGTGGTGTCTGCTTCTGTGCCACATAGGATCATAGAATATTCTGAGTTGGAGGGGACCCACAAGGATCATCAAGTCAAACTCCTGGCTCTGCACAGGGCAACCCCAAGAATCCCACCGTGTGCCTGAGAGCATTGCACAAACACTTCTTGAACTCTGTCAGGCTTATGACCACCTGGGTGCCCTGTGTTGTGCATAAGTGGAATAACAAAGGTGGGTTCCTTTCAGACCTCAGCTGAAGAATGAGAACATATACCCTATTTCCCAGTATTTAATACTTCGGAAGATGGTCACAATTGTGTTTCAGTGGTACAAGTATCTGATTAAATGTGCCATTTTCTGTTACCTAAAAGGAAAGAATCGTTAAGATGCATAAAGCCACTTTAATAAGATCTAACAGTTTGATAAATGACTCAGCTTTATATCTGGATGCATAAGGTCTGTCTTTGTTACACCCACATATTTAAAGCCAAGAGTTACCTCCTTTGCAGGCACATGCCTTTGGTGGAAAGGACAGCATTTTCACCAGTGCTCGCAGCTCAGATCTCCAAGGATGTGTTGGTGCCTAAAAGTGGCTAAGGATGTACTCCTTCGTTAGGCAAAATATTTCCTCTTCTTTTTTTTCTCCCAAGATTCTTCATAGGTAATCTGGAATGTTTTGTCCAAAACGAAATTTGTTTTTCTCTTTTCTGTGGAAATAATTTCTTCATTTGGAAGACGTATAAAAGGCTGTTTAAAGGTCCCGTGCCATTAACAAGGTGAAGATTTTCTTGTCTAAATATTAATGACCTATTGCATTTTGCCTGTACTCTCTAACTTTGTTTTGAAAGATGAACTAGAGGAATTCAGTGTTTTGTATTAAGCTGGTGTGATGTGCTGTTGGAAACCAGTTAATTTCTAACCTCAAGATGACCATATTTTGATGGTCATTTTTTACATGCATAGGTCATCATTTTTTTACATGCATAGGCTAAGCACCTCAATGGATAATCCTTTATCTTCCTTTCAAGTTATTAAAATCCATGTCAATAACTCATAAAACACTGGAGTATCTGAGCAGTGAAGCAGAGTTATAATTTGTGAAGCATTGCAAAAAGGAGAAGTAAATGCAAGGTAGGAATCATCTGGCCAGCTGGAAGCACCAAGGTACACAGCTGCATCGGAGCTCAAATCTCACTTGCTGTGGAAATCATCAAATATGCATTTCTAAGTAGATCAGAATGTACAGGAAGGATAAGCAAGTATTCCAAAAGTGACCGTTCAAGGAGGTAGAAACAGACATCTTATCAGAAATGACAGTTTTCGTGAGTACTCCTTGTCCAGGGCAGTTGTTTGCTGAAATGCTTTGTGAACACAAGGTGCTGTATTTTTGGCCTTCATTATAAGAAATTAGACCAGTAATGTTATCAGTGGGCAAGTTCTTCTGATGTGAGACACCAAAAACTTACATCTCCTGTTCTCATTTATAGAGGATGAATCACAATTAAATTTTGTGTCTCATTAAGGTAATGATTCTAGGTGTTTTAAACCCAAGTTTGGCAGAAGAGGGCTGGTTCTGGCCATAACAGAATAGGGAAATATTTGCACTTTATCCCACTTTTAGCTTCACCAGGTTAAACCTGACAGCAGCCTCTGTGTTTGGAATATATCCAGTACATCGTGAACTGACAGCTGCATAAATTAATTGGTATTTGACCAACTAAGTCTGCAGCTGACAACTGATACGTATTGGGTTTTTCCTTATAATGCTTACAACACTTTGTTTGTGTTCAGTAGGAGTTTTGAAGGGGAAAAATAGTTTTAAAAATTATATTTGTAGGTACAGATTTTATCTTTTACAAAAGATAGACCTACAGGACGCTCATTTAGTCTGTGGGCTGCCTTAGTGATCAGTTTGACCAAGGAAACAGTAAGGACAATTTTGTTCCAAATTAAACACTGATCACCTTTTTTAAATCAGAAATTGTAATTTTTTTATTGTGCCTTACGTTCATAAGGCATTGGCTTAATCAGAACAGATAATTTTTATACTGAATAAAGAGTGGCTGTACTAGGGGGTTGTGCTTCTGCAGCTAGAGGGCTTTAAACATATTAATCAAGCCACTTTTCAAACTAAAGCCTAATATTTTCCGTGCTTCTGTGTTTCTGTGTCTCTGGCTATCAGAGACATCTGGCTCTATTGCCCAGTTCTTCAGTCTGTAAGTGCAGAAACTTGTGGGTCAGCTTTAATACTGACAATTTGTGTTAGTAAGTGGACTGTGAAGTCATTTCCCTAAGGACATGTGACAGGTAGCTTTTGGGTTTACTTTCCCAGATACTTCATCAAATGAAAATCGCGGAGCATTGCATGAGACAGGGGTGGTTTTGCCTCCTTTATTATCCCTGATTTTTTTTCTCCAGGAGAGTACACATAGGTGAATTCAAGCTTTCTTAGAGGTAATAACATTCTTCTTTGAAGGTAATTAAAAATACGATTAGTAGAATTTGTTTCTTTTTCTTGAAAGTTTGTTCATTAACTTTGAGAAGGGATATTAGTAGAATGCTTTCACAAATAATCTAATATATGTTATAACTCTATACTGAATCAAAACCGACTGACAAATGTGTAGCAGTGAACTGTGCCAGACGTGTTTTTGCACACCAGCACTGTCTCCTTCTGAGATTAGTCTGAGATTTCTATATATAATCCATTTGGTTCCCACCAAATAGAATAACGACCTGCTTCAAATATCTTCATACCTTTGTGATGTCTCCTGTCTTGGCTGACGCACCAGGGATTAAACTGGGACCTTTTTGGACTTAGGCATATCTTTACAGCCTCAGCTAATCATCCGTTCCCTGCAGGCCACTGGGATGGATTTCAGACCTGGTTGGACTGGGCTCTGAGTGCAGTAGTTAACTCATGCTGAAATACTTGTTTGAAAAAATACACATCGGCATGGGGTTGTTTTTCAGCTGTTTGAGACTTCTTTTTCCCCTCCACCAAAAGCAGAAGGGTTTGCATGCAGCAGCAGCAGCAGCAGCATCATTTGGCATAATATGTTTTGTCAAGAAGCATCCCTCCAGACCAAAGCAATCTGGTCACTCCCATGTCTGCTGTGAACTTGATAATTAGAAGAGAAAACAGCGGCTGTTCCCAACTTTGCTCCTAAAGGGGATAACGGGGGATTTCTATCTGAAAACAAAGAGGACGGGACTTTTTCATTATTCTGTATGTGCTCTCTTACACGAGCCGCAGCAAATACGTGGATATGACACGATCCACGGAGATGTAGCTTTTATTTAGCTTTTATTGGCATTTATATAGAAATACTAGTTTGTCCCTTTTTGTGTTAGAGTAAGAGCGATGTCTGTCTGCTTTTATGTTTACTACAAGTGAGTTGGTGGGAGGGAAGTTGAAAATTTTTGTGAAGTTTGAAGCTTCTACTTTCTGTGGGTTTTTTTTTGTGTACATGAGAAAACTGCCATTGAGTGAAGCTGCTGTGTGTCCCACGGTGCTTATGTCTTGAAGGCATCATCCTTGCCATTTATGGTGTCCAATGCACATGTCCAAGCCATGTGGCATCAATGTGGGCAAACTAGCACTCGTCATTAACAAATAGACATGGGTAATGTGATCTAATGCTATTCTGGTCAATAGGAGAATCCAAAGCTGTTGAACTTGGTTACATGACTCCTCGAGGCTCCCTTGAGAATCTCAGCCCTAAGCAAAAGGGGAAAGAAAGCCCGAGCTGAGGTCACCCGTGTGGATTGCAGGGCTTTGTCTTGTGCAGTCATGTGTTATGGACTCGGGGCTTTGCACACAGCAGACGTGCTGCACGGCCCCCTCGCCTTGTTCCCAGCGCCTCCTGAATTGCTTTAGCTCGAGAAATGGCCCATATCTGTGGCTTTACTGTTCCAAAGGTGGTTGCTCCTTCTTTGTGCCCTTGTAACTCAGGCTCAGCTGAGCCAACGCAGGACCTTGGCTTTCCAGTGCCGTCTCTGGATCATCAGTGGGAACAGTGGGTGTTTTATGGTGTTACTGCTGATTTAGGCTGCTGTGGCTGAGGCCAGACTTCAGTCTGCAGAGGGAGAATCTGCCAGGGACTGGCCACGTCCCCTCTCCTCCCTCCGTGTAGCCATAGAACAGGAACAAAGGACTCCAAAAGACCACTTCTATGAGAGGAAGGGGAACATGGTCTGCACCTTACCTAGCAGCATTTTCTCCTGCTGGTGCCACTAAGTGGGTTTTCCTTCTAGAAACTGAAAGGCCAGGCAAGAATTCATCACCAAACTTCACCCCGAAAGGATGGGGTTTGCATGTAGAGATTTTCTTCCCTCTTTGCACAGATTTCCTATTAGGATGCTGAATTGCTGATTTTGTTTGCCATTGGAAGCATATGTTTCTGATTTTCTTGCTCATGATGACGTAGTTTGCACTCTTACCCGAGAGCTGTTTTCTTAATAGGACCAACTATATTTGGAATCACTCTGAATTGCTTTTCAAATGGAAGGTTGATGTCAGTATTTCTGGCAATTTTTCACTATTTTTCTTTCCCCGTAGATGAGTGTTAAATAACTATTCAAGCTGGGAACACCTACACCATTTTATTTTGACATTTGTTTTGTTTTAGTGCTGTGCATGCTCCTAGAGTAGCTGATACAGGTAAACATATTAGCAGGATGGTTTGTGGAGGGTCTAGTGAATAACCAAAAGAGTGTGTCAGTGAGTGTAGAGGGTTGTGCTTTGCATCAGTTTACACACAGTGAAACCTCATAGGCTTTAGAGACGTGGTCCTGTCTTGACTCTGTCACATCCGTATCTCAGTTGGACTTGAGTGGCGTTTTTGAACATCTGCACAGAACAGTGATCTGGATCCCACTGAAATCCCCTATCCAGGGGATGTTAGAAGACCTCACGGGTTTTGTTAGACAGCTGTATAATTTCCTGTGTCATGATTATGCCCACGGCATCCTTGTGGGGGATGACTGTTCTCTGCTCTTGGGGGCTGGTCATATGTAGTCCATCACTGTCCTACCCTGCCTTGGACTACAAACCAAGAAATGCCAGTCCGTCTCCCAGGACCCACTTTTGCAAAGGATCTGCCTTTGTTAGCACTTTGAACCCAGCCATGAGCCCCATCTTTGTGCTTCTCTGAGGGCAGCAGGCTAGAAATAACCCTGGAGAATCTCAGAGTACCGGGTATGGACTTTCTTTACTCTAGACTGCATTTTTAATCCAATTGACATGTCAGGACAGTTTGGATTGTGGCATGTAAGGGTAGACTGAAAAATAATTTGGTAGCAAATTCAACTTATTTGATGACACACACAGGTGCTTTAGTTGGCCCTTGGCCATGCACACCTCAGGAGTTTATCTCCAGTAGGCAAAGTGAAGAGAATATCTGCAGTGTCAGGGTGGACAACGTGCCTTCCACTGTGCCTCTGCCATCCTGAGAGAGGCATGTCTGGTGTGAGAGGGAGCACTCAGCTCAGTCTGCTGCTGGTCTTGGCCTTGCACCATTTTGGAAACCTTGTTAAGACTCTCTTATAAGAAAGCAACACACTTTTTTCAAGGAAAAAAACCCAGTACACAAAGTTCCCTAAAGTTCAGGCTCGTTTTTGGACTAGACTTTGTGTTTCAGCAGCTTTAAACCCTGTGTTTAATTCAGGAAAGTCACTCACCTCATCAGACCTTCTCCTTCAAGTGGACTGTCTTATTTCATCTGTTTATGCTGCGTGGATCTCGGTAACTGGATTTACTATTGCATAGTGGTTAGAAAGGTAGCCAGGCTTCGTTGGAGTCTCCTGCTTGAACACCACAGCTACAAAAGCATCCCATCTACTCCTTCCAAAAAACGACTCTATTATTCCCATTTCACTGGGAATTTGTCAGGGTTTAGCTTCTATTTCCTTGCAGTTGTGTTTTGTGATATATTAAAAGATCTGGTGTTTCTTTAACTCTTTGCCTGTATAGGTCCTTGTTTTGTGGAATGTGTTTTTACTAAGCAGAATTGAGTAGGGTTCTTTATAGACACCCTTGGGTACTTGGAGAATATTTTGGACATTCCTCATGTATTCTCTATAGCTAGAAGTGTTCCTATGGTACACAGTGATTTATGGGGACCGTGGCAGGAAAAAAATGCATTTTTAGAGTGGGGTAATCCTGAAAAGAGCACTTGATTTGGCAATAATTCATGGTGAGAATCCAGATTTGATCTTCCTTTGTTAAATCCATTTATTCCCCTTGTGAGTTTTGGTTAACTGAGAGGTCGAAAGAGCTGATTTTAAGAGCACACTGACATCGTGGAGGTGAGACACAGCAGGGACCCATAGCCAGGGGTATGAAATATATGGAAATGGAGGAAAAGGAGGGGTTTTGGTGGGGAATCAGTGCTCTGACTTCTATGGGTGATTTGCATCTTGTTTTTAGGAAAATGAAAGAGCATAAGCCCAAGAGCTTATTCTGGAAATGGCTTTGTAATAATGGTTTTCAACCATTTCAATAAGCAGGTACTTAATTTCTTTTCCAGTAGCAGAGCCAGCTCCTGCACAACAATTCGATTTGAAACTCATGAATGATGTTTTTACTTTTTTAGTTGTCATTGGCAGACCCTGTGAAGCCCACAAATTCCCAAGGGTCTTCACTCCCCTGGGTGGAGACCCCCCCTCTGAAAGATGGAGGGAATAAAAGAAACTCCAAAGAAAATGACAGGAGAAGGCAGAAGATAACAGTGACGGGTTAAAGCTAAAACAAAGGAGCCATGCTGGGTGCCTCCAGTAGCAGCACCGTTGTGAAGAAGTTAGTACCATATGTATTTTTTGGGAAATCCTTGTATATTAACTTCTTTTTTTCCTAGTAGGTACTTGAACTTGCAGCATATTTAATTTACGTCCCAGGAATCTCAGCTGAGCCTTGCCCTTTCCTGTGCTGTGGCCACTCTACAAGGGAGAAGATGCTGTTAAGGGGTGTTGGTGTCACTGACAGTGTTGGTGTTTGTGTTTTTGTTCTTGGGCCTGGCCATGGTTTCTCTTCTCCAAAGTGGAGGAAGAAGCTCAGAAAATATTTTTATTCTGAGCCGATTTCAGACTAAGCTTTTCATTGGAGAGTCCTAAAAGAACATCTCTTCCCTGATACTCTTTCTGAAGCCACATGTGCACTAGGGTTTGTTGGGTGATGGCATAGTCCCACTGAAATAACATTTCTGAAGGAAAATCATAACTGTTACTGAGTTATATAAATATCAGCACTTGGCACTGCTGTATAGAGCCAAAAGTATTGCTGGGAGAAAGCAGTTAATTAAAAACTGCTTTGCAGGGCTGTGCTTTTTCTTGTATTAAAAATAAAGTGGAACATTGTGAGCAGTTACCCTTGCTGCTTTATAAACAATTTTTCTCACACTTTCTCTCCTTTACTTTTGGTAATTGGTGTGGAATTGTACTGCTTATCAAAGAAGCTGTGGTGTGACCAAAAGCTTTCCCATAGTTCTGCCAACAGGACTTGGCTGTCCTATTACAGAGCAAAAATGCTCTTTGCTTAGGATCATTACACTTGTAGTAGTCCCCCCTTCCCTAGGAGTCATAACACATGCACATTACTGTAAAAAGCAAATATATTTAAACATGACACATGGCCATATGGATGCTTCTGAGATTGAATAATCCAGGAGAAAGGGAGAATGAGAGCAAAATGAGAAGATTCAAGAAAAAAGTTTCTCCAACTTGGAGAACTGAAAAGGTTCCCAACCAGTTAATTCCTGCTGCGTATTTTTGTGCTCTTCACTTAAAATAGAAAAAAAGCCTGAAAGTGATCACAAATGCCAAGAATTCGAACGGGGACTGTGAACCCCTTGCAAACTTACAACTTGTTCAAATTTGCCTGTAGTCTTTCACAGACAGAGAAGTTTTACAGGTAAGCTCTAAAAGCTGCAAAAAGCCAAGTGAAATTACGTGCCAGATCATTCTTGCACTCAAGGAAGTGGCTTCCAAATGCTATCAGAGGTGTATCCCTACGGTTGAGACTCGTGGCCAGATGCTGGCCATAGTCACGGCTGGAGAAAGATTTGAAGGTGCGTCGACAAGGACTCAAACCTCCCCAGTGTTTATTGCCTGAGTCAAAACTAAATCAAAAAGGGATCAACGAGCACTTGGCTGCAGAAGAGTGGGGATTCAGGTGTTGGTACCCGCGGATCGCCCAGCTCTGTTTTGCCCCACGTGCAAGTGGTGATGCAGGAATGGGAAATCTGCTTCTGGACTGAGCTCTTCCCATCCTCCCTGTTCCGCAGTGAGATGCCCATGAGGATTTGTGTCAATCTGAGAACTTGGGGTTTGTGTGTAAGGCGTCTCATACAGAGCACAGCGTGCACCATGTATTACAAAACAGGTTTGTCTGTAAACGACACTGACCTTTACCATGGTGTGGTCTGCTTGAAAAGAATGCCCTGAGGAGACACAGTCCACAGCAGACCAACTCTGTGATTTCTGTAATTTGTGTGTGATATTTCTGACTTAGGAAAGGCTAAGCCATTTCAGTGCTCTCACTTCCCACCAGATACCTTAACACCTTCTTGTCCAGTCTTTGGCTGGCAACTCTGCTCTAAACCAAATTATTTCAGTAGGAATGGATGTGTAGAGCGTAGTTGTCCCATAAAGAGCTTCATTATTTTTGCTGTTTCCTGTGTTGGAATTAATGGGGTTCCTCAGGCAACTGACTTGTCTGCTGTAAATAGAAAAGCCACATGCAAGCTCCCATTGATCACCATCCCTACAAGTGTTCTAAAATCATGTGGATATGGCACTTGAGGACATGGTTTAACGGTGAACATGGTGGTGGTGTTAGGTTGACACTTGGACTTGGTGATCTTAGAGGTATTTTCCAATCTTAATCATTCTGTTACTCTGTGATTCTATGATTCTGTGACGTGACATGTATTGTGGTATGGACCATAAGTGCCTTTGTGTGTGCATTTATTAGCCTCAAAGGAATATCTTTAAGCATCACGGTTCATAGCTATCTCTCACCATGGTATCTTGGCACTGTGTTTGCATGGAGCCAAGGTGGGGTTCAAGCCTTTAAGTTTCCTTTCTGGGAACTGGAAGCGCTCACCTCGCTCAAGACCTCATTGCCTGCCCTCAAATGGTTAAGTTCTGATGCTTGTCTGAGATATTTCCTCCTTCTGGGGAATGTGTTAAGCACTAAATGATGCATGAGCACCTTGGAGGGAGGTGTTGCATTCTGTATGAAACTGTACACAGACTATTTATTTTTCCCTGATGATTTTATTCTGGTCCCAGGCTAACTTGACATGCTAAGCAGGCCCCGAAGCGAAGCAGTAGTTTGCGTTCCCCTAAACAAACACATCCTCTAATACTGTTTTAAAGGTGATCTCACAAAGAAAGAAGCAATAGAAAATAATTTTACAGGGTGGGACATATGTAAAACTGGCACTGGCATGAAAAAAATGTCTTGAAGTTGTAACAACTTGTCTTTATACTTGGCATGCTGCATTGCTTGCCCTGAATTTAGTAAGATCTTGGGTGTGATACTTCCTAGGAAGGATTATTATCTTAGTGATTTGTGTCTGTCCAAATTGCAAAAACGGTGTTTTGCTTATCAGTTGGCCTCTGCTTTATGGGTTTTGCTTTTATTATTTGCTTTTTCTCATACATATTTTATCAGGTGAGTGAATGTCAGCTGGGGACTGAACAGAGGTCTCCTGTCAAGGTAGAGACAAAAGACACTATAGCCTAAGCTGGAAGAGCCCATCTCTGCAGGAAGGGCTGTAACAGGCTCTCGATAACCACACACAAGGTACAGAGGGATGTTCAGAACACACTGTCATCAGAGTTGTGTCTTGAGGAATGTGCACTCAAGCCAAAATCTCTTAGTAATTAAGATTGCAGTCAACTTTCATTATGAAGCCCAACTTCTGATCCTCTCTTCTTCCCCTGGTCACAGCTTACAAAATTTAATTGGCCTCAAAGATGACATATTTAGTTCCAAATAGGCTGTTTTGATTTCTGCAGCGTGAGGAGGAAATTAATGCGGTTCAGTTTATGTGACAGACCACTAGATAAGCTGGCATTTGTTAAACACTTCTGTGTGTTCTTCTGCCATCCCCTGCCTTTACCCTGCCATCAACAGCGATGCTGGGCAAATTACAGACCCTGGGAAATAGCATTCTGTGCTCTCCTCTGTGGGGGATAATAATGACAGCAGCTTAACTTTGAGCTCACTTTTTTATTCCATGTGTTGACTAGAAGGGTTAGAAGATCTCCCATACAGCATGTTGGAGATCATGACAGTATAATTACTCTGTGTTATTTATTAAGTGTCTCTTAAGAATTTCCCAAATACTCTTCATGCTTTCACTTGTTTAAAAAATCTTAAATTATTTAGTCAAAAATCAGCTATATTATTTAAAAACATTACACTCTAGTTATCTAGGTTGAGGTTGTTATTCTCTTATTTGTATGAACCTTTTCTGTCACTTCTGTTATGCATTTTGTGTATATAAAACCTTCTTCCTCACACTCCAAGAGGACAGTCGTGTGCCTGAAGAAAGCAACCATTAGAAAACATCTCAACATACAAGACCTCTGCAGTCCCTATGAGTAACAGAGAGAGAATAAGGATTTCATTTCAAGTCCTTGTCATCTGATTTGTTTTTCCATGTTTCAACAAACATGTATGATATTACCACTGAATGAAGCCACATCATGGCAACATGGCTGGGAATGGGCCAAACATACCAGCACTTGAGATACCAACTGAGGCAGATGCTCAGCAAAGAGCACAGGAACATAAAGAGCAGAGAAAGTGGGGGAAAGAAGACATTTTTAGCTTTACTGCACTGTATAGATCAGTACAGTTCACCACCAGAAACCTGTTTACATTTCAGGAAACAAATGCTTGTTTAAGCAATTTCCTTCCATTAGAATTCAGTCAGAGACGTCTTTGTTCAGACTCTCCCAAGGTGGTTAGTTATTCTTCATCCAAAAATATTTTAGTTTCTTCAGGGGGAATTGTAGCGTGTTTTGGCTAGTAATAAAGTGAGCTTGCACAGTAAAAAGTTGCTGCAATAATGGCAATAAATGGTGACTAATAAATGCACGTTCCCTTTTATAAGTGGGATTGCTTGTGATAGGGCAGGAATTGTGTGCAGGCTGAGGGACGTAGCTGTTGTATGAATATCGTGCCTAACTGAATTTATATATCTGATATGATCCTGTCTGACTCCAAGGAGATAAATTAAGTTAAGTTCTCAGAAGGGAAGTAATTAGACCATGAAACAATGGCACTATATGATAAGGCACTATGGGAGAAAATGTCCTTGAATAAACAGGGAGTGGAGGGAGCTCTTAGTGGAGAAATACAGGTTTCCTCTGCTCTCAGTAGATCAGCAAAGCTAAGATTTCTCAAAATTAAAATGAGTACCAAAGGGGCTTCTACAGATCTGACAGTCCTGGCTTTAGGGAGAGAACAGGTTAGTTGGGGAGCAGTGTTGTCGAGAAGTCTCCATCAGAGGTAGGTGCTGGGAGCAAGGTCTTCAAAGGTGGGTGAGATCCAGGCTTCAGCCTTTTCTCTTGCTTGCCACAGACCTGTTGTGAAATAAATAGTGAGGTTGTTTCCTACATTCAGTGTCCACAGAAAAATAGGGCTGAGAGGTGCCGAAAGTAGAGGGACCATTTGTATGACAGAAAAACGAGGAGTTGGCACACTGGAGTCGTGGGGCAAGAGGGTTTAACCAACAGTCTTCAACCCAGAGAGAAGTGGGAGAAGTGAAAGAAGTGCTTGGCATGAATTTATTTTTCCCAAAATGGTGTAAATTTCCAGTCCTGAAATCTGCCTTTGTACTTACTGAGACAACAGGGGTTTTTATTATTTTGCCTGATCTTTAATTAAACAAATCATAAATGCTACCACAAGGAAATACTGGATCACCTTCCTTTTAAATTATCTGACAGAATGCCTTGTTTGTTTGGAGAATCAGGCATTAAATCTCTTCCTGGTTACATTAGTTTTACATTTGTTTCATTTTTTTTACTTCAACATTGTTGTTTCTGAATTAAAATCTAACTGTATGTTATCAGCTATTAGTGTGAGCAGCTTGCAGGCAGTGCCAGTGGGACGCTGAAAGTTCTTATGTGGATCAGCCAGAGTACCTGGAAATTTATGATTGGGAGAAGCAGTGGCATATTTTCTGTACAAATGCCTTAAGGGAGCTGTCGTACCATCTTATCAGGTTTACACGAGCCATGGATCCCTACAGAGATGGATGTTGCTTGATTTTTCATTGGATGAAAGTTGGCATCACCACTGGCATTATGCATGGGAGGGATCCTCTTTATCAGTGTACTTAATCATCCCGAATCCTTAGAAATTATTTAAAATATGTTTCAGCCTTAAAAAAAGAACTGATGTTATAAAATGTGTAAAAGTCCCCATTTCAAGGGCAAGTCACCTGAATGTCATGGTTTTGTGTGTTAGGAATCTGTGAGTATTCGACTAAGAAAATCAGGCTGTGGGTGAGACTTCTCAGGATAGTTGGGGTTGATGGTTGTGGCTGAGGCACAGGGAAGCAGACACTTCTGCATCACTTCTGGATCATGATTTGAAGTTCAATAAAGAAAATGGTCTGTTGATTTCAGCTGCTGGCCTTACTCCCCGCTGTGGACGGACACTTCATCCACACCGCCACTTGGCTTGTTTATAACATGATGGAAAGTAAATCCTGTTTGAAATGGAGGATTAATGTGGTCAAGGAGTTGCAGTGAGAAGAGAGGGTGTGCACGTATCTGTCTTGTTTTACACTGCAAACCATCGGCACAATGTCTGAGTAATGCACCAGCTAGATTAGGAATTGCCAGGTTTCTGGCAGATTTAACAGAGGTGTTAATCATCTTGCTTTTGGGGTTATAAAACACAGGCCTTGCACGTACCTGCTCAAAGTTTGGTAGCTAATTTTAGGTTTCTGTTCTTTTTAATGTTTTCTATGGGTAGCCAGGGTAAGCAAGGAGATGTTTTAGTCTTGGAAGACTTCAGCAGTACTTGCTGAAGGGACATGTTCTAGCTTTTTGTAACCACCTTCAGAAATGCTTTTCGTGGCTGACATCCTCAGCAGACACGCACAGGGATGAGCTCTGCAACTGGGAAGCATCTTGTGCAGCGGGTGGATTCATCCTGGGGGGAAGCTGACGGGGTTGTTTTCGGAAGGCAAACTCCTTCCTCGGGGTCTCTGCAAGGGAGGGGGAGTTTTCAGAAGGCCCCACGCTCTTGGTCTGCCCAGTCAGCGTGTCCTCGGGTTGTTCTGCTGAGACCCGGCACATCCCTCTCAATGGGTGCTCAGAGAGGTCTCCGTTCCTTTTTGGGCTGAAATCCCCTCCCTTGGTGAATTTTTCCACTTTCAAGGGCCATTTCTTCTTTAATCAGCTGAAAGTTGAGTTCCTTTGGGCCATTAGGCGTCTGTGTTCTTTCTCCCAAGAGGACTGTTATTTTGGAAAAAAAAAAAAAAGAGATGGAAATTGTTTATCTGCAGAGCTCTTTGGCCAAGTTCCACCTTCAAACTGTAGCATTGTTATTTGGAAGGAAAAGGAAACCCTGAGAGCCAGGTTAGGATGCAGATTGCCTTCACGTGTTTCAAGGCCTGTGGAAGTGATCTGTGGAGAGAGCAGCCTTCCAGAAAGTTAAAATGTTGGATGGAAATAGGCACAGAAATAGCCAAAGGCAGTGCCTGAGCTCCTGGCCCTCCCTGGAGCTCAGAGATCTGCCTCCAGGCACTACCTGTTCATGCAGGGGCCAGACCTTATTGCCCTTTCTTGCAGGTGGGTGTCCAGCTGAGAGGGCTGCTCTGCTTGTGGTTGTGCACTCCCTTCCCTGTGAGACACCTGGCAGCTCACAAGTCCCATCTCGTGGGTGGCTTTGCCACCTGCCACCAGGCAGAACCTCCTGGGTTTAAGTGTTTTCAGCCTGTCCTAATCAAAGTGGCACCAGGAATGTGGGATTCAGGGGTCAGGAGACCATGCCATACTATGATCACCTAGCTGGGACTTGGAGCAGCGAGATCTTTGCTCCATGGCCGTGTCCTCTGCCTTGCAGACATTGGATTAGCTGCAGAGAGATTCCTAGTAGCTCAAATCAGTTCAAATGTGGTGCAAGAAGAGTTCACACCACAGGGGAACGTGTGGTATGAGAGACAGATGCAGGCAGGTGAGAGAGCACAAGGAATTGAGAAGATCATTGGAATCATAGCATGGTTTGGGTCGGAAGGGATCTTAAAAATCACCTACGGGTCGAACCCTCCAGCCAGGGACAGGGACATACAAGACTGGCCAATACACCTTGTCACCTTTAAGAAAAGCTTTTAGGAGCCTAAAATAGTGAGAGAAGGGATTCAGTGATGGCCACCACGAAGATAAGGAGCAGCTCCAAAATGTGTGGTCATGCAGGGTGTGTAACAGGCAGCATAAAGGCAGTTGGTTGAAAATCAGGTTCTTCTCTTTGTGAGCATTGCTACATTGCTGGAGGTGAGAAATGAATATTCAGTGCCATAGATGAGATGAGGATAGGCTAAGAAGTTCCTTCAAGATGCAGATGGATGTGTTATGTTTTAGGGAATAGAAAATGAACAGTGCACAGATGTGCACAGTCAAAAACGTGGAGTAGGAAATGTGTTTTGCAGCAGCGCGAGTGAATGGAAAAGGCCAGAGAGGAGGAGATTGCAATAACTGGAACTGTTTGGGACTCTTCCCTTTCATTTATTCCTGATTGCTCCCCTAAGCAGGGTCTCACAGACAGCACAAATGGAAACACAAGTCTTTGGAAGCTGGCTGTGACCTGCTGTCACTGCACGGCATGGCTGGTGCAAACAGCAGCAGAGATGACTTGTACATGCCAGACAGCTGTCAGGGGAAAGAAAAGAGCTTTCCACCCTCAGGTGGGCTTCTGACAGAGAGCAAATGGACATGGGGGGAGGCAGCTGAAACCAGAGGAGAAAATAAGACATAAAAACAAAGCCAGAAATGCAAACAAAGCAGGAGACACTGAGTAACAATTAGACTAATGCGAGATTGAGTGTTTTAAGTGTTCACACTGAGTGATTAAGGACTGTGAGATTTGACGACTGATTATCTACTCAGAAGTGTATTTATGTCTGTCAGAAGCAAAATGGCATGTTAGAAACAGAGCCTCACCTGCCCCACCTGTATCTGGTATGAGGCTGTAAGGCATAATTCAACAGCCTATTAATCAAAATGATAACAGCGAGTTGTGTCTCAGTCAAGCACACACATGACTGATGCAATATTAATTGCTCAGCACATTTTGTGCATGGGATTACGACAGTGTGACTTTACTGGTGTTATAGGCCTGGTTTCGGGTTGCTGAAACCTGTCTGCTCCTTGGGGAGGCTCCTTCTCCCTTGACTCGAATATTACGGTGTCATCAGAACCAGCTCAGAGGTCCCACACTGGCATGGTGTGGACCCTCTCAGGTGTGAATGAAGACACAGGGTTTGGTTCTCTTGTCATCTAAATATCTAAAAGTCCTTGGGGTAAGAACTGACACTTTTCTGCCCATTCCAACTGCCTGGTTCCACTTGGTTATACCTTTCAGAAAGATATATAAGGTGTTAGACAGACATTCCTTGGTGTCTGGTATCTCTGAAAGTGTCTGGCTGGTTTCTTGACAGTAAGTTTGTGCCTCTCAATGTGCCCGTTAGTTGACGCGAAGTCACACATTTAAGCCCAAGCTTATTTTGGGCATATGGATTCATGATTTTTTCCCCCTAAACATTTCCAAAGTATTTTTCCTAGTGTTTGCTGGTAGCTTGTGCCAGCCTGAAGCCTGAGCATGTTTCCATGCTAGCTGCAGCTCCCTTTGAAATCCTCGTAACTTCTTAAAACATATTCCATTGGCTTTGCAAACTTTGATTTTTAGTCCCAGGTCAAAGGTGGATTTTTTTAAAAATGAGAGAACATTATTTCCGGTGACACATCAGAGCTATATGAGTGGGGAGAAGTGTACTCTTTTCAGTATGCTTTGTTTGAAGGTCATAATTTCATACTGAAAAATGGTTGAAGTTAGGGGGTTAATGGAAATTCAGAGCCAAAGCATTAACTCAGCAGGTCGCTTCCTCCCTCTTACCATCCAATTGAGAGCACAGAAATGTCCTCCTGGCTGGAGGAAATAATTATTTGCATCAAATATGCTGTTATTTTAAAATCCCACCAGAACAGAGAGTAACCTGATAATGCAGTAATTCACAAGTTGAAGTATAACTAGATGGATAGAGCAGTAAAACAGGGCAAAAAGACTAGGATGGGATGCCTGTCAGGATGCTACTCCAATGCAGTTTGGATTTAAACTTCAAGGGGCACTGTGCAGGAGAGTGTGACATAGGAGATGACACATAATAGATAAGGACCTGTGCAATTCTAAGTTTTAAGCTAAAGCACAAATTAGGGATTGTATAGGAACATCTGTGTCTGTATTTGTGTTGCATTCGGAATTGAGACATTCCACAAATTTTATTCCAAATCCAGCTCTTGAGAGATCACCAGATCACAGATGATAAGACCCGTGAGAATGTGTGCATTCATCTAGAGATGAACTCCTAACCTCTCCAGTTTGTGATGCTAATCACATCACCGACTCCTTTCCCGGCGGTTTCTATTTGTGCTCAGCATCTAGGAAGCACTGGTACACTTCCAATTTGTGACAAGACCTTGGATTTATTGATGCCACATAAAGCTGAGGTAATGATAAGAAAGAGAAAGGTTTCATGACTGTTTCATGATGGATCGTAAAGGAATACACCATTCCAGTTAAGCAGACAGTAGGCAGGAGTGAGTGCTATAAAATCACAACCCTTGCTGTGTCGCTCCTTTTTCTTGTGGGAGAAGCCAAGCATTGAGTAGCCTCAAATTCTGGGCTGGAGAATGCCTTCATCCCCAACATGTGCTCCACCTAGCTCAGAACTGGCACACCCCATGCAAAGAAAGATTGCTTGTATTAGGGGTCCTTCAGCATCACGCTGGCAGGCTCTATTGCCAGATGCTCTTTAACAGGATACAGCTTTAATTTATTAATTCAGCATTATTTGTGGTGAGCAACACAGTTTTTAGCACAGCAGAGGAGAGGGTGATATCAGAATGCCCTGTGTCCATCAGCACTAAGGCTGCATTTAGTACCATTTATTTTAGACTTCGTCTAATAGCTACCTTTCATTCTAAATACCTTGAATTAATTAGATGTATTGCTTAGGAAAAAATGAGTCACCGCATATGACTTGTATGTGTGACTTGGCTGCATAAAATATTAGAAATCTATAGCACTGTGGTTTATAAGGTGGCTGGTTAGAAAACATTCTCTCAAATGCCATGAAACAACCCACTTTTCTGTACTGATTTCTTCTTGGTTGCATGAATGAAAACAAGGAATTGACAGAGACAAATCTGCTGTCACTGTTCTTTGAAGTACATTTATTAACTCTTGCTTTCCGAGTATTTTCATTCCCATTTCTGCTTCATCATGACTTGCAAAAAGTGAATGGGCAGTAGTAAAACCTAGCTAGAACAGAGGAAAAATAACGACATGTCATTGCAGTATTGCTCTTTAGCCCTACTGTTCTTACAGCTAGACATGCATTTATTTCACATGAAGGATTTGCTGTCTTTTAACACTAATTGCTGCTTATGACATTAATATTCTGCTTGTTGCTGTCTGAAGTATTGGTGTTGTTAACCTCCATGCTCTGGAGCAGGTCAGTGCCACAGTGACATATTTAAAAAGCATGAATTCCTTCTGCAGTGGTTATTAGGGATTTAAAAGCATGGTAAGATTCCAGTCTTTTAGTGCCTTTCTCACCTTTAGAAATAATTTAGAGATATATTTTTAAGATATTTAGTTATGTGAAGATACCCATGAGGAAGTTTGAAAGTGCTTTGATTAGTTACTGTAGGAAGTTACCTGCCTCATAAGGTACCTAATAATCTGTAGAAGTCCGATCCTTGGCTGAAAACATCCTTGAGTGGATGTTTTTAAAGATTATACTTCCATGCCATAAGAAAAGAGGGAACTGCAATTTAAAGCACTCTTTACTGGGCAAGTGGCTGCAAGTGTTGACCTGGCATCTGGTTTAAACTCTTCTGTTACCTCTCCAAAGGCACTCTGGGGACATTTGTGAATCCAGGTTTCTCTCTCCTAAAAATAGAACCCTATACATAGGGTTCCTGTGCTCCACAGTGATACAAATAGCAGGAATAAACGAACTTCAACATTATTTAATTTTTAATTAGACCCCCTTTATGATATCCTTTGTAAAACTGGGGAGATTAAGTTTCTCAAACTTATTCTCCCTTGGTTAAAAACCAATTAGCTGTTATATACACAAAAAAAGCATCCTTATTAGCAAGGATTTCTGTTAATTATATTGTTCTGGTTAAGTGACTTTTCTGGCACTTGGTGTATTGAGTTCAAGTCTTCTTTGGACTCTACAGTGGTGCTGCCAAGATGTGAATCCAGCCAAGTGAGATCCCCAGCAGTCTTGCCTGATGAAAGATTCGAAGATCTGGCCCCGCTGAATTGCGCCATGATTAGTTCTGCCCATTGCTGGGAGTTCTCTTTCTCTTCCCTCCCTTTGCTTCTTTCCTGAAGACCACATACAAAGCAAGCCACATAGCAGTGGAAGTAGAAGACATATTTTTGTCTGCAGTATCTGGGAAGGTTGGAAATAAGACAAGCTTGAACATCAGTAGCCTTCGCACAAGTCTTGAAATGGCAGGCTCAGCTGGGGAGGACTGGAGCTGTATTCTCTGTCATTGCCAGCTGTGCAGAGAAGGGGCTCCGGGGCTTTCAGGAGTCCCACTGCTTTCACACAGCTGTCAGGAGAAGTGGATCTGCCTTTGAGTTTGGTTTCCTACACTCTATGACTGAGGACAGTAACTCATAATGAACACAGAGCGGCATGGTCGTCCTCTGAGATGAATCCCCCGCTGTGCAGAGCTTCCCCACTTACTCTTTTATGGTATAGGGTGTGTATGACTCACCCGAGGGCTATTGGCACTTCCCACAGGCAACTGGGGGAGCAGTCTTCTGTGTAGGAGTGTCCTAATGGAGTGATGATGCAATGTGGAAACCTGCCTAGCCTCTTACTTATCCTTCTGTCACAATAAATGAAATAAATTGGCTTCCCAGTAAGTTGGTGGGAAGGAGGGGGTTTTCTGCCAGGTTGCTGGTGATGAGTTTGTCATGTGGCTTGTCCCTGCAGACTGAGTGTTTGAGTCAAACCTCTGCCTAGATGCCAGCTAAGGATTTTCCAGGAGCCCCAGGAGAGCTGTGTTTCAGCATCCTGGTCTGCCAAACTTCCTTGCTGCCAGGTGAGCAGGATGCAGGCAAGCATAGCTGATGCACAGTGGCCCTAGTGACACAAACACAGGGAGACTTGATCAAGACTCAAAACCACACCTGCCAGCAGAAGCAAAGTGGTTATTATTGTACCCCTTGAACCCATAGGGTCTCTGACACATTTTGGAGGGCATTTGCTTTTTCTCACTGTAGGAGACACCTGCAACTGGGCAAGTATGACACTGCTGGCTGCTAGCATGGCACTGAGGATCTGTAATCTGCTGTAATTATCACATGCACACTCAGTTTGATGGGGGCTCAATTGAGGCTTGTGATTTTCTAGGCTGCCCAGCAACAACCTGCAGAGCTGAGTATGCAAAGGACTGGTCAACTTCACCGGGGACAAGAAATTTGTGTTCAGGATGTTGTGCTTGGTTGCTCCTTTGCTTTCCTGCTTGTCTTGTGGAGAAGATACAGTTTTGAGGCATAAAACCTCTTTGGATATGACTGTAGATCATAGCCCTGCTTCCTGCTTTGAGCCAAACTCTCCTTTTGGTTACATCTCTGTTCTGAGTGCATACACCATCTCTGCTGTTCTTGTCCTTATCATGAACAGCACACCCATATAAAAGAACTAGCTTTTAGGGTAACCCAGTTGCTAAAGATCCTGTAAAAGTCACAGCTGGCAGTCCCAGCTCTGTGGCATCTGTGTGACAGCTCCATTTATTCCCCATATGGTGGAATGAAATACCTAGTTTTGTTACATCTTCCAGCTCTGTGCTCATCCAAATAGGCATTTATCCATGTTTTTGTGTAACTTACCTATACAGGTGCGTGGGTGTTGTTCACCCTTCATTAGTATGTATTCAAACCAATGAAGGAGATAATAGTAGACAACAACAACCCCGTGTCTGTGTCAAATGGGTATTTCACGGGTGGCAGAGCTTTGCTTTCAGAGGTGTAGTATCTTCTGCCACATTTCAGATGTGACTGAATGTACGTGTACATACTGCACTCACCTGAGGACCAGGAGACCACAAAAAGTGTTATACCAGCTATCCAGCTCTTCATTCACTGTAAACTGAGAGCTTCTCGTTTTGTGAGGCAATGTACGGGGATAATTGCTCTGACTGCAGCCAGATCACCCTTCCAAGAGTGTCAGTCTTCCCGTTTCTCGAGGGTTTTGCAAACCTTCTGTGTTCTTGGAACCCCTCCAGAGCAACCCACCTCAGCCCCGGAGGTGCTCACCACCTTTAACTGCATGGAGCTCCTCACATCTCCCAGGCAAGGGAGTGGGAATCAGTCTAATTACTGGGTACACAGGTAAATCCACAGTCTCCACACTTCAAAAACAGGGCTGCTGCCAGCAACTAAAAGATGGTACACTGTTTTTGTCTGAGAGAAATCCTTGCAGACACTACTTTTATCTTTTTCACCTTTAATGATTAATTCACCATTAATACTTGTTTTGATGTGTTTCAAATTAAACAGCCTGGATGTTTTTGCTCAAGCTTTGCAAGCCTTTTTGATCGCTGCCAGTTGGGATCCACTGATTGGAAACCGTCATTCCGATGTCTTGGTCTGCTTTTTGTGGAAATCAAGGATATTCCTGAAATCAGGGATGGCACTGACACAGGGATATTCCCGTTGCCTTGAATGGGCTTCTGGTTCTGCTGCAGGAATACAAGCATTTCAGAAGGTTATTTGGACCTAGTCTTCTCACTAGAATTGCAGCTTATAGCAATAGAAGATCCAGAGCTTGAATTTCTTTTCCTTGAATGGCTGCTGAGCAGCATTCGTGTAAAAACGCTCGAGAAAAACGAACACGAGGTCAGCACCTAACTCCAGGTGTGTGACTGAGGAATCACTCATGTTTATTCTCAAAGTGTCTTTATTGCTTTGTTACTTTCGTGGGGGGATGTAAAGTTCCACTGGTGCCTGGCGAGAAACCACATATCCGTGCTGGTGACGTTCAGCTTTTGTCTGAGCTCTGTCGTGATGAGCATACAGGGCAGAAGAGGGCATAACCTCAGCCTGTGTCCCAGGGAAGCAACAAGCCCGTGGGCTCACTCCTCACATGCCTAATGGGCCCAGCAGCACACTTGGCACAGCAGCTGGAGTCAGCTGTTCTTTCACAACTGGCCAGGATGCTGCCTCCAGCATCCCTTTTGGACTGTTCCTGATTGCTGGAAAGTACCTCCAGGAGGAAAATACACTTGCTGTGGACCAGAGGAGGTTCATACAGCTCTCTCCCCTTCCCAGGAGGGAACCAAATTTTAAAATGAGCAAACAGTCCCCACTTCCTCAAGCTGCCCTGTTGTGCAGTGATGCAGGAAGACAGAATGCAAATATTTCTGCCAGTGAAGGAGCCAGACCAGTCTCTGCCCACAGAATCTGCATAAATGAACAGAAAGATTACACTGCTAGGAAGTACAACATGAGGTAGAGCATGGATCAGAATTTGGGAGGTGTATGTGAGTAGGTTTTGTCACAGCCAGTTACTGTTAGAGCTGCTTAACTACACAGCTCAGGTTTCTAGCTGTGGAATGTCTCCAATTTGACTTTATCACCGTGAAATCTCATGAGAATACTTTATGCACTTGGTACATGAGGCTGGCATTTGCTATAGGAGACATGCAGTGCTGGAGAAGAAAGGCCGCTGAAATTGTTGGAAGGATTTCTGAGTCTTCACTCTTGAGTAACAGGAGGTTACAGAGGTGCTGGGTAGGATCTGAAAAATGAAATGGAGGGAGTTCGAGTTGTAGAAGCGTGAGGCAAGGTGTCCTGACACCTCCCCATCCATTCTTCTCCATGTGGTGAGTTATACCCCATGCACGCCCCAGAGGAGGCAGCTGCTTCGGCAGCAGAACTGCTCAGTATCCTGCTCGGACACTGGGTCAGGACAAATCCCATCATGGCTCATTAACTTGCATACAGAAAATTACATGCCTGATTGAAATGCAAAATCGTGAAAAAACTATACTGAAAACAAGTGTTAGTATTAAAATCATCACAGTCTTCTAGGGCTAATAAAGGTAGGTCTTTTGGTGGGTGTCTCTCTCCTGAATTTTGGCTGTTCCTGGTTCCTTTGAACACCTGCTCTGAGCCACTTGCTGCTTGCCACCAGCACTGGAGCTTTTTATCACAGTCTCCTCTTCCATCACAGCTGAGGGAAGGTGTATGAAGTGACTCATTCCTTCACGTTTGCCTTTGTGTACCATCTTCTAGGGTATCCAGGGTCTTTCCCTTCTACCTGGTTTTTCAAAGCAGACCAAATTAACCTGACAGAAACACAGAGATCTTAAAGATATTAGTAAAGGCATTAATTTCCTTCTGTGTTGTGAGCAGTCTATGGTTTGAAGCCCACACATGACCCCAAAGATCAACTCCTTGGCGTTCCAGCCACAGAGATTTAACTAATTTGGCCAGGCAGTCAGCATATGGGCACTGAACCATCTGGCTTTGAGCTGGAATTAGCTCTCCCTTTCCCAGTCATTAGATCAAGCAAGGCAAGATGTGCAATGTGGGTGGGAACAAAAGGTATTGTGATGGTAGGAGATCAGAGGAGGTCAAAAAACACCGTCTGGCCAGGGGATATTAGCACTATTTCTATGTTTCAGCTCATAAATATGAGTTTTCTTTCATTTTTAATTCAAGGGAATATTTAATACTGAATCCAGTAAACCTCCTCCAGCTCTTTGCCATCAGCAAATTAAGGATATAACTTCAAAAAAGCCCCAGCAATCTAAATGTAGTAGGAAAGAAAAAACAGATGTTTGGGCTTTGCAAACTCCATAGAGCCACCTTTGCTAAGCAACTGGCATCTGCCTGCTTTTGTTCACATCTCTGCTCTGTGTCTAAGCTGAGGTTTCGCTAAATTTCACATTATTTGCATGTGTGTTTGTGAGTGAGAGAGAGGGAGACTGCGGGTCCGAGATGGTGGGGACCAAAGCCACAGAAGCTGTCACCACTGCGGTACCACGTACCTGTTGGCTGTGGTGGGAGGACAGTGTGGGGAATATGAAGGGGCAGAGATTAATCTCAGTGTCATTAAACCTTCCACCTTTCTTCTAAAGAGTCTTCTTTCTGTCTGCAAGGATGCCCTTTTCAGGGGAAGGTGGTTGACTTGGTGACACAAATCTGGTAGCCTCTTTATAATCTGGACCTTTGAAAATCAACCAGACATGCGTGATGTGAGGCACCATGCTCTCCTCCCTCCTTTTGGTATCCCATAGCCCCCCAAACATCAATAGTGTATCCAATCCAGCAGGACCAGGGCAGTGATTATCCCTCTGTACTCAGCACTGGTGCGGCTGCACCTCCCGTCCTGTGCTCAGTTTTGGATCCCTCATGACAAGAACGACATTGAGATAAGGCAGTGCAAGTCCCACGAGCAGCATCGGTATCTGAAGGTTCTTCTGGAGCAAGAGTGGTGGACAGAGTTCTGCTGCGCTCAGCCAGCCATTTCCAGGATTTCCAGCCATCAGTTTCCTTCCCCATACCAATCCCTGCCATCTCACTTGTCCAGTTCCCCTCTTAGCAGACTTGACACAGTTTTCCCTTGGGATCAGGCTGGTTTGTTCCCATGTCATTCTGAGCCATCCTAAAGATCTTTCGGTAGTTTTCTTTCAAGTGTAAATCAATCTGATACAATCACCCCATGTGAACGTGTGTGAGACTGTCCTAATATCTGCAGAAATTATTGACTCATTTCAACCAAGTAAGACAGCTGAGCAGAGGTAAGTTTCCAGTGTTGTCCAGAGCAGAAACTGTGATTTAAACGCTTCCCTTGGCCAACTGGTGGATTCATCAAGCCCAAGAACCCTCAAGCTGCTGGCAAAACTCTCTCCAGGGTACATGTGGAACTAATGGAACACTGATTCTCAAAGACATTTGGTTACTCAAAGCCACAAATCCTCACAGACTCAGGCTTTGTTAGTTCTGGCTTTCACAAAATTATTCATGCTTTCTTGTGGCATTTTATCCCTTACACGTGCTGTTCATGGAGGTGCAGCATTAAATGTCATGTCTTGCAAATGTAACACTGGCTTGGAAAAGAGTTGTTGTGGAGGGAACCTGCTCTACTTAAATGGCTCTCGTGTTTGCCCAGGGTTTTTGTGCAGTATTCTTCTAAATCATCCTAGTTTTCAGTGTTAAATGTGATAGATGTTAATATAAGTGATTCAATCGTAGTTTATAGCTGGTGGGCTTAACATGCTCTCCTGGCAGCTCAGCAGCAAAGTCTGGGATCTCTGCTTTTATGTGTGCGGAGTGCTACCCCTCTAATTAATGATCCACAGCGGGTTTCATTTCAGTTTTTTGGCCCCTGGGATAGTCAGGAACTGGCAGAGATGTACAGGAAGCTCAGTCATTACAGGATTTGGTTTCCTTTATTGTGCATTTATGTCCAAATTTCAACCCTTTGCTTCTTAAAAGCAATCTCCAGCTAAAGCCCATGGAATACATAGATTTTTTTTTTCTTTTGGCAAACTTTGAGGTGAGTGTTGTGTGTTAGGGCTAGTTCTGGACCTATGGGGCTTGTGCCCTTCTGGTGGCAGTGGGTTGGACACGGTGTCTCTGTGCTGGCCAGTGGCAAGGGAGGATTTTAGCATCACTGTGGTGCTGTGCCGTGTGCTCATCACCACTCCAGCACTGCAGCACACCCCACTTGGCGTGATGGAAAGTGTCATGCAGGGAGAAAATGCCACTCCTGGTCAAGTTGGATCTTGTTTTTGGGGATGTGTTTCAGCTCCTTTCTGTGTTTCTGAACGCTGTAGCAGTCAGGGAAAATGACAATTCCCCTATCAGTGCTCTTATGCAATGGCTCCACAGCAAGCAGAGGGACCAGTCTGTGCTTGGGGCTCTGATCAAACGCTCTTTCATCAGCCTTTGTTTGCACAGCTGCCATGCCCAGAAAAGTCACTTGAAGTCCTTGGTTGCCCAGTTCAGTTTGCTCCTTTAAGGCTTGGCTAGCAACGTGTTAAAATATTGCTCAAGTGCAGCACTGCCTTCATTCATTTGTGTTGTGGGCACCTTGATAATTTTCCATGGTTGTGTCAAACCCTGTGGTTTGTGTCTGCCTGAGGCACAGCATCCAAACCATTCTCAACATGGGGAACCCATCCTTGCTTTTCATAGTTTCTTACCTGTGTTAATCCCTCTTCATGTTTTTTTGTACACTTAAATTTCCCTGATCCTCACTCCTGGATTTGCTTTCCTCTTCTTTTTCCCTTGGATTGCAGCATCTCCACGGGCCTTGTAGGGTGAAGAGTCCCGAGTGTAAAAAAGTATTAGCCTCTCTTTGTTTGTATTTTCATTTCTAGGCGTCTGCTTTCCGCCCAATGGCCTCAGAATATTCCAGAAAATGAACAAAGCTGTGGTGGCCGGAGGTGGCACGTGCCCTTTGTGTCACGGGGACACATCAGGGTATGGGAGATGCAAGCAGCACACGGGGTTTGCCAGGAAGGAGAGGGATCAGGAGGAACATGAGGTGTGATGAAGGGGAGGTTAAAGGGGTGGTAAGGGTGATTTTCCTTATCTGGATGTTCCCTTGTTCATAACAATTTGCATAACCTAATCAAATTTGCTTTAACCAAGTCCGTGCTTTCATGTTCGCTTTCGGGGCTTTTTTTATTTCTTTGGAAACAATTAATGGGAACTGCTGTCACCCCAGCCCAGGTCCAGGTCCCCTCCGCTAGAGCCACGGTGTTGCACCATCATGTACCCCAATGGCATCCATGTGTTGCTTTGTGCAAAGTTAATCCAGGGCAGGTTTATCAGTTGCAGCGTGGGAACCACACATTGGGAAGGGGAGAGTCTGGAGGGGGAGGACAGAATGAAGGAAAAGGCTGCAGAGAACTGGGGCTGAGATCATCTTACTGAGTTGGGATGGAGAAGGGGTTGAAATGATGTGTCCCATTGGTTCAGGTGATACTCTGGGATTGAGGGATCTGGATTCTTGGCCCTCTCTGCCCCCTCCTCTCGTGTGAGAAAGCTTCAAGTTTTTCTTCACGATGCTTCCTCTTTTGTAAAGTGAGAGCAGCACCTTTTAAATAAATAAGTCCTGTCAGGTCTTGAGGAGATCAGACAGTCTGGTGAGTATTTCTGCTGGGTGAGCTCACCGGGGAGCCTGCGTGCAGGCATTTGGAGGCTTAGCAGAAAGAATCCTCTGGACCTTTGAGATTGACTCGGTGCTCCTAGAGTGGGATAAAAGTGGAGTTAATTAACCCATTCTCAAATCCCTCCTGATCCGCGACCATCAAATAGCTGCTGCTGTTGCACAGTGCTTTCCTTGGCTCTCAATGTACCCAAGTATCCATGCAAGCAGAAGCATGTCTGGCTGTCACCTGCATGTCTGGCACTGCTGCTCTGCTTGCAGAGGAGTGGGACAAATTTGCCCCATCCCCACTGGCCTTTGTGGCATCAACAAAATGATGTGATGCTGCCGCTCCTGATTTTCCAAACCCCAGGGTGCTATTGCAATGAACAGAGTTCAGCCTTGAAGAATTAATTATTGTATATCAGGGCTGTAAGTGATTGCTTGAAGGTGAAGAAAGGAGCACACAAATCTCTGTGTGAATTTCTGGAGTGAGAGGCAGAGGAGCTGCTGCTGGGCAGTGACCTCTGCTGGGAAGCCCACGGCTGCTCTCCAGCTTCAGCAACAAAACCCCCAGATTCATCCAACCTGTGGGTTTCACCCTAAGGGATTTCCATGTCACTGAGTTTTTTTTTAATTTTGAGTTCCATTTTCCTTTTAATAACTTGTCATTTGAGAGTTCATCTGGGTAGATAAACGCTGTGCAGGACAAGCTGCTTCATTCACAGGTGTGCAACATGCACATCACCAGGGATATTAAACAGTGCATAACACCCCAATTAAGGCCTTGCTGGTCTTGGGGAGGCTGAGAGAACGTGGAGGCAAATTCATCCTCACATTCTCAGCAAGCCCCCTGAGTGCAGCAGCCACCAGGGTGGTGCATGGTGTGCACAGGTATCACCTCCCAGGGGATGTCTTCTTCCAAATGCCTTCATCCCTGTGAGACATTGCTCTCTGTGTACTTTGGGGGTGATTCAGCCTCTTCTGCTGCCTTCTTCCAGTTTATATTTGCTGAATCCCACACTCCCACATCCTGCATCTGATTTCAAAGCAGGGCAGATTGGCTCCATACAGAGGACCTTGTGGTGGTGGGACCAAACCTTTTCTCCCCCCTTCTCTTCGGCACAGAGTGTGTTTGTCTGCCTTCTCATAGCAGAGTGGTGCAGTGCCCATTTGGCTTGCAAATCAGGACGGGGAGAGGGTCTTGCCGCAGCCTTGAGCGCGTAGCGTTGCATGTCTGATGAGCTCTTCTCTGCCCCCCTGCCTGGTTGCTTTTTGGGTAACCCACCCATTGGCCATGTGTGTCACGGTCAGGGGTGGCTGCAGCTGCATCAGAGGGGGTTTGGCTGGTTTGGGGAACCTCTGAGGTTCTCAAAAATAGAAATGCAAAGTGTTAATGCAAGGCATGGTAAAACCCATAAGCTGGGGGCTTCAAACAGGTAACACCATAGCAGATTGTTTGTGTTAAACTGCCTTGGTCATGATGGTAGGAGGAACACAAATGTTCATGTGAATGTGCATGTGCCTAAAGGAAAATGGATAAATACACATAATGATTTTCATTAAAAGTGACTAATTGCTTGAAATGTCATTTGTAATGTGCTTTCAACTAACGTAAACAAGGCAAAGCCACCCTTGTCCTACCTAATTCTTAAGGGACCAGCCACTAGACCTGCACAGCAAAATAGATGCATCCAAACGTGCTGTGTAAAGCCAAGTGGGTGGTGTATTGGTTTCTTGTTGCAAATACTACAGATTTAATTTGCCATGCAATCTACCTGGAAATTTTGCTGGAAATACCATGGGATTTTCCAGATATTCAGGTAGAGTTAAGAGCCACATCATGTATTTGTTGCTGTAACATCCTGTAGTACGTTGTGGTTCAGTTTGCTGATTGTTGATGTTAAATTTCCTGTATGTAGAGGCCCTTATATGACTACAGCTTTTGATGACTGATTATGGGCATAAATTCAGGTCAGTCATAATCTTTCCAGTGAATTCAGAGGAAATTAAATAAGTCTCTGTGTTTACAGGAAAGATCCTGCTGGGCACAGGGGACCTTCTGCTCTCAGCATCATCACATGGATATTAGGACACTTGGGACCATTGAGAATAAGGTCCAGATACATGGTTAAGCATCTTAATTACACTGCTTGAGCCTACAAACATGTAGGCTGAACATGTCCATCTGTTGCTTAATGAGTGGCCTCTGCTTAGCATTTTTCATCTTTCTCTTGCTCTTAAAATGATTGTCTGGAATTGGTGTAATTAATATTCTGCCCCTGGGCTCGTCCTGGTAGTCTCTTTAGGGTTTGCACAACTTAAATGTATCCTTTGCAAATTATTTGTAAGCATTTAAGGAGCAAACCCAGAGAGGCATTGCTCACTTAGTTAATTAGATGGATGCTTATGGAGATGATTTTTGTCTTTAGTGTTTTGACAAGAGGCTTGGTGGGAACAGGATGGAGAAAACCCATGAAGTCACTTGGAGCTGTTGCACAGAAAGCACAGAGTGCTCAATAATGCCTCAGGGAAATTGGGGTGTGAAGACCAGGCTGGACATCAGAGCAGGACGAATTTGGTGGGAAGAAGTTTCTGCATGAGGTCAAATCCCTGCTTTCTCCCTGGCATCCGACATCCTGCCTCCATCATTCCCTTGCACCCTGCAGCTGTCCTGAGAATTTAACCTCCAACTATCTTCATTCATCTGAACCTCTAATGCCTCAGATACTTAATCCTTACACATTTTGCAAAGAGGATTGAAAGAAAGTCCTCTGAGTAATAACAGTATTCTGGGCTGTGAAGCACTTGTGAGTGTTTACTTCGGTTGGAAGGGACCATAAATATCATCTAGTTCCCACCCCCCTGCCATGGACAGGGACAGCTTCCAGTAGACCGTGTTGCTCAAAGCCCCATCCAGCCTGGCCTTGAGCAGTTCCAGGCGTGGATCATCCACAGCTTCTTTGGACAGCCTCTTCCAGGGCTTCACCACCCTCACAGTCAAGAATTTCTTCCTAATAACTGATCCAAACCTACCGTCTTTCAGTTTAAAGCCGTTTCCCCTTGTTCTATCACTACATGTCCTTGCAAAAAATTTATGACGTTGAATAAAACAAAGACAAGTAGTGCCTAACTAAAAATAGCTTTATGTTTCACGGTCATGTAAAAAAAATTAAAATCACTATTTCGTCTTATCTTGTGGTTTTTCAGGATCAAGCATGAAAATATAGTTGCCCTGGAAGACATCTATGAGAGCCCGAACCATTTATATCTGGTCATGCAGTTGTAAGTACTGAACCTAATGATTTTTTTGTGTCAAAATTGCCATCTCGTCCTGTTCTGAATTTATTCTTTAACCCAAAAGATGGGGTACATGAGAGGTGTTTGTCTTGTGTGCTACAGAGTGTGAAATCCCTGGCGGGTGGTTAAAGATGAATCTCCAGTTGTGATGTGCTGGCTTGTTGTGAAATCGGGAATTAAATTTTTTGTGACTAGTGTCACCCAAATCAAGCCAGAGTGAAGAGGGATCTGAACTGGCTCCTTACTTATGGAGTTGCCATGGTTTAGTTCTCTGTGATTCCACGGGTACCTACTCTGTGCTGAGCTCAAGGTGACCCAAGATGCCACCATGTGGATAAGTGCATGGGTATAGCACTTGCAAGACAGCATCCTCCTTGACTCAACAGCAGTGGTAGCTCATACCACTGTTCCTTGGCACACCTCTCTCACCAAAGCCTCTCTTCTTCCTCATTTTCACCCTCTGGCCCTGAGAAGATCAGGATCCCATCATGTACACAATACACTGTGGCTGACCTGGTCCTCCTGCCACATCAGCCTGGCAGGGAGGAGGGAAGGAACAGGTGGATGCTCATACTGCTTATTTTATTCACCACTTTCTGAATTCAGTTAAAAAACATGATCTGAAGTTAAAATTTGCTCTTACCAGCTCTAGCCTCTCTATTTTTGATTTGTGAGATCACATCCAAAAAGAGCTGAACAGACAGACATGTCAGAGGAGTAAATTCCAGGTGTGAAGAGCCAGATGTGCCATAGGGAAGCCTGGAGCAGTTCTGGGGTTAAACACCCCTGGGGGAAGCCGAGGACTGTTCTGGTCCCTTGTCTGTTGGTAACGTCCTGGCATGGTGATGTCATTAGAAGGTGTTCTGCTGCCAATGTGAGAAGAGTGTGCATTTTGTAGCTTATGTTTCAGTGCTGCAAAAGGACTTGTACATGAACATCGATGTCATACAAATTACAACAAACCAGCTGCATTGTGGGAAGATCCAGTTTTGTGATCAGCTGTTTTACAAATCTTTAATTTTATTTAATCTCTTTAGAAAAAATAGATCGTTATTATTCATATTTATTATTAGCTTGTTCCATGTAGTGTAACTCTCATAGGTTCCTTACATCCAGATCTTTGGCTTAACTGAAATGTAGTTCTGTAATCATAGGTGGCACTGAGTAGATCTTGGTATAAATTTCTACCTGCTCACAATTCAACACTTACCAGGGAATTATCTTTTCTATTACAGCTGTACTTGTAAACCCAGCTCAATAATTTTCCAAGGGCCAAGCATTCAGCTGTTCCAGAGGGGCACAGGTTCACAGGTGACACCAGGGTGGGATGCCCAGCTGAAGCCATCAGCTGGAAACCCATCAGCAGCCTTTGGGGTGGCAGCTCTGAGCAATCCCGAGCCCAACAAAAAGCTGTACCTTGTGTTACAAGGTAGACCAAAGGCACTGAACTGAATGCAGGGAATAACCTTTCTGCACGTTCTTGGGAAGGGGCTGTGTCATCCCAAGGTGGAGAGGACAAGAATACCAGGTACTCACCCTCATCACTGGGGGCATTGCATGAAGGATGGTGCAACCTCTGCACTGCCTCTGAATTTTCATCAGTAGTTGAGTTTGGGATCAATTGGCGTCAACAGTTGGGCAGCAACACTGCAAAGTCTAGAAGGGTCAAAATCCATTCTGCATACCTCCTTTCACGGATTCCTGTTTGGGAGAAGGCATGTATGGATAATGTCTTGTTTCCAAGGTAACACCAACCTGTTGATAGGATAGCTGTGAACCATTGCACAGCATGAAGTATTTGTTTGCATTTCTGCCCTATTTATTATTAGATTCCTTGTGGGGTTTTTATCTTCTCATTTTTGTTTATTTCTCCTAAACAGCACAACAGTTGCCTACATTTAAAACTTGGGCTCTGATATGAAGCAAAAGGGTTTCTGATCAAGCAGCTTGCAGAAAGCAGCCTTTAGATTGGGAAAAAAGGGTGGGTAAAATCAAGGCCACTCAAAGGTTGGTATCATGGGCACAACAAATGTCAAATCCATATGCCCTTCTCCCTGGGTCATTGCTTGCTAAGTGAACTCTAGTGAATATTTCCCAAGGATTATTTTGTGGCATGGACAGCATTTTCATTGCCAACCTTTGGAACACTCCTTGGTGTGTTGTGAAAAATCCACATTACAGCCCTTGAGCATCTCACATCACCTCTGTGGGAGAAGGCTTTTGGAGGTCGACCAAGCCTCCCTGTTTATGTTTGTCCTTGGGTACATCTACTTTTACATGAAAGCCATGCTTGTTAGCAGGCCAACTGGAAGGATAAATATCACACCTCGTTTATTCTGTCAAAGATATGAGCAAGTAAAGGTCTCAGTGTCTGTGCTGGAGTTGGAAGGAAGGGAGGCTAAGTGGCAGCTGTCCATGTCTACTTGACACTTAATTTTCTCCCTCCTGGGAGCTCTTCCCAGGGTTATGTAGCTGTTGGTGAATCTGTCCTGTGTGTTTCCTGGCATGTTCATGGGGAGATAAGATCTCTGGCTTAGGTTTCACCACCTTGTTTTCACATATATTATATACAAGCCATCAGAGAACTGTTCAAATGGAGAGGTAAGACCAAGGTAGACCAGAAGTCCAGGTTGGAGATCCCCAGATTTGACAACTCAGAATTTCATGTGCTCTCTCAAAGCGTTGTCCTGTTCCTTAGAAATGGCTGGGCTATTTTTTCTTTCTTTATTTTCCCAAAATGCAAGCTATGCCAACCCACTGCCTCTAATTTGGGCAAGGTTGTGGACAATTCCTTGCTGTCTTTCACTCCAAGAAGTATTGCTCAGCTTTGGTATGAGGTGGAGTTACCAGTGCAGCTGCAAAGCAGAATACAGATGTAGGACAATCACTGCCTCTCCTATGATGATTCTGCTAAAATTTTGCAGGCACTGTAGAAAAGGGCTGTGGAACATTTGTCCTCTTTCCATGAGGATAATGTGATTGCCAACTAAGAAAACACCTGCTCCTTCCCAAACTTGGATTTCCTGTAGCACTGTTAAGACCTATACAGGCAACAAAGACAAAAACTAGCATGAAACTGAAAGATTCCCCCAGCGGATATTGTAAAAGACAGGGAGAAATAAATTGCTTTCAGAAATGGAAGTTCTATAAAACTATATTTCAGTATAATAATAAGCTCTGATAATGAGCAGTTACAGGATTTTTGGTTGCTATTGTTGCCACTTGGTAAGAATTACCCTCCTGTATCTTCTAAGTGATCTGCCTTATTTCACCTCCTCAGTATAGGGAAAGATCTTGATAATCTGTTGTGGTTAGTATTGTCAGATACTAATGTTTCATTAGCATAATCAGCCTGTTTGTGTACTGATGATTCATTTTCCGCATGCTGGAAAATCTTGCATAAAAATGGATTTACATAAACACATAGAATCATTTGGGTTGGAAAAGATCTAGAAAATCATCGAGTCCAACCGCTAACCCAGCACTGCTAAGTCCACCACTAAACTATGTCCTCAGGGGCCACATCTGTATGTCTTTTAAATACCTTCAGGGATGGTGACTCCAACTTCCCTGGGCACCATTTGCCGATGCTTGACAACCCTTTTGGTGAAGAAATTTTTCCTGATATGCAATGTAGACATCTTTTCCATCTGAGTTTTATGGGTCCATTTGCAAATGCTGTTTCTGAACTTTCTGCCTGGGCAGATCGGAGCAGATTCCCAAGGCTTGACTCTGACTTCATTTGCATTGTTCACCTGCATTGAAGCATGAAACAGCAAAGTTTGGTTTCCCAGAGATTTTTTTGGTAACCTACACTACTCAAAGCCACAGGAGCTGGGGTTGCTGCCTCTCCAAGGTATTGGGCCATGTTAAAAATCGATTGACACACTAATTTCATTGTTCTCCTTTATTCATCCATCTTTTGTTAAAATATTTAGGAACTTCATATTTTTGCTGTCTCTGCTCTTCTGTCAAAATTGGTTGAAGTTCAGCCAACAGATCAGAAATTACTAATCAGAAATTACTAGTCATTGCCTTTGGAAAACAGGCTAAAAACTGATCTAAAAGACAACTCCAAAACTAATGGAGCAGGCTTGGGGAAGCACGTAGCTAGGTAAGCAATGACTGAACCTGAAGACCCACCTCTGAATGTCACTGCACTTTTTTTTCACAATCAAGAATATTGCTAAATCCAGTGAAATTCCTATCAATACTAGGATCTAGTTAAAGAAAGTGAAAACCCTGATATAGGTTTCGACCTCTTTGGGAGACTGTGGTCCCAAAAATTGGATCTTATCCCCTTGGTAGGAGGACTGCTTTATCCAGATCCTGTCAGCTGCTGGTGCTCGTTCTCCAGAGTATTTCCTCTGTGTGATGTGTTTTAAAGCTTTGACATCTCTGCTGAGAACCAGCTTTTAGGGTGAGCAGCCTGGTTGACCCAACCCCAAAATGTTTCTCTTTACCTTTGCCAAAACAAACCAGCCCAAAGTGAACCTAAACCCCTGACCTTGGGGTTTTTCCAGCTTGGTCTCTGAACTCTGTGTAATTATTCAGATGATTTCCTTCACAGAAAAGCTGAGACGGTGGAGGCTCCTTCCTGCTGGCTGCAAGTCACTCACTGAGGAGAGCCCTGCCCACAAGTTTGCAGGCTCAGAATCCCAGTGTCCCATTCCTGCTGTTTATCAGCTCTCCCCTGCCAGACACAAGTGCCTTATACCCCTCTAACACCTTGGGAGGCAGCTCAAACAGGCACGTACCCACCAGTGGTAAAATCTGCAGAAGTTTTTATCATTACCAGAACTACACTGCTTGTGGCTTTGCCTTTCAAGTCATGTTTTGCTAATAAGTGAGCGGAGTGCTAAGCTGCGAGTAAGTGCCGAATTCCCTTTTTTTTGTGGAAAGCCCAATGCCTGAGTGCACTCCGAGAGCAGCCGAGCATGGACGGGGTATGTAAGTGACATTTCAATGAAAATATTCAACCTCCAAGGAAAACAACAGACAATGGAAGGAAGTGCCGTGTTTGCCAGGTTCCTTAAGGAGTCTAGCAAGGACTCACTGTGCTACAAAACAGCGAGCCGCACGCCAAGCCACTCTCACATCAGGATGCTAATTAAAGCAAAACACAGATCTGCCACACCTTTCACTCATTCCTCAGATGAGGCTTATTCCCATACTTGGGGGGTGCAAAAGACAGAAGGAAATATCTCTGCACTCACAATGGGATTTATATCACAGAATCATTGAATGGTTTGGGTTGGAAGGCACCTTAAAGTTCATTTAGTTCCAACCCCCTGCCGTGGGCAGGGACACCTTCCACTAGACCAGGTTGCTCAGAGCCCTGTCCAACCCAGCTTTGAACACTTCCAGGGATGGAGCATCCACATCTTCTCTGGACAACCTGTTCCAGTGCCTCACCAGTGAGTGGTAAAAGTATACTGGGTCCTTCAGCACCAGCAAACACTTTTGTCCAAACATCTAAGAGAAGCCCCTCAGCATCACTTTTCTCAGCAGATGGTGTGTTTGTCATCATTTTCAGTGATGACAGCAATGGTAACAGGAGAATCACCACCATTAATGAAGAACACTAGAGCTGATGACTGTGTGCCAGGGGATCATTTGTTTCATGGTACAGGACGGGACATCAGGTGCACACCCACAGACTCTTCTCTTTATTTCCAGTATTTCTGTTTTGGATGAGATGTCTCAAAAGGGTCAGCCCAACTTAATGCCTGACATCCATTGAAATACACTGGGTATGTGTCAAAAGCCTTGCATCCCCTGCTTTCCACACCTCCTTGTGCCACCCAGGAACAAGATGTGCAGTAGATTTATGTGGTACATGGATCTCATGAGGTGTATTGGCTAGGACACTTAATGGATGGGCCATGGACAGACCTGTTCCCAGTTCCTAGTCAAGGCAATGTACATTAATTTTATATCAATCACTTACAGAATAAATTGTTCACTTGGTTTTGGTGGAGTTTTCTGAGCAAATGCTATGTAAGAACTACAGCACCAGGGAGGCTGATGCACATCTGGGCAAGACAGGAAGGAGCCTGCAACGTGCCAGGGGAGTTTGCTTGGATTTTGGCAAGCTAAGCAGAGACTTAGAGGCTCTAGTTAGGCAAGGCTTCGTTTCCTCCCAGCTTATGGAGTGAAACATCAGTGATTTGGGCACAGCAACCGTTGTGAGTCTGTAGTGGAACAAGATACGGCAACATCTGCACGGTGTGTTGAAAAGAGTCTGCTGCTGCTTGTATGGACAAGGGTTTTTTGCACTGAGGAAAAGTGTGCTGTATGGAAGGCACAGATCTTCAGGGATGGATCCAGCTGGTGAATGTGGAAAGCAAAGTGGGACAGCGGCAACAGGGCCGAGCACGTGTGACATGGCTGTGAGCGTCAGACCATGGTCATGGTAGGAGTGCTCAGGAACATGAATCTTGGGCCCACCACAGCTTCCAGCATGACCGTGTTGCACACATGGGCCCAAACTGCAGAGCTGGGGTGCTGGATTTTCAAATTGCCCTTATTATTTGGGCATGGGCAACACAGGTTTTGCTTCCAGCCTGTTTCGAGTGCTGAAGTCAGTCAGAGCATGTTCTATCAGTATAGATAAAAAAATTATGCCTTATCAAAATCTCCAAAGGCATATTGACTGAACAACACGGGCAACCCTGTGAAAAGGCTAAAGGAGTTAATCTCAGTGTACTTTAGTACTTCCCCACTAGAGCTTTGCGAGCTGCTGGCCGCATCATAGACCAGCTCTTGGCATCGTGCCCCTGGGAACTCGGTACCAGTTATTAATGCAGCATCAATTTCACATCTTTTCCTTTGTGGAAAAAAGGTCATTGCATCAGTTGGGTTCTGCTGGTGAGTGGTCAATATGAAGGAGCATCTCCCCTTTTGCAGTGGCTGAGAGGTTGTAAGTGGGCTAGGAAAGATTAATGCCAGGGTAGAGATCAGGGCATGGGCAGATTTGTTGGTAACAGATTGAGAGACCACAGATTGACCATCAGAATGGCTTTTAGACACCTGCAGTTGTTTGGATTGTGTGTGATCCTGAAAGTGTGAATGTGCTCATTGGCTCATCCTAGCTGCCCTCAGAACTTTGATTTTTCTTCTTTTCTCTGGCTATGGGCAGGACTTTTGGTAACTCCTAATTCCCATGTCTTCTCCAAACACAGCACCTTTTCCTGGGAACGGCACTGAGCAGCAGTCCTCTTGCTTCCTTGTGCTGTGTTATGTGTCAAGGCTTCAGCTGTGGCTAGCAGCAGGCATTTTTTGGTCCCTACAGCAACAGAGGAACGGTGAGAATATTCTTCATCTTGGGAAGTGCAAAAGACTTTCTCATAATGATTTCCAAACCCACTTACAGTGTTTTGTCACCTTCAACAAGTGTAGACAATTGTTAACAACCTTGTTCCAAAGCTTGCACTCCTTATTGTTACCTTAGTCAAAGCATCCCAGGAAGGACTCGTTAGCAAGGCAACGCTGAGGCTTGGGTCTTTTTTCAAAGTGCCATGCTACACCTGATGGAGAGTGATCATCTTTTTTCCCTGTAGCCTTGGGAATAAAGAGATAATGGAGAAACATTTTCTCATTTTTACTGAACAGACAGCATTATAATGTTTGCTTTTACAGAAATGTGAACAGCTCAGATGAAAAGGGATTTTTTTTCTTTAAGATATCTATTGTTGCAAAGTTGCTGTTGTCAATAAGGAAAACAAGAGGTTTGGCTGAAATCCAAAATAAAGCTTGTTCTAATGTTTTAATCTTTAAAGTTACAGGAAGATTTGAAGATCTCTTAAATCTGCTTATTTCCCTTAGGCTGGTGATGGCAATGAGCAGGTACTTTGTGAGGGTTATTTGATGTAGTGTCTGCTCCCCAGCAAGGGCCGGTACCAAATCCTTGGGGTGACAGTATGTGCCTTGTTTGTTTGGTTTGGGGTTTTTTTTTACAACAGTAGATTTCGGGAGCATCAACTTGAGTTTCTTCCTTCAGTCCACCAGCAGTTCTCTCAGTCCCCATTTAGGGCTCCCTGTTGCAGCTGGGCATGGCGGGGTGTGTGCCCATACTGTATAGCTTGGTCTGCTGTGGGCTGTTCATGGGGCAGCAATACATGTCTGCCAACAATCCTGTATAATATCACTGCTTCCCCGAGAGCAGGAGTGAGGCTTTTCTCTCCAAACAGCGGGAAGGTGGCTATTTAGAGCCACAACAATTTTCTTTCCATTTTGTTGGCTTTGGATAACCATCTCCTTCCTTTCATGCTTTGCCCAGAAGGTTCATTGGCAGTTACTTGATGTTCACGTAGTCACTGAATGAGTCTTTTAGATTTGGTTCTGCCTCTCTCAGTACCTGATAATTTACACTGTTGTGCACTGAAATCAATTAAATAGCTGGTGTTTAATGCAGGAGGAAGGGGCTTTGCAGCAAAGCATATAATAAATGTTAAATCCATATATGCCACAGTGTGAGAATTCATTATGTTACGGTAGGATCCCTCTCAGGCACAATGTGGAGGCATTCTGATTAAATGGTTACAATCCTTTAAACAGAAAGGGACTTTCATAACAACCAGGAAAGCTTTGAAGTGAAATAACGTGGCATTGAAGTAAGATGCAAAATCAACGTGGGTGGTTGCAAGTCCTTTCTTTTCTATGGAAATCATTATTAAAAGTTTGCTTCTGGAGGAAGGTTGTACAGACTGTGGTGAAGGGGACAGTGGGAGGCTGAGGACTGTTGCATGTCAGTGTGTTCCAGAAGACATTTAATGATTTTGTCACAAAAACATAGGCTCAGTCTCTCAAGCGTAGCTCATACCTCACTCCAACTCTGTCCTAGGCTCTGGTCAGGAGTCTGTAAGTGACTCCAGAGTTGGTGGCAGGCTCACTTGCAGTCACATTTGATGAATTGTATTATCCAGAGTCTCTGTGTACAACTTCCAGAAGAAGAACCCATTATGCAGGTGATGATGAAGCATTATCATCCCATTCATATTCACACTGAAAGAAAAGATACCTGCCTTTACATGGGGTCTGTGCTTGCCCCCAAAGCTCTGTGTAGGGCATATTTGTAGAGCCAGGGAGATTCATATAGTTTTCTGTGGCTGGGCTGGGGGTGAGGGCCCTAAACAGCACTGTGTAAAACCTTAAATTTTTAATGGAAATTCAGGTTGCATTTTGAAATCCTGCTTTGACTTCCTTTTGCAGTACTGTGGTTACCCCCTCTTGCAGAAACTATTTTCATAGGACTGCAGAAGTTCTTACCATAGTTTTCTGCTTTAAACATTCTCCCTGGAAAAATTATTCAGTGGAAAATAAACGTGGAGGATTCTGTGTTTTTCATTTATTTTCTGAAACAGTGGTTAGGTCTGCTGTAGCCAACTTTTACTTTTTTTAAGCATTTTATAGAAAAAGAAAATACTGTTGCTGGTGAAGCCTTTCTTTGATGCATTTATAGAACATGTGCGCATTTCATTCTGACTCATGTCACATGGTAATATCTTAGCCTGTAAAGGCCATTTTTTTCTCTTACACTGGAGAAAAAGTGTGTTCAGAGACCCAAATACTTATGTCATCTTTTCCCTTCTCCAAGACAAAATTCCCATCTGGGGCTGCGTGATCCCAGCTTAGCTGTAGCAGGTCTTCTCTACTTGTTCTGAAGATGTTTTGGAGAAGTTTGGTGTTTATTCTGTCTGATTATTTCATTGGTTAGAAGCATTTAACCACTCTGTAATTCTATTTTCTTCACCCCTAATTGATGATACTCTGAGGAGCACTGATATCCTTGAGTGAGACATAGTGGAGCCTTTAAATGGCCATGTGTCCCTGAGGAGAGAAGATACCACTCTCCAAAGTGCATTGTAATGAAAAAGTGAGAAATGCAATTTGAAATCCACTGAAGGAAAGCCAAGATGTTAAGACCTACATTAGCATAGATGCAGCATTCCTAAAAACTGGGTTTGGCATTCTTAATATTAAAAATCAGGTAGAAAATTCAAATTCATGCAAGTATTTTTGTCTGCCTTAGGGTTTTTGCCATTAAAACTGTGCCATGAATCTCTTACAGCTCCAGGAAGGGGATTATGCCTTCAGGAGATAACAGAGCCGAGCGTCCACCCAGCCCTCATTATGAAGCTCCTTGTTGTGATGGTGGTGGTAGATGTATTCTGTCCTAAAGTTCACGGTCACCCTGCTGCAAAACATTACCCAGTGCCATGGGACAGGAGAAGTGTAACCCTAATTAAGTGATAGTGAGCAGAGAAGAAGGAAATTACCTCGCTCTGGCTGCTCACCAGTCTTGTCTGCTGGAATATTTCTCTCGCTGCAGCCCAGGGTCTTTCACATGAATTAAGGCTCGTTTCCCTTTAGGGATGGGGCAGGACCATTTGCAGAAAGTGGTTCTGACATTTTGCTTTTGGGGGCTGAAAACTCTCCGCCAGAAGCTTTTAAATGTGCTCTTTCCAGATGTTTCTGCAGCTGGATTTGCTGTATAGAGGTCTTGCTTCCCATTGGTGCTGTCTTGCCTTATTTGAAGGGTGGTGAGGGACATGTAGGCTCGTTCTCTGACACTGAAGATTGGGTCACCAGATGAAATGTATTTTGGAAAGCAGATTTCCTGGGGAAGAGCATTTTATCTTGCACGCTCTTCCCTCCACTACAGCTTAACATGGTTGCAACTGGGAGTCCCTTTCCTTGCTATTGATATGGGACCACTGTCAGGAGACCCACAGCACCTCCTAGAAACAGCATATGGGATCGTTTTGGGGAAAGACCTTTCCTCTGATGTGTCTGGGCGTTTACTTTTTGATGGAGTGGGAGTGAGGAGTGCTGCCTATGGGCAGGAGCAGGCAGGGCTGCTGCCAGCAGCAATCCGACCCGAGCTGGAAGAGAGGTGCTTTGGAACAGTCCCTCCTTCAATCCGGGTCCCACCTGAGCTGAACTAACCCAGGAGATTCGCTGTTACATTCGTGGTTGTGTATGTTCAAAAGTTCAGAGCAAAAAGGCAGCTGTTTGCACAACAGCAAAGGCAGAAAACACAAAGTGGGGAGGAAAAGAAAAATAGCAAAATAACTGATGGAGCTGCTGGCTGTGTGCTTAGCTGAAGGTCTAGAGCTTTTCTCTGGCCTGAATATCCTTTTCCCTGGAGCGTGCTGTGGAATGTGACCAGATGATAGTCATGTAATAGATGTCCACCTGTGGCTGAGCTTTCCTGAGCACATGCCTGTTCTCAGCCTGCTCTTCTCGTGTGCATCTTCATCCAAGGGGTTCTTCCTGCCAGGAGGGGGTTTTGCTACAGGTTTCCCTTGTCACACAGGTGGATGTACCACTCTCCAAAACTGCAGCATCGTGGTGTGCCAGAGGCATCCCAGAGGGGACTGTACCTGTTACTCAGCTCATGTTCAGCTGTGGGTCACCTAAAGCCAGTCTGTATGTTACAGCCCCTTGGGTGCCAGCAGGAGCCAGGTGAAGGTGTATTCCATTGCTTGGTTGCTTTTGCTGGTGTATGAGAGCCCCTGGCAGTGCAGATGACATAATGGTGTCGTGAGGGACACTGCAAACACCCCTCGGCTGTCAATAAGTCGGGAAGGATTGTCCAGCTCTAAATTTGGGTATGTGGCTCCTGGCACAGCCCTTGGAGCCAGGGGCTTCTGCTGCAACTGCAGTGTTTGTGGCAGAGAAGACAGCTCCCAGCTGAAAAGAGGAGGAGGGAAAAGAAGCATCTGAGCCATATGGTAGAAAAAGTAGAAGCAAGACAGAGCATCTCAGTGGTAGGTGCTCATTAAACTGTCTCTGATGTGCTGGGAAGACTGAGTGTATCCTGCTCGAGGAATTGTAATATTCTTCTGTGAGCTAAAAAATGTATCAGTGCAGAGTGGGTAAAGGACAGGTCTTTTTATCTATGGAAGAACATTCTATCCTGTTTACCAGCAATGTGTAACAGGAACCAGTGGCTGCTGCTCTCAAGAGTCTTATGAGGGTGTTTTTGTGGTTAGAGCACACAGATCTGAAAATCTGGAGTTCCTGTCTTACTCTGTCATTGATTTACATTGTGGTCTCAGATCGCTTTGTCTTCTAATTTCCCTGCCCACAGAAAGAGAATACTTTCCTAATTAATTCTGGGTAAGATTAATTGGGTTGTTGTTTGTTTCAGGTTTTGTTTGGGTTTTTTTTCCCTCGAGTCAGTGCTGCTCTTCATGGAGTAAGTTGTTAAAAGAAATTATAGTACTGGAATCTGGCCCCTGGCGTTGTCCACCGAGGAGCACTGTGGTCCATCTGGGAATGAGTGAAAGTGAATGGGCTTGTTTGCTAGGACCTGCTGACTGTTTTGGAAAACACACTCAGGCATGTCTTGACCCCCTCCAGTGTTCCCTGGGTACTCGTGCTCTGCAGTACCTGTGCACTGGCTTTATCTCTCCTTCCCATCCATGTCTGCGTAGAAACCTACAGAGAACATAGCCCAGGCTGTCTGGTGACTCAGTGTAACAGCATGACCAGTGATGGCCATCATCATTGCATAGATTTATTTATCCTTGTGACGTAGATTTGTGGAAATCTAAAGCAACAGACATATGACATCCAGAGTTAAAAATCCACTTACATAAAGCCTGGGTTTCACCTACTGTGCATAGATGTGGGTGTAGCCAAATGCATCACATTGGCGATGGAGAGGAACAAAAAGAGTCATCAATTAAAACTTGGTAAGGGAGAGCAATAAAGCAGCACTTTAAACCCTGGCTGGATAGAAACTGAACAGCAGTATCCTGAATTTTAATATCGATTTCTTTATGCTGCAGGTAGGTGGAAGTGGTTATTGCAAATAGGGGGATGTAGATGTGAAGTGCCAAAGCACATGGTACAGCAGGCTGGTTCCATCACCTCCCTCAACTTTGGGGACTGTGACTCGTACTCCCCCTGTGCAGTGGGACTGCAGTGTTACTGGGTCTCTGTGGAGGGAAGGTGTGGTGGGTGATTTGGGAATCCCCAGTGTGCCCACGCCCCCCTCCCATCTTGAAAAGAAAGTCATACTTGGGCCTCTTCCCCATCTCTCTCTCGTTCACATGCAAAGGAGCGAGCTCAAAGTGATGGGTGTCCCAGGATACATTACAATAATGAGTAAGATAACTAGTTATCAGCCCTATGTTTGAAATACTTACTGTGCTCAAAAATAAACACCAGAAAGGGCCTTTGGAGGAGAATTCTTGCGGGCCTGAGATTAGACTTGATATATAAGCCTTCTGTGTGCAGGCACTGGTCGGGAGCGTGGCTGGCTCAGGGTGAACCATAGGAAAGTGCCAGCAGCCCTGACACTGTGAGCAGTTGTGGGGCAGTGCCCTGTTTCTGTTCAGGGACAAACCAGGCACAAAAACAAACCAGGGACAAACCACCCCTTTGGGATGTGGAAATAACAGCCCTTTCTGCCACATGTGGATGCTGTGAGTATAAACGTGTTAAATTTTATGAAGTTTTGAGATAATACCTGTTCAGGCAAGGCATGTAAGCACCTCAGACAAATATATTGTATGAACACCGAGTGGATTAAAGGACAACTCTTGGCACAGTGATATTGCTTAAAGGCTAGTTTAGTTCCATGTCAAAGGATTTCTCAAAATAAATAGCCTGAATCCTGCTCCCTCTCCACAAAAATATGGACACTGTCACCAAAAAAGCCACTAAAAATGAAAAGCAAAGCATCTACAAGAGTTCTCCTGGTTTGACTTTTTAGGTTTCAGAGTGGAACGCATCAGTTCATCCATTAAGTGTTGGTCTGGCAGCGGTGCTGCTCTCCATCACCCTGTGGCACAAATCACTGCAGAGCTTCTTCCTGGCACGCTCTTTTCAGAGCTTTCTGACACAATTCAGACTTCAGCCTGTCCACAGTCTCACCACTGGCGTGAACACAGGGGTCTTAGAAATAGTTGGCAGAGTTATATTCTGCCACCCAATTGCCCCCTGGCGATGCCAGCCCTTGTTTAGCCACAGGTACCTTTGCATGGTGATTTGGTCTCTCCCAAATTCAGGGCAAGGAGAAGAAGAAATGGGAGAGGGAACCAGAGCTAGAAGCAGGAGAACTGACTCTAGATTTGAGACTCTCTTGTGTACCCTCAACCATGCATACACCACACCATGTGGCTGTTAATGCAAAATTTACTTCCTTGCTATTTACTTAATCTGTAGCCTCTTGGTAGTAAATTATATTCATTGCCTTCAGGTCCTGTTCCTCTTGAATAGTTATTTGCAAGGCAAAGGAAATACAAACTGGTTTTATTGTGTTTGTGCTTTGAATGTGTAAAATAGTCCTTTTTTCAGTCTGAACATGCAAATGCCCTTTAGAACATGAATATTAGCTTTGTGTTCAGAAAACATATTTTCTTTCCAAAGCATTACTTCTCATGTAATGACCCATTTTAGAGAACTCTGCATTCTGTATGTTTTTCAGAGAAATTTCTAAACCAAAAGGTATCCTACTTTCCTTCATATTGAATTCTTACTCGGTAGATAGCATCACATTCCAGGGTATCATAGTCTTGTACAATTAAGTTGACAAGCCTTTGCCTGTAGAACTTGTTGGTACTGATTGGTGCAAAGCAAATACAATTGCTTGCAAGGTTTTGCTTCTGGCAATATGCTCAGAATTTCTTTTAAAAATTCTAAAATTGTGTTTCATGATAAAGGATGGAATTCAGAAGGATTTGGATCGGAAGGAATGTTTTAAAGATCATCTTGTCCAACCCCCTCTGCCATTGAGTAGGCACATGTTTCACTAGATCAAGTTGCTCAAACCTCCATCCAACCTGACCTTGAACACTTCTAGGGTGTGACATTCACATCTTCTTTCTTCTCTCTTGTAAGCCCCCTTTAGGTACTGTAAGACTGACATAAGGTCTCCCCAGAGCCTTTTCTTCTTCAGACTGAAGGATCCCAGCTCTCTCATTGTGTCTTCATAGCAGAGGCACTCCAGTGCTCTGGTCATTTTGGGGACCCTCCTCTGAACGCACTCTAAGAGGTCCATGTCTTCTCCGTGCTGAGGGCTCCAGAGCTGGACACAGTACTACAGGTGCACTCCCACGAGAGCAGAGTAGAGGGGCAGAATCCCCTCCCTCATCCTCACTGTCCTGATGCAGCCAAGAAGAGACTTGGCTTTCTGGAATGGGACACACATTGCCACGTGCTGTCAGGCTCCTTATCCACAGGTACTCCCTGTGCTGATGAACAACAACTCCAGTAACACTTCTCTGGTGGGACTGTCTGTCGTCTGGATTAAAAATTTATCCTCAACACACTCCAAGACTCTTGTGGACTGTTTACAGCTTTCTGGCTGCTTTTGCAGCAGATGTCAGGCTGGTTTAAGCCTTTGGGCAGGATCAGAGCCTGCAAGCATTGTACATCCAGTAGCTGAAGCAAGGACATTTCATCAACATCCTCCTCCTGATGGAGTGGTCTCCAGTAAACACCAGCCATGAGGTTTCCTTTGTTGGCTTGACCTGTTCATCACCGTTTTTCAGACAGCTCTGTAGTCACTCAATTTTTTTTTTTTACATAGAGGACAACCCCACTGCCTCTTTTTCCTTGCCTGTTTTTACAGATATATAAATAACAGATAATAAAATTTGTAATAAAAATGTCCTGTTTTAGACACAAAGGACCAAGTTTAATTGGCACCAGCAGTTAAATTTGACATAATGAGACTTGTCCAAAGTTCCTTCACCAGTTGTTTCCTTTGCTGGAGTGAAGCTTTTGCTCCCTGGCTGGGCTCTGCCTGTTCTTGGCGTTCCTCTGACATACATGACATCTACAAGATTTCCCTTTTAAGCCCAGTCTCTTAATTAGGTGCCTGGCTGTGTGGTGGGGACTTTGCCTTGGCTCCCACAGAGAGGCAGTGCGATGGTGTCAGGCCAGGCAGGGTGTTCCAGCCAGGCTTCTGCAGATGAATCATCTCAAGGATTGTTTTTGAAAGATTGGGCTCTTGCATTTGATTCACTCTCCTTGGTGAGCTGAAAATAGTGTGCATTGTTCTCATAATCCTTAGCAACTTGAAAACTCCCATAAATTCAATGCATTTTCATCTTTACCTACAGCAAGAAAATAAGCTAATTCAGTTATTCCTGCAGTTCCTTAGCTAATGCTAATTAATCGATGGCTTTGTATTTTTCCAGCAGTTTTCTAAACATTTCCTTCATCATTTCAAAGAGCCCTTTACAAATCTGAGCCATAGTGAATAGATGTATTCTCCTGTGTGCATTAGTACGTCCGAGCAACATGTTAGAATATAACTGTCCAGGAAAGAAAGACTCGCTCCCACATCTCATAAACCGTAGATTATCAAGATTCATAATCCCCTGGGTATGGTTTTGCAGGGAAGTTGTTTACAGTCATGTTACAGAAAATAAATCAAGGTGATGTTGAGAAGTGATACTGCACATTGGTGGAGTTGGAGGGTGCATGCAGGACAGAGACAGTAGACCCACCAGGCATAATATTTATGCCCAAAACTGATCTAAAGGATTGTGAACTTCATCTTTGGTGATTTTGAGTACTATTTTGAGCTGCACTTGCTTTGTTTCCCCTAAATATGCTCCTTCTCAGTTGGTTTGCAAGTAATTTGGTGAATTGCTTACTTGTGGTCAGATAAATTGTTGAAAGCCCTGGGTAGGTAACTTCAGTCTCTTGCTATTTGCTTAAAGGTTTAAGTGTTGTAGCAAATTTAGGAAGATCATCTCTCAAATGACCAGTGCAAGTGACCACACATGTTGTGCAATGCAGAGGAAGCACCATGTATGTGTCCACATAAGGGAAAATTCTGCCCTCAAAACCTTGGGAATTATTGTTCTGATTGGCAGTTGTCTTGTTATCATGATCCAGTGCTTGCTACCAGTTTGAGAAGAGGTTACAGCTGTATTTTGAAATCACACTGACCCAGTGATTTCTACCATGATCTGGCTCCTGGGCTCAACTCTGTTGAGCAAAGACTTGTCTCTCCTATCAAAACTGCATTAAACGACAGACTGATGAAAATTACCAACCACCAAACCATCTGGGACCGTTAGATAATCTCATTTCACATTCAGTAAGGAATACCCTCCTCCTTTTACTGTACAAATCAAATGCCTCAGAGGGATCTTCAAGGACTGTGTGGAGAAATGTGACGACCCACGAGACTGGAAGCAAGACAAGACCAGTGGGATGAAGATGGTGGTGAGCAGCACTGATCTGCTTTCCATGCAGGGAGTAGGTGTCAGCTCTGACACTGCCTGGGGCTTTCTCAACCTTGCATAATGCAGAGATTTATGTGTCCATGCTCACATCTAGGGGCACAGTGTGCTGTGCCTGAATGCACCTAGAATTTTTCCGCTCACCTTGATAGAATCAGTCCCGTAGGTGAAAGATTAGGTTGTGCCTCTGGACAGAGCTGTAATAATTGAAAACAAAAAATCAGCGTTGCATGAAACGGTGGAGTGCTTGTGATAAGCCAAGGAAGTAAAAAATACCTAAGGAAGTAAAAAATACCTGGTAAAAAATAAGGAAGTAAAAAATTCCCAGGTAAAATAGCTAGAGAAAGACTGGGAGGGGACCAAAGCTGGTACTTACAGCAAGGAACTTTTTCCAGTCCTAGCTGGTTTAGGTTTGCTAAGTAAAGAGAATAAGAGGCTCATTCATGACCCCTGGGCAAGTCTAGGGTAGATTTGCCCTGACCCTGCTTATGGCCAGCCTGCTCTGCATCTCGGGTACATCCCCTGGCCCTGGGTCTCCATGAGACCTCAGATGGTGCCACGATGCCCGTCACATATGATCATTATGCTGCCTGGCTTTTCCCAATTCAGAGGGTCTCACAGCACAAGGACCATGTTGCAGTCCACTTTCATAGCATGGCACCAGGGTGTGAATTGCATGGCCAGGAGAGCACTGGGGGAAGCTGGGAGGTGTTGGAGAGAGAACTAATTGTAGTGATCCAGAACAGAGCCAGGGTGTGACCTAGGAGGGGATCCTTGAACCTCAGGCATTAGGTGCTTAAGTGAGTGCTTAAGCTCATTTCCTGGCCTTTATTTAGTTGGCATTTGTAGATGTGTCCTACATCTGCCTCCAAGGAGAAGGAAGACCCCTAAGTCCTGAAATTGGATCTGCATGGTCTGATTCTCAAGCAAATCCCCAGCCTTCATGAGATAACCTGCCTGCCTCCCATCCCAGCCAATTCTAGGACTGGGGAGGGTGGTCTTAGGGCTGGACTTGGTGTTTCTGGTGCAGGAGGCTGGGCTGGTTGCTGCCACACTGGGGCAGAGAGGACGCTGCCGATCCCAAGCGAAGCGTGGCAGCTGGTGGGTGGGAGTCAGTGCTAAGGCAGCATCCTGTGCTTCCCTGGCAGTGTGAAGAGCTGCTCGGCGGCGAGGGAGGGGAGGGGGGAGTATGTTGGGAGGAAGCTGTCACGGATCTGCCTCTCCTTGCTGCTTGCAGTCCCACGCTGGCTGAGTCAGAGCTGGCGGGAAAGGCGAGACACGCGGGTGGTCTCTGGGAAAGGTCCACGCTCGAAAACAAATTTATGAGCAGGAGAGAACCAAGAGGACTGCCAGTCTGGGGTCTGCACACCTGAAGGGCTGTGCCTGGTGTTACAGAGCAGGTGAGGAAGACCATGCTCGGTAGGCTGTGGTGTGCAGGTGTTGCTGTCTCACACCCCTGAACCGTGAATTTGTCGTCGTGGTTGGCTCTTGGGGGGCTCAGCCTTCAGCATGGATCAAGCCACCACATTCGAGCTGCTGAGAGTAAACCAGCGAGATGGTGCAATCTCCAGCACGGCATCCAAGGAGTTTCCCTTTCTTTCTGCCCTCCAGCCCTCACGTTGTGGGCTCACTGGCACTCGCACAGCCTTCCCAGCACTCAGACACAGTTCTGATCAATAACACTTTAAAAAGGTTCCCCAGTAGCTACTTAACGTGTTTCGTGTCGTTCTCGGTTCAGACATGCAAAGCCAAAGAGGGTGAACTTTGAAATCAAGTTTATGTTCGGCAGTAATCCAGAGAAGAATTAGCAAAGACTTCAAAGTTAAATTTTCCAAGGTAGCGTGTCAAGCCATTGAGTTTCAGTCCAACAGCATGCCAAAATATCTCAAGATGTCTCATGGTGTATTTCATTGTTTCTTACCATTTGAGTAGTAGGAAAGTGATTAAAAATAAGACTGCATCCTTCTGTTTCTCTTTGATTCACTGTCTGAAATTTCAAGATGTTTAAAAGGTATTTATACTCATACATTTAGACTTCTGCAGTCATTCGTTTTACTGTGCAGTTTGAAAGTGATTCAGTTCAGCAATTAAGGTCTGAACGAAATTGTCAAACACACAAAAGGATATTTCCATGTGTTACTTAAGGCATCCTTTTCAAGCTGATTTCCCAGAGAGAAACATGGGTCTTTCTTTTCCTTCCCCACGTATTTCCTAATAGTTTTTGAACCATTGGCTAATTAGAGATGTATCTGATGGAGGAGTAGAGTTCTTTGAATGCAAGTGGGTCCCTATGCATTTTGTGACGATATCTCCCCGCTAAAGAGAGATCTTGCAAGTGTCTTTAACAGAAGGAAATACGTATTCTGGCGAGCTTTGGAAGTGGTACCATGTGCTCCATAAACAGCTCAGTGTTTCCCGGTGACTGAAACAGAGAGGTGTTTCCTTTTCCAAGTATAGAGTGGTTATTTTGAGGGCTTGACAGGGGAATGTAGAGTTTCATGGCTCACCCACAATGTTTGAAAAAAGCATTAGGATATTGAGACTATCTGAGACAAGAAGTACAGAAATGAATTTAAAAGGCTGGCAGAAATGCCTGGGAAGAGTTTAAAAAGACCTCAGGAGGTTACTTTGACCAAGCCATGGTGAATAAGGGATGTGTTATGCACAGTATGTGGTAGATGCAGGCTGCTAGTGGAGAGAAACTGGCTGCTGTTGGAAAACTCTGACAGACCTTTTCTGATTATTCACTCTGACTGCAGGTGTTAAAAAAGCAGCAAGTGTGGCTCTGCAAACCTCTCTCTTTTTAGAGAAGAAACATCAGCAAGCCCCCAGTGTAGGATAACCATGCTTTGGAAGAACATTTAGGTTAATAGGTTATGTGTGCATGTGGGGCATTGCTTGAAACCATGGAAGTCACTGAGTTTTTCCATATGCTCAGTGAGATGTGGTGGGGAGAAGGATGTGTCCATTCTTTTCAGGGAAAAGCAAATACCAGCTGCAAAAACTTCTGTTCAGCAAGAAATTCCAAAGAAAACTTTGGAGCTCGTCTCTCCTGTGACATTATGTCATGGTAATTGTAACATATTCTTTTGAATTTTAGAAGAGAGTGACGTGCTCTATAAACAGCTCAGAGGTTCCTGGTGGCAGAGAAACGAGGTGTTTGTGGTTTTGGTGCTGGTGCTGGACTTTCCAGACACTCTCAGAACGAGGAGAAGGAAATCCTGACGGGGTTTATGGTATAGCACCAGTGGTGATTCCAGCAGCAGCTCACAGGGGAGAGCAGGAGAATTTGGAAAGGGTCATGTTTGGGTGCAAGACCTTAGGAGACAACCACTCACCCAGAGGATGTCCAAGTTTCCATGTTGATAGTGGTGCTGAGACACCCACCTCAGAGAGTGCAGCAATGGCATGAAAGGAATAAAAGAATGAAAGAAAAGGAAGCTGTTATGATGAGTATGAGGACACACTTCCCTGGTAGCTGGAGTTATCCTCTGAATGAAGTGTGAACAGAGCTGTAGCTCAAAGCTGAGCAGGGCAGAGAAGTGGGGAGCAATCCTGCGATTTCAGAGGCAACAGCGAAAAGCTGGATGGACAAAATGATGTAGGAGTTTTCCTTCCCACTTCTGGCTTCTGCAGTTTGAAATTGCCTCTAATGCCAAGAAAATTAGACAGGAAACTGGCCAATATTGCCCATGTATTGGGTACAGCTGCCCGAGGCCAGTAATGGGCCATATAGTGAATTTCCTCCTAAAATTTTGCAGAGTACATTTTGTGTTTTAGTGATGGAACACTGGGCTCAAGTTGATTCTTCTCTGAACAGTACAAATTTTCTGAGTAACATTTATCTTCAGGTTCTACCACGTTTTATAAATGACTTTGTTCTGTTTTCTTTTTCCAAATAGGAAAATTCGCTATGTAAAAGAAAATTCTTTCAAGATCTAGTCTGAATATAGAAACTACTTTTGTGCAAATCTGAATATAAACTTAAGAGACAAATGAAATCTCTTGAGGATATTACCTCAATCTCAAAGTTAATAAGCTGGAAGAGAATGTATTTTAGATTTTATATTAACTTCCTTCAGACTAAGAACCATTTCTCCTTGCACTTCAGTTTCCATCTCATTAATTTATTAATAATTAAACACCTGAAAAATAAAAGATCTGTTATTTCTCATGTAACGTCAATCAATAGATTTCTAATTAACCAGCCCCAGAGCACCAAGAAGCAATTTCTCCAGCAACTATTGCTACTACCAGCAAATTTTAGTGGGAGATACAGAGTTTAACTGTTTTTCTGTGCCAGAGCAGAGACCAGAGGCCATCTGAGATTTTTCTTAGCACAAATACCATATCTAAGGTGGGACCCTGGGAGCATCTTCAGCATCCTTGGCCCATGGTTGTGCTCTAGGTGGATCCTGGTTTGTCGTGTGATCCATCCCATCCTCTTCTGGCTGGAAAACCTGAGAGCATGGATAGGGGATAGACTGTGGGGATAGACTAAGGGGGTGATGTGATGCTCTGTGCTGAGAGATTAGTAATGCATGGATACAGTGCTCTAGCCCTGGAGGTCTCACAAGTCCTGGAGCTCATAGACCAGAGAAACAGCAGAAGGAGGCACAAAAGCATGTAGAAGGGAAAAGTGTGCTTTAGGGCACAGAAGGAGCCTGTGGTGCTGTCAGAAAAGAAACACAAATTTTTCAAAACCCAGTCGTGCCTGTTTCCAGGATGAGACTGTATAACCAGCTACTCTCCAGCACTCCAGACATCTCCTGTGATTTGCTGGCAGAGAAGGTGTTAAAGGTATGTTTCATCTCATGATCCTGCGAACACTTTCTGATGTAACTTTGCCGCCATAAATAACCTCCTACACAGGGAATTGAGAATCACGTTCTCAAATTCTAGCTCCTGATGCGCCAAGTGCCTCTGAATAAAGAGATCTCAGTCCATGGAAAATATCCCTAGAAACTCTTTCCAGATTGATCAGCGTGCTCTTTCACAGTCATTTAAAATAAATCTTTCCTGGCTGATAAGTGGAAGGACAGCTGTGTGTATGGGGTGAAACTGCAGAAGCTCTTTGCCAATCTCAAATTCTGCCTGCTAAAGTGGTACTGAGGCTCCTCCTGTGGGGATCAGGGAGAAATACAAATGATGAAAATACTAGAAGGAAGTGGAAACAGTGGCTGAGGAAGGAAGAGGAACACCAGCTAACCAGAGAAGGATGTCAATGAATCTCTCAATGGCCCTGCCAGAAGGTTAAAACAAACCCGGTATCTGGCCTCCCTTTGCTACAAACCCTCAGAAATTGCTGGTTTTTTTCTGAGTAACTTTTCTCCTCTGCGCTTTTTGTTCGGAAGTGGTAGCACTGATTCAGCCTGAAATCAGAATTGTGTGGGTTTGGGTTTTTTAGAGGGAAACACAGACTAATGATGGTGTTTGAGCTCTAGGAAAGCCTTGCCATCCCAGGGTTCGGGCTTTGCTGCCTTCCAGAAAGCAGCACAATGTCACTTTACTGCAGCTCAGGTGTGACTCCTCCTGCCACGTTTTCTGGGAATTACATCTACTCTGTTCTCCCAGAGAGGATATACTGCTTTTCACCATCTTCTCCTGCTCTTTGTTAGCCCTTCTCCATAGTCCAAGAGGAGATTTTCACAATTACAAATGAGACCTATGCAACGAAGCTTTGCAAATTCGGCTTTTCTCTGTAGGGTTGAAAAAACAAACCATGTGGATTTGTTTGTCATAACCCCAGTGACAGCAGTGGTGACCCTGTTCCAGTTGTGATTTATCATCAGAGTAGACTTATCACGGGACTGGAATCACACATCCACTCTGGCCCTGCCTGAACTTCCATTTAGGAAGTTCAGCTCTGGGACCAAAACTTGCAGAGGCACTTCTGTGCAGGGATGGAGAGGTAAGGACACATCTCTGCAGGAACAGAGAGTTAAGGGCCAAATGCCAGGAGGGACTTGGGCATCCAAAATTGCATTTAGCTGGAGTATAGAGGCTGGCAATCAAACCTGTCATAATGAAGACACTCACTCAGCTGCTGCCATCCCCGAGGGGGGGAAGAGCTTCCTAATTTGCCCGTTGTTATTTACTCCAGTCTCTGAACAGTAATGAGCAACTCAGCACTAACTTAATTAGCTAAATTACCGAGTCCTTCCTCTGCCGAGCCCTGGAGGAGATTGGTTTGGCAGCTGGACTCCAGCACACCTCACACACCAACCTGGTCCAACAGAACTGCAGCTCCTGCTGGTTCCAGCCCCCTGTCCCAGGAGATGGTGCCACGGGACCTCCACCCCTTCCGTATCGGCTTCGAGGGCAGGTACCCATCCAGACACTTTGATTCCTTCCTGGAAATGCCAGGGGAATGCTTGGACCAGCTTAATGCTTAATTTCAGTATCTGTTTTTTTTTTTCTTTCTTCTCTTTGTTTTTGCTTTCTGTATTTCCAAAGTCACAGATAGAGTTCTCTTTCAAAATGTGTGAAGTCATTGGGGAAGACGGTGAAGCTTTCTAAAAAAAACCCAAACATCAATTCCATAGAAATGCAGCATAAGCTTACTTAATACTTTACTTTTCTTTTTCTGTCATAGGGGGATTTTTTTGGAACTTTATTCCACTTCTAAACTTGTAAGAAAGATTAAATGAATCAGAGAGAAAATGCATCACCCGTGCTTTGTGAACCGCTCACGTTTAAAAATCAGTGGCAAAAATTTTGTCTGAAATTCTGTTTACTTAAATTTTACTGTCACACATCTTACTGTGCTTAGTTTTTCTGCTTTTGCACTCTGGGGAAGACAATTTAGCTCTGCATCAGAGGAAGCCAAGAGCCCAAGAGACGAATTTTAATTAGAAGGCAATCAAACCACCAGATGGCTCTCTGATGTCTTAAATCTCCACTTGGGTGAAATAAATTGACTTTCCTTGAAAAAAGAGCTAGAGTAAATTTTAAACAATGCCCCAAAGCTGAAACATAAAGTAGTTCTGCATAATTGTGAAAATAATTGGTAGACTCTGAGCCATTTGTCAGAGTGTTTTATTTGTTTAATAAAAAGCATTAATGTTTGAATCACTGGTTGCTTTAGCACTGTGCCCTGTGATCTGTTCTCAGTATGACTGTTGTTTAAAAATATTTTTAGTGTTTTGCTTCAGTTGTGCCAAATTACAGAAAATAAACCATAAATAAATTAAGTCTGCCCAATTTTAAGTTTTGGTGTTGTGTCCATCACGAGAACAGTTTATGGTCTGAACACCCCAGCAATGTGGTGGGATGGGTATCTCCCAGCTGGGGTGATGAGGGCAGGGGGACAAGGTGACTTCTCTAAATCAGTGAGTTAGGAGGAGAGGTAGAGCACAGTACAGAAGCAGAGTTGTGGGATAAACTCTGAGCATCCCTAAATCAGGAGAGGAAACCTTCATCAGAGTGAAAATGGATTGTAGCATGGCAGAGAGGCGAGCTGGGAAATCTGTAATACCAAACTCCCTGTATTGGACCTGCTGAAATCACTCATACCTGTTTTTTCTAGGTGGTTGCATTCATTCTTTTCCTGCAGGAGGGATCTTGCACAGAATATTTGTGGTATCACATCTTTATCCCATGTCCCATCTGTTACTTGAGGACCTCAGAGCCAAATTCAAAGCCTGTTTGTAGTCAGAGAGGAAAACGCCAGTTGACTGCAGGGATTCAGACCTCAGCATCCCACTGCTTTTTTTTTTCAGTATGAATATTGAAATTTGCCATCTTGCCTTGGTTGGTGGCTCATGTTGCCAGTGTGGACCAGATGCCAGCAGAACTGCATCCTCCTGCCCCAGAGCTGCTGCCTGCAGCGTTTGCATCTGCTGCTGCAGGAGGGGATATCCTGAAGCACAGCTGACTCTTCAGCAGTGGGTTCAGCTGCTGTCTCCAGCTTGGCAGCTCTCTCTGAGCTCCTAAATGGTCTACATTTTTGTGCCTATAAATAACAATGGCAGCAAAGATCGTGGCTATTGTTGTGCCGTCTGTCTCTGGAGCAAGCCCAGTCTTGTGATCTCACTGCTCCACCAAGGAGCTCCTGCTTTTCTTTACATTCTCTGTGTATGGCATTTCATCCTGACCCCCTGTCTCTGCTGTTGGGGGGTCCCAGGGTGACCAAGAGGGACACTGCAGAAAGCTGTGGGTCCTGGGAGCAGTTCTTACACTACAGGGACAACCCAATTATAGCTGCAGTGCCGTTCCCCCTGGATGGTTTTGTGGTGGTGTCTGCAGTGTCTGTGTGGGACGTGCACACCGTGGTTGTGTGATGAACACATCAGACTGCCTGAGGCCCAGCACCTGAAGTCCCTTGACTAGACCCTAGGGAGGTCTGTTCTAGCAAGCTGAGGTGTTTTGGGATATGTTTATTATTCTACAACAATACTGTCAGTCCATTATATTGACAGTACCTGCTTGAATGTGAAAACACTTAATTAACATGTCCTTTCTGCTAGGCGACCGCATCCTTAAGGAAACTGAACCATGGGAAAAAGTGTAATAATGCAGCTTGGGTTTGCACCTTCAAATAGGGTCAGCTCTGAAAGTCAAATTCAGCTGGTTTTTTTGTCTGAACTTTGAGCCTCAAGAATGCTGGCATATCAGGCATTGCCTTGTGGGAGGGTCAGGCACCTCTACCCTCTGCCTTTAGGTGGCACTTAAGGCAGGACATTGCAGCACAACAACGACAATTATTAAAAAAACCTGAAATCGTAAAAAAATCAGCTTTGTTTTCCCAATAAATAGTTTATTTTAACAGAGTATTATACAGACGTGCTTTTAATGTACTAGATTGGCACTGTAACAAAATGGACTTTAACAAGGGGTTTCCAGCCTGGTGCTTAACAGCTGCAAGGGGGGGAAACATTTGGCATTTCTGTTTTCCTAACCTCCTGAGAACACACCAGCAAGACTTCTCTTAATTGAACCCTTAAACTTTTAATGCAGCCCCTGGACTGATATGCATTTGCCATATGTTTTACTTAGCTGTTAAATGGTTGACTAAGGCCTTTACTTGGCCTGTTAAACTGAATTGACGACATTTTAATATTGCACAGGGAATACCACAGCCAAATAGAAACCAGACATCTGTGGCACTGAGACGGGTCAATTCTGGTGCTGGGCTGAGGAGCTGGACCAGGGAGCCAAGTTCTTGCAACCAGAGCAGCAGAAATAAGACAGCAAGAGCAGGAGAGCGTTTTCGTCAGCGGCTTTGGATGTTCATACCTGGTTATAACTCATTACTTCAGGGCTGCCTAAAGCACTTCATAAGTCATCAGTGTGAAATCTGTTTTCCACACTGGTCTGGAACAAACTGCTCCAGTGAATGGCTTCTTCCATTGCATAAATATACCTGGTTTGCCTGCTGGAGAGGTGGATGTGCTCTCTCTGCAAGACCAAACTCATCTTGGTGATTTTTCAGTTAGCTATGGAAGACGTGGACTAAGATTGCCACCTAATAAAAGCATGACAGGATGAACGTATTTTTAAAAGGGATTAATCTGACTCCCAACAAAGGTTAAGGGAACAACTGACATTCATTTTAGTGAAATGCTCCGTTACTGCTCCATGACATTGGCATCAGGACAGCAGTCGTGGTGCTCAGGAAGTGTTACGGTGCTGAGGGAGTCTTGAGTTATTTTCTGAGAGGTGGAACATTTTCAGAAGGAAGTATGGAGAACACCCTGTGGTTTAGGGTACTTTCCAGGAGTTGGATCTTGGACTTGGTTCCTGTCTCGTCTTGTCCAGCTGGAGCGGGAAGTGGAGATTGTGCCCCAATTCCCAGGAGCTTTGCTCCTCGAAGTTGGCTGCATGGCAAGTCTTGACCTGTTGGCAGCGGCAGCACCTGGGGTTATCCAACCCTTTGGTCACAGATGCCTAATTCCCCCTCAAGGCACCTAAGTCCCTTTTTAGAGTGATCCTTCAGTGACTTACCCAACATTGCAGAGGAAATATGTGGCAAAGGTTGAAGGCAGCTCCCCAGAGCTGAAGCTCTTCCCTTGGCCATGCCCTTGGTTTGCAGGGAAGGGTGATGATCCTGCATGTCTCTCACACCTCCCTGCCCACTGGCACGAGAGTTGTGGGGGGAATTGTGAGTGTGTGTGGTAGCTCTCGTATTGTGAGTAACAGATGTAAATACTGCAGTAGTATTAATTTCTTTGCCATTTCTTTGTTAGTGAAGCTGTGCTTGGTTTGCAGGCAACCAAAGGTTGCCTGGTAGCAGAGAGGTCAGACCATGTAGCTGTGGGTATTTACCCTCTTAGCACTTTTCTTTGGTCTCTTCTTTTGGACTGGCAGTTCACTGCCTTGAATGCATTGACTTAGAGAGACACAGTGTCTCCCTGGCAGTGCCTGGACTGAGAGCGCTGAGTTTTAGTACCATTTTCTCTGTTTTCAATCTCTGAATCCCTCTCATGTAGAAAAGCAGTTGCTGTTGACAAAAGCAAGGATCCTACAAAAGCTCTCTCATGGGTTGTATGCACATACAAGGCACTGACTCCTTAAAAACAAAGTTAAAATAGTGGCATTCTTCAGCTAAGTGCATTGGGCATCACTTGGAAGATGTTATTGCCAAATTCGGGACTGCTGTGCAGGGCTGATGAGCCCCGTAGCCAAAGTCTGTATTTCATTTTTGTCCATAAGTTTTTACAATGTGCTTTGACTACCATATTAGAAAAAAAAAAAAAATCCTGTGTCCATCCATTTTATTAACTCCCTCATGTTCTTAGTGTATAAATCTCACAGCCCAGGCTTAAATTTGCTAGATTATTTTTCAGGTTTGATCTCTTTTGGATGGAGGAGAGGCTTTTGGTTTTGATTTTGATATAACTGTGTTTCTAATATATGCAGCAGATGCTAAGGAGCCAGGATGAGAGATATCAGGATACTCCAGGACTTGGGAATATCCCTATAAAACGGAAAATGAAGATGAAAAACATTAAAAAACAAGTCACAGCTGTACCCATGAAAGTATGAGGTGATGTAGTTTTGTCAGCAGGAATGCCCAGTATTAACGGATCCTATCCTGGCCGAATTATGCAGAGAGCAAGTAAATGTTAATGCCGAGGATTCCCTTTGGGATGTGCTGAGCTGTCGTGGTGGCAGTTCAGACCAGCTCAGCATTGCACCCATCAGCACAACCCTCTGGGTCCCCCACAAGTGAGATAAGGCCCCACACCACGTGTGCTGGTGTGAACCTGATCCGTGGCCAGCGTGCCTGGCGGAGTCATCACCTGCTCCCGGAGTCATCGCCTGTGGTGGACCTCCCCAGGACCAGCAGTGCTGGGAGGACCATTTCCATGGCTGTGGTCCGAAGCTGAAGCAGTTTTACAGCTCGTGTTCCTGCTGTTGCTTGGGGCTTGCTCACAAATGGGATTTTATGGGGAGTTTAAGTATGAAATGTGAAACAGGGGGAAATCATATCCTTTATGGTTCCCGGGAGGCAGAGCTCAAGGAAGAACTGTGCACAGCGCGTGGGTAACAGGAGGAGGCAACAAGGCTCGTTTGGGGCTTAGGGATAGCCCTGATGGGTGCTTTGGAGCCTGGGGACCTTGGGGGAAATGAGGACCATGTGTTCACTTTTTGCCCACCCTGCCTTGGGGTGATGCTTCCTGGGAGCTGGGTGTAGCTCCCACAGAGTGCAGCATCTGAGGCAATCTGGTTCAGCTTTTCTCCATTTTTCCAGCTAAAGTTGGTCATTTGTTGTAGCAATCAGGAATTTACTTTTTACAAACATCACCTTTTACAGCTTGTCAGTAACCCATCCATTAAAAATTATTACAGAAATAGACCTGGCGATGGTAACACAAACTCCTAAAATATCGAGCATGACCTTTAAGCGTTTGTTTCTTGGCATCGATTTGCTCTTCTGCCTTGAAAATACAATTACTGTGGAGCTGCTTGTGTTGATTAACATAGAATTAGCTGGAGGCTTCCTTTTTCTGTGTCAAGGCAACTCTGTAAAGTGTTGGAATAGATGGCACATCCCTTGGAGCAATAATGTATAAGTGGATATTTGAAATCTCTCCCAAGGCCAAGGGACAGTCCCAGCAAAAACCAGAACAGCTGGCAGTCGTCCAGCCTGGTTTATTAAGATGCAGGAGCAAATAGCTGCCTTTAACAATAACAGAATCATAAAGTCTTCCCTCGTTTTCTGTAGTCCTCATTATTAGCATGAACATGTGTCTGTTTTCATCTCTGTGATTATATTCTTGGAAATTGTCTCTGTGATGAATTGATGATTTCCATTAGAAACATCTCAATGGCCTGGACTAAACCAGACACCAGTAAGGCAATAATTGAAGAATTATTAAAATAAGCCCCGGGGCACATTTTTGTTATGTAGGACATTCTGGAAACTTTCTCTGTTGTGAACTATGCTCCTACTGTATCTGGTTAATAAATACTTGCCTTCCCAGAAGGTTGGGTTTTTCCCTTCAAAAGGCAATAAATTCAGCTATTGCACAGAATAAAAGCAGTAAATCTGTGTCTGTGGTACCTGGGTTTAGTGCCAGGCAGCCAACACGGACTGAGCAAGCACAGGGTGTTGGCAGGATTTCCCCTTCTGCCCTCTCCATGCCCAGCTGGTTTCACTCATGCTTTCCCAGCATTTCTGGGGGCTGCCCTTTCTGCTGGCCAGTTTTGCCTGTGCTTCACTGGCTGCTGGTGGCAGTTCATCCCTCCCATCTCTCATGGGGATGCCACGGACAGCATCTCCTTGAAGAGCTCATCCCACGGTAGTCAAAGAGCAGAAATAATACGAACCGTGGTGTTTCACATGCCTGACTTCTGGGATTTTTTGGAGAATATTGACAATTAGGACCAGATGACTTATTATTTTTTTTCCCCCAAAGAAACCGCCTCTTTTGTACATCATAAATCTTCCCTCGAGGCCGTGAGAGAATATCCACTCTGCCCACCCTCCAGCCAAGCCACAATAAATCAGCGAGTCCTCCCGGTCCCTGCTGTGCCTTATCTGTGCAAAGGGCATCTGGCCATCTCTAAATAAACACGGAGCTTTGGTTGCCAGTGCTGTTCCTGGCCCATCAGCAATGCACAAGCAGCATCATGAATCACATCCACTTGCAGGCTTCGTGCACGGAGCTGGGAAAGAAGGGGGAACGTGGAAAATTTGGGTCAATAGGGTAGGTGAAAGCCTCAGGTGGGACAGAGCAAGGAGAGCTCAGCATCGTGGATTGCAGTGGTGTTGGAGCTGTGGGATTTAGACCAGTGTGTTTGCCATAAACAAAGCTTTTAAGAGGTTTGATCCATTTGTGTTTGTGGTTCATCCTCACTCACCATGGCCTGTGTCTACTGTCCTTCTTTAGAGATGACTGGGAAAGAGATTAATCGATTTATACAATCCTGAGGTTTCCAAATTTGGTACTTGTTTCTCCTCGTTCTTTCAATGACATTCCAAGTGCCCTGTTGAAACTGAATGTACTGGCTACGTATGTGATACTGCTCTGAACAGTCACGAAAGTTTTATTTCGCTGAAATTGCATCCAGGCTGTAAGAACTTAGCTTGATGTCTCTCTACACCACTCAGAATCGTAGAAATTCACTCTTCACTGTGTAAAACAGGGATATCTTGATTGAACAGCAGTGAGATAAACTCACAAGATGAAGCAGAGCGATCAAATGATGTTCAGAACAGAATGGTAATGTAAACTCTGTATTCTGTTTAGATTATATTTGATTCAATATTGAAATACAGGTATCTAGTACTGGTCCATATCCTGTGCAGGAACAGAGAGTTCATTATTGATGCAGATGTAAGGGAAGATACTGAACATGGTAATTGAACATTCCAAATGGAGAACTGGAAATGAGCATCACTGTATCTACACTCAGCTTCTAGTTAGCTCTTCACAAAGGGTACCCTCACAGGTGGCTGTTAAATATAATATATATTTTTGGAGAGAAATTTCAGATAGAATCAGGAAAAATGAGGTTACCAAAACCTAAATAAAGTTGCCTTAATATAGCTAAAGAGTCTGCATACAGTGTTAAAAGGGTTCCAGTGACAGGACATCAGAAATTATCATTGGGAAAAAACCTCAATGTAATTAGTCAGTGTGTGTAATTAACTACTGAACAAAGCAGACAAGGGATTAGTGGTGTCTTCAAAGTCAAGCCTGGCTACACTGCTAAATGATAGTCTTTTGTCCAGCCAGGAGCAAAAATTTTTGGAGGCAAAAATTGTACCATCTTTGTTTTGTCTGGGGTCAGATTAGATTATCATAATGGCTTTAAAATCTATGAATCTGTCATATTTGATTTTAAGCGAATGAATCAAAAGATTCCCTTAATGTAGGTATGCACATTCAGACCAGAGTCGAGTGAATAACTCAATAATTAATTTGATGAGCGCAAACATAAGAACATTAGTGCAGTTTTATTGGGTCATACCAAAGATTCATCTGTTCCAAGATTGCTCCGCAAATGACAAAGGCTTTTGTCTTAAATCCACCACCTGCTAATTCCATTAGGTCCCCCATTTCTCAGCTGTGATGTGAAATAATTCTTTATATTTCCCTTGTCCTTACTCCATCGTTTTCATGACTGGTTTAGTGGTGGACTTGGCAGTGCTGGATTAACGGTCGGACTCGGTGATTTTAGAGGTCCTTTCCAGCCTAAGTGATTCAGTGGCTGGGTGAATCTGTGATCTTGTAGAGTGCTTCTGGATCTCCTCTGATCTCTTTTTGTTGTAAAATGTGTTCTCTTTTCTCATGGAGAAGTTCTCTGCTCCTGGTTGCTTTTCTTCTCTGTGCTTCCCCAGTTTTGATTATGCTTCTGGCCAAAGCGTCTTCCTGACTCTTCCCATAACAATCATCAAGGTGAGAAATGTCCCAGTGAACACAGAAATGGACATTTCTGCTCCTCACACCTTGAAGTGGTTCTTTCCTTAGCAGCATCACGCCCTAGAAATGCTTCGGTGTGCTGGCTGGAGGAGACGACTGTGGTATCTCTCATAGGGGTGCTTATTCTCTTGACTTGCAAGATTTGATGAGAGGAACTCTATCAAAAATATTAAAAGTGTGAGTGTTCCATGGATGTTTAGGAGGACAAATTACTTTCTTCTCCTTTGAACCCTTGCTCTCCTTTGCTCTCTCTCTCTTTTCCTAAACCTTCTGCTGAATTTTTCGTGGGCACAGAGTATTTCATGGAACGGTCCTTAATAACTCCAACACATATTTCAACTCCAGCATGTATTTCCTGATTTTTATAGAAATTGCGTATCATAAAACTGCGCATGTACAATAAAATGGGTTTTTCCTTGTACTTACTTCAGTTACTTGCAGATCTCTTAAGAAATACCTCATTATAAGGAACTAGAATTTTGTCATTTTCTTTACCAATTCTTTGCAAGTTTGTTGACACTCAAAATGTGAAGAGTATATTAATGGCTTTTTAAATGTATATTTAGTTTTTGCAACAGTTTGATAATATAAGATACCTATATAATTTAGAGTTAATGTTTGATTTTAATACTTATCTCCCAATTTATTGTTTCTACAAACCACCTGGCAAGCTGATTTTTGCAGCAACATCTCTTGACCAGTTGACTGCATTTCTCTCTTCTTTTTCTTTTTGGTTCAAAATAAATTTCCCAGGGTAGTGTTTGCCCAGGAGAAAGGGACGGCTCAATGCCGTGAATCCTAGAGAAAAGCTAAAAAAAGAAAAAAAACAAAAGTTAGAATTTGTGTGAGATACAGAGGATGTAAGGAGCTTCAAAGCTCTTTTTGCATTTAGGCAAATTTTACTCAATATGATCTTTACATCAGCTGTTTCTGTGATGACATCTGCCTTCAAATTTACTTTTGAGAAAGCAAGTGGAAATGGAAAGCAAGTTGGTCTCAGCAAAAGGAATATACACACAACCCCAAATTTCTGTTAAAGGTCATTCACAGAAAATCTGGGTTGTTTAAGCCACAGGTGAGAGCGACTTAACTATACTTTTCTGTGCTCTTTTTTGTTATTCAGGACAATTCCTAGTGCTGCATTCATCTTATATTTCTGAATTGTTTACTATCCATTGCGTAATTTACAGTATCCATTTTCAGTTGCATCGGTTTTCATTATTTTTAGGTCTGTTCTTCCTAGTTAATGCTGGCAGGACATTGAGGTTGGTTTCCACTGGAAAACAAGTCAAAAGGAAAATGAACCAAACCTATTAGTGCTGAAACATGACCTAGTTTTAAATTGCTGTCAGGTGAGGAATCTCCTCCAGATTTTAAGTATCCACTTATTTTATGGAGAGATGGAGGAATAAGGCAGCAGTTTAGGAAATACATTGTTCCAGCCCTCAGATACTGGAAAATGTATTCTGAGTGGTGGTTTGTCTACAGAGCTGTACTTTTCCATTTTCTAGAAGCAAAGTGGAAAAGGTTGAGGCAACAAATTCACATATATATAAGTATACATAAAAATGTATATAAATATATATTTATATGTATGCACACACAACAAGCAAGAGTGATTTGGCTCGTTTACTGACATCTCACATAAAGGAAGTGAATAAACCAGTGAGCAATTTCTTCTTTTAAAACTAAACTTTTTTGTTATTTGATGCATAATGTGTATATTTGAATGGCATTTTTTAAGGTGCTGGGTTTTTCCACTGCTGAATCCGTTGTTTGTATGGATTCACACGGGATGACTTCAAGCTGTTGCCTGACATGGTGGTCACAGGTGAAAGTCACCACTGCTGAGCTTTAGCTTTGCCTTTTCATTTAATGCAGAGCCATGAAGAAAAACAGGCAGGAGCACCAACCTGTATGTCATAGAATCATAGAATAGTTGGGGATGGAAGGAACCTTTAAGGCCATCCAATCCAACCCCCCTGCAATGAGCAACTAGATCAGGTTGCTCTGAGCCCCATCCGATCTGACCTTCAGTGTTTCCAGGGATGGGGCATCTGCCACCTCTTTGGAGGTCTGTCATAAGCCATCAGTCAGAAAGGTATAATCACAAGAGACTTCAAAACCTGATGTCCCCTATGACTTAGTTACTGTTAAGTCTGTCACAGTTTTCGGAGCTGATGGGACCGGGGAAGATTTTGAATATAATGTTGGATCTTTGAAAATGGAAAAAAAATTCTAATAGAACAAGACAGCATTGACCTTGAAGAAGCGTGGACCTCAAAAGATCTCCACAGTAGGGTTTTGTGAAGGAAAATGTTGTCTCCAAAGATTTTAACAGCCAGGCTACATTACATCCCTGAGCTGAGCTTTCCAGAGACTTTACAGTCTTGTCCCAGTGGAAACAAAGGTCTGTTCTCCAAAGCACAACCTCACTACAGCGGATGTCACATGTAACTTCTAATGCAGGAGAAAAACTATTTTAGTTTGCTCAGTTTGGTTCAGAAAAATGATGACATCTTTTTTGCCCATTTTTTTCCCAAACAGCCCCTTGGGGTGGGGAGCAGCCCTTTGGTGCAGACACCATCACAGCGGTGACGAAGGGCTGAAGAACCATCAATAACCAGAATAAATACCATGACAATGTTGCATTGCATTTTCTCTACAACTGCTTGAAAGGAGGTCATAGCAAGGTGGGACTCTGTCTCTTCTCCCAGGAAACTATCGATAGGACGAGGAAATGGCCTCGTGTTGGCACCAGAGGAGGTTCAGGTTGGGTGTTAGGAAAATTTTCTTCACTCAAAGAGTGGTTAAGCATCGGAACTGGCTACCCAGGGAAGTAATGGAGTACCCATCCCTTGAAGAGTTTAAAAACTGAGTAGATGTAGCACTTCAGGATATGTTTTAGTGGGCATGGTGGTGTTTGGTCAAAGGTTGGACTTGATGATCTTGGAGGTCTTTTCCAACCTAAATGATTCTTTAATTCAGTGATTGAACAGCACTATCAAAGGAGAGGGTGCTAATATCCACCCATCCGTCTCTGCCATATGCACACACCTATTCTAGAAAAATAAGCCAAAACTAATCTCATGTTCTTTCTTTGGTGGCCTTGGAGCAAATACTTACGTTACCATCAGATTTTAAACTGGGTGATTTAAAACTGCAATAACAAGAAAGGCCCTCGCCTTGTTCGAGTTGGTGCTGCAAATGAGGAAGCCGGGCAGTTTTCTGAGATATACACTGAATAAGGCAAGTCCCTATAGGCCATACAGTAATTCTATAGCAATATCTGTCCCCGCCTGATTAACACCTTAGGTTATTGGCACAAGGAGAATTTTAATCATGTACTTCTATTTGCAAGAGGTCAGACTGAGTAATCGTAATGTTCCTTTCTGGGTCTAAAATCTATTAATCTGTTTACTTATTTTCTTTTAATGTGTTACTTCGTTTGAACAATGAGATGAGGGCAGCCAATTTCTCTTTCCTTTCAAACAGCACACTGGCCAGGTTTGTGTTCTGGTTCTCATGCATTTTTCACAAGGCAGAGGAAGTTTGAAGCCAAACAGAAAAGCCCTCCATTGAAAACAAAATGCATTTTAAAAATGGAAATATTTGTATTAATAAGAATTCCTTCATTTGAGAAAGGCAGTGCTTAAAGCCAGAACTTCCCAGGACTAGTCCCTTCAATCCTTCCTATCTGCCCTCACACTTCAGCTTCATGCTGAGCTCTGTGTATTTTCTGATTTATATTGTAGGAAACTGTGAATGTGTAACTTCTGATTGATAAGCTGTTCACAGTTTCAGGTTAATGCTCATATTTGACTCACTTTTTCCTACTGTCCTAGGACGTCTGCTCCAGATTTCTGAAATCAGTCCTCTTTTCATTAGGTGTCCCTAATCTGCAGGTTTAAACAGCGAGTCCCTAGGGGTCTGTCTGCCTTTCAATGGTGGCCCTTCTAACCCAACATGATGTATTGGTGATTTGTCCAGTGGAGAATGGATCATGACTTGAACTGCAGTGAAGCTTCAGGTGAACTTAACAGGCTTCTGGAGGGAAAAGCCAACAAGCTCTGAATAGCTTTGTTGGGATTCTTCATGACAATGCACCGCTGATGAGTTCGTCAATAAGGCTCTTGATAAAAAGCAATTAAACTGTCAAGCAGTAAATGATCCAGATCAATTCTAGCCTGTACTACAAAAGAGACAGAGAACATTCATGTTTTGCCAAATGGCAAAGAAGTCAAAGTGATATTTCAAAGGGTGTTATTTTTCAAGCTTCTAAAACAAGCAGAAAGGTTCTTGATAACAGTGGGGGATACAGGGATGAATAAATGAGAGGATATATCTGTACATACAGACGGTCCCACCGAGAGACGGAAAAGATAACATGAATACATTAAGATGACTAACATATTTTTAATTCCAGCATTTATTTGTTCTTTTATTCACGTGTTTACTCATCTGAAGGCTAACATATGCAGGGATGTCCCCCACCAGGAGCCCCGCTGAGGTGGCAGTCTGGCAGGTGCCTGGCAGTGTGACCTGCAATGCGCGGGCGCAGATTTCCCACTGCTGGCAAAAACACCGGGAATTCGGAGAGGCTGTCTCCTGCTTTGTGTTTATGAGTTTAGGAGCCTTAAATTATGAGGCAGTTTTTGTTTGGTGCTCATTTTTCATCTAAGCATTTCTTTGAAACTTTGCGTGTTCTGCTTTCCTGGTGTTGCCACAAAGGAATCAGATGCTTCAGAAAAAGGTTCATCTCCTTACCCGCAGCAGGTTTTCTTTCTGTTTGTCAGTTTGGTTCTTTCCTGATGAACCGATGGGTAAATGGGTTAAAACAAAATGAAGGTGTAATGGCAATGCTGAAATGTTTCTTCATCTCTCCCAAGTTGTGTCTGTAGATTAGAAATTCCAAAAATGTGAAAACTGTTTAGTGACAAGGATGGGCACCAGCCCTTGAACAGAGCCTGAGTAATTACTGGGGGACTGCTAGAGTGACCTCTCCTTTGCCTCTACTGAGGGTCCTTTTTTATTTTCTGAGAAGGGTGTTCAGCCAACACACCGAGAGCCCAAATAACAAGGTAGCTCAAACCACTGAGGTACACAAAACCATTGGCATTCTGAACTAAATGAATCTTCCGATCATTGCTCTGAAATCGCTTCCTGTACTGCTGGAGCCGGGCAGGGCTTATGCTGGGGTGTCCGTGTGGGATGTGAACACCCAGCTGAGCTCCTTCTCCCAGTGCTGGGCTTTCCCCATGATGCCCAGTGAGCAGGACAGACCCACTGTTCAGTGGCCAAGCAAGGACCAAGGGGTGGAGCCGCACACGGTCCATCCAGGCAGTCCCAGCAGGCATTTGTACAGAAGATGCAGCTGTGGCCACTTTGCTGAGTTTTGCCCAGCTCTGAGTCCCTGGGCAGGGCTGATGCTACTCTGGGTCACAGCGTGACACTGGAGCTGCTCCAGGGTTAGATGCTTTTCAGATAACTGAACTTGGCTAGTCTTCCTTTGATGTTTTCTTTGCGGGGGACCAAGATTGAAATCAGCAGGGGAAAAAGGTTCCTTTTGCTGTTTTTTGTGTGTCCAGCTCCATGAGCCAGTGCCAGCTGCAAGACAGGAGCAGTCTTCTTCCACTAATGAGAAATCCCTCCTGCCCTCTCTTTCTGGGCAGAAAGCTTTGTCTTAAATTTCTTTAAGACAAAGACTTAATTCTGCTCTTGCTGCCTGCCATTTCAACTCTGCTTCAGAATTGCCATAGAGAGGGCAAAGCTGGTGCTGCCATTAAAAAGAAAATATCCCAGAGTATTAAAGACTGGACCAAAATTGCAGCAGTGCTTTGTGAGTGCCCAGGTCTGTTCAGTGCAGATGCCAAGTCCTGTCTCAGCAGGGTGGAGGGGGTTGGGATCAAGACCAGCAAACAGGCCACATCTCCACCATGAGTTTAGAGCTCAGATACTCTCCCACAGCTGCCTTTGCTGGTTTGTTCCAGCACTGACTTATGTCAGTCCTTGGGCACCATACAGGGAGCAGCGTTCCCAGTCACATTACGGTTGAGTTAACCCTATTTTGGAGGAGAAAAGCCATATGGACATAAGCTCCATATGGAAAGTAGCCCTGGTCTTGGGTGCTGAGTTGAAGAGCATCCTAGGGAGGTGAACCTCAGCCAGGAATCTTGCCCACATCAGGGAGTCCCTATAGATGAGTGCGAACACGTAATGCAAATCCCCTGTACCGTAACACGGAGTCACCACACAAATAAATAGGAGCACGAGTCCCTTGACTCTCTGCATGTAGCTGGGATGCCGTCGACACTCTGAATAAGCAAGTGGCTGCAAATACACCAGCAGTTCCTCCTGAGTGCGTGGATTCAGCTCTGGTTTGCAGTGCATCATTTAAGAGGTTGCAGATATTTTCCGTGTGTTGAAATAAAATTATAAACAGATTGAGCCCGGGTACAGTAGATCCACTGGACTAAATCTGACTAAGAAAAGCTTTCAATTAAAGAATGAGGCTTAAGGGGGATGGGGAATGAGCTGGCATGGAGGGAAATTCTCTCAATGTAATGAAGAAAACTTTGTGGAAGTATACTCTCTGTAAAGACTGAAGGAGTGTCCCTTGTGCAGGAAAGCAAGTGATGTAAGTCAGTATCTACTAAAGCAGTCCATTGCTTGAATGTAACAGAAGTAACTGCAGGAAACTACAAAACAGCATGCACTGCATTTTCAGGGGGAAATGTACTGTATTCAGTCATATTAATTACTGTGTGGGCTCAATTTTCAGTGCAATCAATCCACAGGGAAGGGAAAAAAAAAGGAGGACTGCAGGGGAAATATAAAAAGACAGTGAGCTAATGGGAGCCAGATTCAATAAAATTGTGTCTGCCTTCAGTGAATGGCGAGGGTGAAGTGTGTCTGTCCTCCCCTGGCAAGGCACACAGCGGGTCAGACAGTGAGTGTGGGGCTGAGAGGGGCTTGGAGCAACTCTCTGTATACATAAACGTGTGTCTGTGTGTGTATATATATGTATATATATGTATAGGTGAGAAATACAACTCCTGCTGTGAGAAACTAGGAAAGAATGGGATTTAATACCGCCTACTGCTGGACCTCAGACCCTGGGTGAACTTCACCTTACCTGCAGTTTCAATTCGGTGCCAATATTTTAGCAAGTTATTTGGTTTGTTTGCCTTGCACTTAATAGGAGGATTATCTGGTTTCTGGTTTTTTTTTTATTTTATTTCCAAGATTGCTTTTCATTTTCAAAGGTGAATGTGTTCATTTTTAGCATTCTCTCCCATTCAGGCTCCAAACTTCCCTAGGAAGTGACTTCATGGCATTATTCAAGCAGATTATTGCCTGGAGTGGCTCAATTACCTAGTGTTCGTGTAATGGCAAGCTCCCAGTCCATATGTATTTAATGACTGTAATCATTTGTTATTTTCTGTTTATTAGGTTTGTTTTTAAAGAAAGCTTTACTGTGCTATTTATGATATGCTAAGTGGTGCAACTTGCTGAAGAAACATATCGCACACATTTTATTTTTTACTAGGTTTTGCTTGTTAAAATGGAAATATTTTATTTACCCTAGTAGGACAGTTTTTTTGCTGACAGTTTTATTATTTCAATTACTCAGAGATTTCTTTCCTCTTTTGTTTCCCCAGATGCTCCTCCAGAGAGTTTTAATGTGTCCATTCTTTATTTAAGGTTGGGTTCAGAATATGTTATTTCTAGCAAGGCAGAGAAAAAGTGTAATATAGCAGACATTAAATAGTGAGATGTCAATGTTTTGTTTTCTTTCCTCTTTGAGTTGTGGAATTCTTTCCTCATTTGTGTCATCTGGTGATTAATTGAACTGAAAATCTGTACTACTCATCAATAGCTGTCTTCTACCAGTGCCAGGCAGAGTCCGTGCTCCGCCTAAAGAGTTTGTGGCTGCTGATAAATGAACATACATGTGTGAGTAAAGGAAGGGACCTCTGAGAGCATTTAGAATTGTCAGAGATGCAGACTACATTACTGAACTAATGCTCTGTAGGTACTGGTGGCAACTCCCAAATGCATTTTGCTTGCCAGTGGGGAAAGGAGAATTGGGACCATTCCTCCAGGGCAAAACCCAAGCCTTGGTCAATGGAGTGAGAAGGGAATGTCAAGGGATCGTAGTAGGAAGGAGCCTTGGAGCTTTAGTGGACTTGAGTGGGCCGGCACCAGCAGATTGAATTTGCCTATGCTAAGCTCCCTAGAGTGGGACAGTGTGGAAACCAGTGTCTTGCTGGGGCTGGGTTGTGATTGGGGTTGGGTTGGGTTGTGATTCCCTCTGCAAGTGCTAGTGAGTCTTTGACCACTCCCTGATGTGCAATGGATTTTATTTTCCATTATATCCTGACCAGTCCTTGGACTATGAGAAAATTGAACCCAAATTGTAAAATATGCTGAGTTGGAAGGGACCTGTCAGGAACATCAAGTCCAGCTCCTGGCCCTGCACAGGACACCCCAAGAATCACAGCATGTGCCTGAGAGCGTTGTCCAAATGCTTCTTGAGCTCTGTCAGGCTTGATGCTCTGACCCCTTCCCTGGGGAGCCTGTTCCAGTTCCCAAGCACCCTCTGGTGGAAAACTCTTTACTGATATCTAACCTAGACCTCCCCTGACTATCTTCATGCTATTTCCTCGAATCCTATCACTGGTCATGAGAGCAAAATGATTAGTACTTGCCCCTCTGCTTCCCCTCATGAGGATGTTGCAAACAGCAGTGAGGTCTCCCCTTAGGCTTCTCTTCTCCAGGCTGAACAAACCAAGTGACCCTCAGTTGCTTCTCATAAAGCTTCCCCTCCAGACCCTTCACCATCCTCGTGGCCCTCCTTGGGACACAGTGGGGGAGCCCCCAGAGCTCCAGACAGATGCTTGCTCTGGCTGCCTGTGGCTCGTGCAATGCCTTGACCAACCTTTAGTGGGACAGAAAGGACATTACAAAGCATATCCTCACACTGGTTCTCCCCTTTGTGTTTTCCAGAGTGTCCGGGGGAGAGCTTTTTGACCGCATCGTGGAGAAAGGGTTCTACACGGAGAAGGATGCCAGCACCCTGATCCGGCAGGTCCTGGATGCCGTGTACTACCTGCACCGCATGGGCATCGTGCACAGGGACCTCAAGGTACAACCACAGCATCACCCGGGCAGTGTTAGCAAAGGTTGCGTAGTTATGTGAGTCTCTGTCCCCTGGGGTGGCTGGTTCAGTGAGGTTTTACCACAGGGAGATGCTCCAAAGCCTCCCCACGTAATTGGATTTAAGGGGGGCTTTGCAATCTGGGCTGTTATAACGGGAATTTCCCACGTGATGTGGGGAAAGCCCGTTCATTAAGACTCAAAGTGTTACACAAAGGGAGAAAACTTATCTCAGTTGGGATGTGTTTACTGCTGTAAAGTGTCTTGCAGGTTTGCTGTGCTATTATTTACTTTGACTTAATAATAATTAGCAACAATAAATAGCGTGGGAAAATTGAGTGATTTCCTATCATGCTACTTGGACCAGTGTGTTTGGAGACACTGTTAACAGCAAGGGCTCTTCTAAGGACCATTGTGTGCCAGTGTGATATTTAGATAATTTTTCTTTCAGCTGTATGGTATTATAACATTAAAACCTCTCAACTTTTCTGGTAAAAAACCACTAAACATTGCTTCTTTATCATTTCCTTCCCGTATCTTAAACTGTCTTTAAAAGAAGCAGAAAGGCTTGGATTTGATAGCACACAGCTAAACTGCCTCGTCTTTAGTATCTCAAATAATAAATTAGCAGAGGATATTAGAAAAATCTGCAAATGTCAAAAGAAAACTGTGGGTTCAGTTCCTGAGCTGGTTAATTCTATCAAAGTTTCTGCCAGAAGTGAGGAATTCATTGATGGGAATAACACCTCTGGTTGTGTTTTGGAGGGATGGTCCAAACAGGAGTTTCCTTGGATGCTGCTGTGGAGCTTCAATTTTCCCCCTGTAAAGAGAGTGGAATTTGGCTAAATGGGTTGTATTATACAAAGGCTTAATGAAAATTAATAGAGCCAAGAGCCACAAGGAATAATAGAAAGTAGAAGCTTTTTTTTTTTTTTTTAAGTACTGGTTTGGCACATTTTTAAGGCAAAACCTGGAATCCACTGAAGGAAAATATACACTGATATCCTCAAATAATGTTTCCTCCCTGATGCTGTGCAGTTTAGTCCAAACAGTCCCAAATAATGGGTTTTCTCTAAGGAGGTACTGGTTAGGCTTCCATCTCCTACAATCTTCTCATGCTGCCCTCAGCTCCTGAAGCACATAGGAATGTTCTCATATTTATTAGAGTTCCACAGCATTCCAATATGGAAGTGTTGTTTAGCATTTTAACGTGACCAGCTTGCTCCCAAGTTCAATTTTTAGGAAATAACTTCAGTTTTCTTTCTGCCACCAACATTTTCAGAGGGAGGTCCAAGTCCTCTGAATTCGTATACTCCGTTGTACAAGCTCTTAATATTCCTGTCTTTGTAATTCCTGTCTTTATAATCTAAAGCAGGTTGTAGCTCTCACTTTTAAAAAATCATCTTATTTTAAAGTTCCTGTAATAAAATGAGATCTCTTGATTGGAAAGTGGATTCACTGCGAATTGCTTTCAGAATTTATATAAGGCCATGCTGAATTTACATCAAACCAAACTTCTCCAGTGGTATTTGAGGGCAAAGACTACTTATTTTTCTCCTTCTTTCTTTTGTTTGCAAATCTTTGTCAGTACCATATCAGTTGTTAAAATGACTCAGAAAATATGATATATGAAGAACACCTGCTGTGAATTTCTGTTAGCACAAACATACCATGGTGAGAAAAACAGGGATATAACGAGGCTTTTTATGATCTCCAAATATCAAGTTAAGCATAAGTTTCAAATTATGATCCCCAAAATGAAACTCTGGGAAAGAATCTACTCTACAGAAATGCAACCCATGAAACATCCATAGCAATTATTTATTGCAATTATATGTTATTCAGATACCAAAATAGTACTTGCTGTAGTTGAGAAAAGCAGGTCTGAGCTCCAAGTCTCTACGTAATGCAATACCAGAAGAGGTGGCAGCAGATGATGTCCAGGGAAGTCCAGGATGCACAAAAGGACTGAAAGGCTCAAACAGCTCCACTTGGTACAGAGCCACCTCTTTAGTGTTTTTTGATTTAAATAGCTTGGAAGAACTAGAATTCTTTTAAACAAGTTTAAATGGATTGGTTTCTTGTCCTTACCAGTTATGACTAAGTGGGAACATGAGGTGAATTAGCAAAAATTCTTAGGAAATAACTATCATTCCCTTAATACCAACTCTACCAGCAGACCAGAAGAGCACATGTGAAACTCAGGGGTGACTCCAGCCAAGGGCAGAACATGGCATAAAACTGTGGTCCCTAAAACAGTGTTGGCATTATAACAGCCAGTTAAAGCACTGGACTTGCAAGCTATCATGAGAAAGAAACATAAATGGTAAAACTTTGTATTTATTTTGACAAGCAAATTGTTTCCCTTTTTATCTCAGCCCAGCTGCCTCACAGCTGTGGGTGTAGCTTGTAGATCCTCTCATGGCCATTGTGTCCCGTGGATAAAGCCATCCCTTTATGCTGGGGCTGGGGAGCCAGAAAATGCTTTGGCCTCCCCTTGATGCTGAAGGGGAACCTCAGAGTAGGGTGGAGAGGACATCACCCTCCAGCACTTCTTCATCCCTCCTTTCCCCAGGGCAGATGGAGGAGGGAAGAGAGATGCTGGTGCTGCTTCACTGCAGTTCCTCCTTACAAATCCAAGCTTGGATGCTCCCCAAGGAGTCTGAGGATGTTGTGTGGCCACAGTGGCTTCTCACAATGGCTTCTCACCATTTCCTGGGGCGCACAGCAGGCTGAGGGTTGGCATTTGCACCAATTTTCTGGCCAAAAGACTACACCAAGGTTATTTTGAAACATTGGGTACCCATCACTCTTACAGGTAAAGACCCCAAGGTCTAGGGCCCACCACCACCAGGCTGTCCAGGTGCTGGATGTGTGTTTGAGCCCAGATATTAAGCAGAGGAAGAAGCAGGCTCTCACAGCACCTTAGGAAGAGCTCTGCTGTACAGCAGTGGCACAGTCAGAACACATGGGTGCAGGACTGTGCAGGAGCAGATGGAGGCTGGTCAGGCTCTCCAACCCACCTGACACGGGTAGGAAAAGTCACAGGGCTTTGTGGAGTGATTTTTGTTTTCCCTCAGCATAAACAAGTTGCTGTGCTTGGTGCTATAGCATGTTTTCCTAATCAACTCTAGCAAAAACATCCTTGCTCTGAGTCTGTTAACTGTAAAGGCATTTCCTCTCTCAGAGCAGTTTGTTTCCAGTGGAGAAGATACAAAAATTTTCTAATACCTACTGTTTTCCTTTTTCTTTTTTCAAATGCTGCATAAAACATTTCATTACACTACCTGCATTTACTGTATTTGCTTGATTTCAAATGAATCCTTCTGTTTTATCACTCTGAAGTGATCATTTGTGAGACACATCTCACACGTAAGAGATGAGCCTTAATTCTTATCTGAGGTGCCAAAGGAGAAGTTTGTTATTCCGGAAAAGTTACCCAGAGCTCAAGATGTCAGTTTCTTCCATTCATTGCCATACAGGAGTCTGGAGAGGATCTCCATATAGGTTGTAAGAACAACTCTAGGTTTAGGAGAACCAAATTATTTTTGTGTATGACATAACTAAGGGTTGTATTAAATGCAATGCACGAGACGTTGTTACTGAACTTACACATTCAAAACCCACTGTGCTTATTCTCCTTTCTAGCCCGAGAACCTGCTTTACTACAGCCAGGATGAGGAGTCAAAAATCATGATCAGTGACTTTGGACTGTCAAAGATGGAGGGTAAAGGAGATGTGATGTCCACAGCCTGTGGAACTCCTGGCTACGTCGGTAAGAGGTTTGGTTATATTTTAGTGAAAATGAAATAATACTTGTTTTCTAGTGCTGCTACACGGTGCTCGTGAGATTTTACAGATATTTGTTACGTTTCAGAATTTGCTGGTGCTGTGTCTTGTGTGTTCTTCCCCTTTGGGCTGTGACCCTGCAATCCAGCTCTGGGTTGGTGGGATTCACTTTCCTATTTTTAATCCTTTGCAGAATGAGTCTTCTCAAAGGCACTTCTTGTAGCTAAATCAGGAGCACGGGAAGAATAGCCCCAAATGTATTGATTCTACAAGCAGCTATAAAACCAAGAAGCTTTTCCTAATGTAATGTATTCTTTTAATCATAAAGGATAGCATTTTCCAGATTCCTCTGATAAAAGAGTAAATTGAATAGCTGCTTTTATTCAGATATGTTTAGCAATACTCTGTTACAACCATGTTAAGGTACTGATTCAGATGTCAGCATGCAAAAGCTCTTCAGATCCTCAAGCCTTCCTGGACCTGAGGTATAAAACTGTTTCCTGTCATTTATTCTTTGCTCTTCTGTCCATTTGGTAGGGATTGTACAAGGTTACTGATTAACCAAGTGTTTGCCAGTGTCATTTAAAAAGAGTTAATGTAGCTGAATCTGAGAATTATATGGCAGGTGATGGTGGGTTCTGCTTGAGCAAGCACTGTTTAAAAGTGCACGAGACGTCCAGCAAGCCTGTGCCTCCTGCCATACCAAGATCCTCAGATGAGGCGGTAAAATTAATCTCCGGGGTATCCAGGAAATCCTTGGAAGTGACAGCGCCTTCCCGAGGAATAGATTTGTCTCAGATCTTTCCAGTGGGAAAGACTGGATGTTTTCCAGCAGTCAGAGACTCTCTTGCTTTGCAGCTGCCACCTCACCTGTGCTCACAGTTCTGATGATACCAGGGTACGAGAGCCCAGATGATGCCGTTATGACACAGCGATACAGATTTGCCCCACGTACCTTTTTCCAGGTGTTCTCTTCACACTGCACAGACACGCTCTGTCCTGGTAACATCAGGAAAAGGAACAGATTTCTGTGCTTTTCCACCGTGAAGCCCTCAGCCCATCATTGTTTTATTTTAAGACGTATGAGTCAGGATGCTCTCCGTGCAGCCTGGGTAGCTGTCTTGTGTAATCACACCAGACTGAAAATCTTCTTCAAAACAGTAGCAGGAATTGAGCTGAGACAGCATTTTCATGATTTTTGCTGTCAGCTCTTCTGTCCTTAACAAACTTGCTTTATTTTGCTCTGGAATGGGCACTGACTAGAATAAGTTCTAAGACACAGAGAAGCTCAGATGTAATTTGCTGATGGAAATGAGGGAGTGTGACCGTGCTTGGGCACTGAGTGAGCTCGTGTGGCCTCTCAGCATAACCATTTCCATAAGAAAACTTGGTATTTTGTAGAGGAAGCTCTCAGAGCCTGTGACACAAACTGTAGTGCTCTTAGAGATGTTTGAGAACTCTCATTACTCCTGGTCTGGGCGCTGATAGCTGCACAAGTGCCTCCAGGCCTGTTGTTACCTCAGTTAACACAGGATTTACTCATCATGGTTCAAGAGGTCACAACTGCTTATTTCTGAAGTGCTGACAGGACTTTTCCCCCTCTCTCACAAAGAAAACATCTTTAAGTATTTGTTCTACTTCTTTTTTTTGTTTGTTTGGGGGTTGGGTTTTTGGTTCTTTTCACAAGAAGCAGCTCCTCTTTAGTTCTGTACTTTTTTTTTTTAATGTAATAGGTTGCTCAGACAGCATTTTCCAATCACAGAACATTTTTGTTGCCAGTCTCTGTGATGATGCCCACAAATGGGTCTCCATGAGTGTCACACCTGATGACATGGCTCCTGCATGTGTGGTCAGCCATTTGTCCAAATCCAAAAACTTTCCTGCCTTCCAATACGCAGCACCTGCTTAGTGCCCTCAAATCAATGTAAGAGTCGTTCCTCCTAATGGCACAACATAAGTACATGTTGTTTTTGCTGGTTTGGGTTTGACTGATGCCACAGTCCTGGCCCATGAAATGTCCTGTCTGCCACCTCTTGTTGTGTTTTGCCTTTTATTTTCCCCCAGATATTTTACCTGGGATTATTAACAGTCAGGAACCCATCACTCACATTGCATTTCCTGGTGATTTTCTTCAAAGATGCCTAGAACACATAATTTTTATTAGGAATTGATTATTTTTGTCAATTTAACCACTGCTTTTCAATAACTGGAAAAGAATTAGGCACGTATCACATGTCAAAGACACCCAGGGCTCTGTGAAGAAGTCATTAGTATCCACTACTATTTATACTTCATCTCCAGAAATGGATCCAGTCAGATCCCACTATGCGAAGTGTTGGACAAGCTTCTGACTTGGAAGCAGACCTGACTCAACTCATGTCAAGTATTTGCAAGTATGCAAGCTCCTGGCATTTCTGTCTTATTTCCCTGATGAGGATATACTTTCAACTCTTTGTGTTTCAGTTTTTATCTCAACCTTTCTTGGTTTCATCTACAAAGAACAGTAGCATCCGAGACACTAAATCCCTGTTTATGTGGTTTGGAAATTCATTGAATAAGGAAAGGTGTGATTATAATTAAATTCTTTAACAAACACCAATTTTCTTACTGAAAATCAAAATATTACTTACCAAATTAGATTATATCTAAAATGTGCATGACTAGCAGTGAAGGAGCACTTTAGCTTTTAAAGCTCTGCTTTATAGATGAAATTACTGTCAACAGTTCCAAGATCTTATTTTTTCAGGAGCTTTTTCAGACGTTTTAGTCCTGTGGTTAAAAACTGATAGTTAGGATAATTTAACCCAATTAGCTGAGCCACTTTTGCTAAGAGGCCAATCTAAATGTTTGCTTACTGCAAAGGGAATGTGACAATATAACCTCTTGTAAGGAGAAGGTCTTCCATTTTCTGATCTGCTTGCCACTCTTATCCCCATTTCTTATGGAAGTAGTCTAGGTGGTGAGCTGGGACTAGACACCCAGCTTTTAGGTAGCACCTAAATTGGGTAAGATGAGGTGGCTTGTGTGGCTCATTTCATTGCAAATTAGGTGTGTGGACTGGCCTACGTGGATCCCACCCCACCAGCTAAACTGGAGAAGATGTTTTCAAAACCCTGAGTGACGTGTGTGGTTATGGGCAAGATCTCAATAAGCCATTAGTGATTTACCACTTTAAACATCGTAGATTTGGGCTGGTCAGCTTGAGACCATTTATAATAACTCAATTTCAATGGAGGAGCCATTCAAACCTGCCTGAAAATGAGCCATCCCCGAGGTGTGTCAAGTTGGGCACCCACCAGGAGGTCACTCCAGTCACTCAGCAAACTCCTCTAAAGACATTTTCGCTGTTTGGGAATTAGGTCTCTCTGGCTGACTTTCCATGAGAGCTGGTCCCTCAAAAGCTTTGGTTACTTCTGCAGATGGAACTTAGACTTGCAAAACACTTAGGAGCATTGAAAAGTTTGAAAAAAAAGAAGTTAAAAAGCCTGTCTGAGGCAATATGATCTCCTTTTGCAGAAAGTCTGAATTATGAGCTGTGCTTGTGGCTGGCTAATATCTTAATCCTACTGAGATTTAAAATTCTTGCCCTGAGTCCCAATCCAGCTTCAAGTGAAATTTTCTTATACTTCTCCATCGTACAAATTGGGCTGGAGCCTGGATATGTGGTTGGTCCCTGTACGCTCCACCTCACTCACTGTTTTCATTTGCTGTGGTGCTTTTATGAAAGGCCATTTCACAACTTTCAGCTCTGCCAGAAAGCCGGTAGCAATTTCAGATCATACCAAAGCCACATGTTTCTCTTAGCCCCGTGCAAGACCACAGCATTTTAAGCAAGCAATAGATTTCCATGTTGAATTTTGACCTCTTTGGTATCCTTTGAGTCAAAGGCTTGAAAATACTCAATAAGCCTTTGGAATATCCTTATGACCAAAAAGTAACCTCAGGAGCTATTTAGGCAATAACATGAGTAATAAAACATGGGAAACCACTCTGACCAGGGTTTGCTCAGGCACAAGCATGTTGACAGTGTGGTTTCTCAGCTACGCTGCCGTGTCCTGACACTCAGTTTGAGTGTGGCTGTAGCCGTGTCCCGTGACAGTTATCTCAGTCTGACTCAGCACCATCAAACAGGGAGAACAGGAGCACGAGCAGCCAGCGATGCTGCACCGAAACTCTGCTCTCCTTCAGAAACAGCCTCGGACTTCAACGCCTCGGCCGAACAGAAGACAAGCGCTGGAGGACTGTGTGAAAGATGGAAGGAAGCTGTTTTCATCCCAGGAGTCTGTGGAAGAAGGACTCTGGTCTTGTGCTGAAGCTGCCTCGTGTGCATCTCAGCGTGTTTGCGCTGTGAGGAGGAAACTTTATAGGACAGCAGAGGAACTCACAGTGCCCTTGCACTCTTTGACTTCAGGAGAGGGGCTGGTTTGGCCCTGTGTGCCTCCAGCCATCTTCTCAATGGTGCAGGGTTGTTCCTCTCTATCCATCTTCTTGAGGTGGTACCTTCAAGAGTCCCAAGCAACGGGACTGGCACCGTCGCCTTTGGTGTTCCTTACAAACTCTGCCCATTTCTCACCTTCCCTCTCGGGTTTCATGGCCATCTCGTTCATATTTCCCTTTATTTACAGGACGTGCCTACATGATGGAAATTGGCACTAAAATAGTTACGAGCTCTCAGTCCCGACCTGCACCAGACCAGTTTGCTTGGCCAGCTGAGCTGTGTCTTTGCCCAGTATGAGCAGATCTCTGGTTATTTTAACCCTATTTAGATCTTTCAATTCCTTCCACATTTACAGCTGAATTGTCACTCCTATGGGAAGCTTCAAAGCCGTTACCCTTCCTTCAAAGGCCTTCTTCCTTCTGGCATACAACATTTGGGAAGCCATCTAAGCCACAGAAAATAGCATTAGACTGAGTTGCTGCGGGGCAGCCAAATCTGTGGGGAGTAGCACCATCATGGGAGTGAAGGAGAACCACTTTTACGTATAGGCTGTTATGAAGAACAGCCACCCTCATGACTTGCACAGTGTGATCAACAGGCTTAAAGTATCAGAGCAATCCCCATCACCTGAGCTCTTTGCAAGAACATGGATTGCTGGTTTTTGCATCCAGCAGCAGCATTTTTAGGGAGCTTATTAGCATAGCTGTGCTCACTGAGGGTGATGGTGTAGCATTCTGGAGGGTTCCAAATGTTCCTGGTCTGTACCTTTCCTTTAAAACCTCCATTTGAAAAAAACATTTAATTTTTTCTCTCATTAAAAGCAAAACAAAGCTAAACAAAAAACCCTGACTGTAAAGCAGCAGATCATCTGGCCTGGGAAGCACATCTTCATGTACCTGAAGGTGGGATGAGGCTCTGGGACCATTATCTCACCTGGTACCTGGCACATGTTGCTGGTAATAATGCTGATTTGGCCTGAAACACAGTTCCTGGATGTGGAGGAAGGGTCCAGCTCTGCTTCATTGATTTCCCTGTCTCTGGATGACCATTGTATAGCATTTGAGCCCGCAGTGATTCCCTGGGGGGGTGTGATACTGGAAGCCTGTGCTCAGCTGGTGTCTCCCCAGCACCAGAATGGGAGATTTGGCTTTCCCCTTCTCCTTACTGCTGTTTTGTCTCCTCAGCTGTCTGTGTTGATCCTTTAATGCTGTCAGATCTTGGATTTTTTTCATTGTGTCTCCTGCTTTTGCCTCTTGGTGCTGACCTACCATCATTCCTGAGAGCTCCTCTGACTTGTTTTTCAGCTCATTAAATATTTCCGTCTTTTCCATGTGTCAGGCACGGATGATGCTGAGCTATGGTCTCCTCTTCCTGTTGCATGTCTGCTCATTGGAATAAAAATCAAAAGCAGCCATTTGGCCTTAAAATATTTAAACCCCCTGCCTTTCTTCCTTAACATTTACCAAAGGGGAGGTAATAGCCCTACATTTGCTTTTTACCTGCTTCACAACAGCAATTGCTATCAGTGCTCTGCACTCCTTTAAAACAGGGAAATGCCCCAGTACAGCTTTGATGTTTTAGGAAGGAGAAGCTTTGTATGGTTCACATCCCCTCATCTCAGATTTGTTTTCTGTTGTGTTAATGTGGCAGATCTGTACAATGTCTGGAGCTCAGTAGGATTCCTGGTGCTTAGGAGCCATTTGCATAATTTTTTTCTTTTGGAGTTATGAGATGTGTAATGTTTACCAGTCTTGGAAATTATGTAAACAGGAGCAGACGGTCAAAGGTAGAAGAGACATGTGAATAAAATATTGGGAATTTGGAAGGACTGGAGAGTTGGAAGACATCTAATCATATAAGGACAGGGGAAAATGAACTCCTTCCTCATATTTTGTCACAAAATTCTGTCACAAGGGATGGAGCAAAACAGGAAACTGAGTCTCACAAACCCTATTTGATGCACATTTTGAAAAACATTCTTTTTAGAGAAAAACTTGGAGACAAATTTTGATGAACCATGAACAGTCAGATTGAGGGACACAAGAATTGTTTGGGAAAGTTGTCTTGAGCAACTTCGAGCAACAGCTGTTTTATAAATGGGATATGAACACTTCCAGACTGTCCCAGCTTGCCAGGTTATCTGTGAGGCAGTGGCAGGCCAGATAGGGTGATTCTCCAGTGCTGTATTTTTTTATCCCAAGTTTACCTTCAAATTCCCCCCTGGTGGACTTACTAGCACTGAGCCAAGAGACAGATGCTGTAATTCCCAGCTGTTGGGAGAGGAGTTACATTTTGGGTGCCAGCTGTAGGTGTTGTCTGTGTTTCCATAGCTTTGTCCCCTGTTGTAGTAAGAATATCTTAACCTTTGTCTTGGACTACAGCAGAATGCCCGTGTCCTGGAAGGAGGTTCCTGAGGCTTCTCAGGATTTGGGGGTGCAGGTTTCTACCAAGCACCTGGGGCCAGGTTTGGAGCCGTTCATGCTTGGTACAGTGGAAAGAGGCTTCTTTTGGCACGTGGTGGATGGGTGTTGGAGTATTTACATGTTATAACAGTGTGTTAAGATTAACAGTGTATGAACGGAACCAGTGCTTCTAATTCCTTGTGCATGCAGTGGTCCCGATTTGCTGGATGACTTGAAGATTGGGGTAGTATGTAACCTGTGCTGCACATTGGGCAATCCCTAGTCTTCAAGAGTCTTCATAATCTGGCTGTCAGCTGTATTTTTACCCACATTCCCCTGGATTTTCCTCATTTCTACAGTGTGTCCCCAGTGAAATTTGACCCTTTCCATCATTCTGCTTGTGGAAATGCAACCTGGGCGCCCTCACCTGCCTCATGCACTTCAGTCTTCCTTCAATCCCTTCTGTAAGCTCTCATGCCAAAGCACCAGAAAGTCTCTTCTGTTTCTCATTATTGCTTCCTGTTCTCTTCCTTGCTGGCAGTTTTGACCTTGGTTTTGTTGGCTTGTCTAGCTTAAGCAGCTAAGTCTTTGAAGAGTCCTACCAGTACACCAGAGCATACGTAGCAACTGAATGTGAGGCTCAAATTTTAATACATCCGTGTGCTTCACGATTTTTTTTGCTATTCTTCAAGTAGCTAACTGCTTTGATGTTGGTAAGACTCCTATGAGAGGAAGGTGCAGCCCCCAAGAAATATTTCTGTTGGGACTTGCCCCTTCATGACTTCTTTCCAGCATTTGAACTCCAAATTACTCAAAGGAAATACTGTGCTTTTTAAAACCTAGTGTGGCAAGTCTGCATTAGGAATGCCACAATCAGTGATTTCTTGCATTATTGAGGACATTTTGCTTTGAAAAAAAAAGGCAAAAGCTTCTTTACATGAAAAAGATTATGGTCACAGGGTTATAAAATTTAGGTTTAAGCACTTGTACTGCAAGGTCCCAACAGGAAAAACATGATACTCCAGGATCCCCCCAAAAATACACCTTTTTAACTCTAGGATAGGAAAGCAGACCCACAAAGAGTTTCAATAAATGCCCAGGCTCTCACTTCTAGCAAAATTCAAACTGTGGTGGCTGAAAGCTGTGGAAGCAGAGGGCTCAGTTCCTTGTGCATGTGTCCATTTCCTGCTGCTTTCCCTTTCTCCCTCTGAGGTGTCTGTGTTCCCAGACGTAGAAGGACAAATGATGCCTTCCCACTCTGACATCCCACAGGCTTTGGAAGGCAGCTGCTGGAAGAAATGGTGGCTGCTCTCCTTCCTCTCCTGCAGATGTGCCTTGTCTCCTCCCTGACACGCTGCACTTTCTGAGCTGCCTCTGGAACTCCCTGGTTTGGCAGGGATGTGGTGGAGCTGCGGTGCTGTCAGGGTGAATGTGCAGCTCTGCACCCGTGCAAAGCTTGACCTCATCTTCCTCCTAAGCAGGGAGGTGATGACTGTGCCTCTCATGCATTTTTCTGTCCTTAGTTTTGTTTTCTGTGCCTAGAGACAAAAACTGGTGAGTTTTCTCCGCTTTAGGAGTCATCCTTCTTTGTGAGAATATGAGCTTCAAAAACCTCAGGACGTTTGCAGATGCAAGGGCTGTACGTGGAGGGCAAAACAAGGTCTTGGGGAGCTTCAAGATCAGGGTCCTGCCTCTTGACCTTACTCAAGTATTTGGTCTTACAACATGTGCTTGCTTGGCTTTTTATTTTTCAGCTCCTGAAGTGCTGGCCCAGAAACCCTACAGCAAAGCTGTGGACTGCTGGTCCATCGGGGTCATCGCATACATCCTGTGAGTACCTGTTGGGTTTTCAGTCACTGGCAACTTTGGGACCTTCTCTCCCACCACAGTTACCCGCTTAGCCTGGGCCAGAGTAGTTAATCTCTCACACTTGTGTCCCAGGATAACATGAACCCTGGCCCCATTGCATAAAGGCTGAAACTTGGGCACAAATGGTAGGAAATGAACCAGTGCCCTTCAACATTTGAAATCATTGCCCCCACCTGAACTATGTAGGCAGGTGTAGGCAGTAGAGTGGGCTTGCCTAGATTGTGACATTATTGAAGTTATTATGTCCCCTGCTCGGATTAGCTTTGACAGGAAACAAATTTGGCTGTGTCCATGCAGCACAGCATCGTCCCCACAGGCATATCCCAAAAAGCCACCTCTCTCATGGCATCACCCTAATGACTTATGGTTCCCTGGGGAGGGCACAGATGGAGATAAGGGGAAAAGAGCTTTTAATGTACTGGAATGAATTATTCTCATCAAAACATAATACAAAGTATTGAAACTCTTACTGAAAATGAGGGCTCATTTTCCTTACCACATCCAACCATCAAGTCCCACAAGAGAGGGGGAGCCCTGTCAGTTCTGTCACTCTTCCTTCAGGCCATTAAGACTTGGCATTCTTGGCTGAGATTTGGTCCTCTAATGGAACTCAGCACTGCTCAAAGGAGGGGGAATTGTTGATTGAGAAAGCTGCAGGACTTCTGTGCCTTCTCTAAAGTGGTGGATGGACCTCAGAGCTTATGTTTATGGAAATGTACTGCCTGTCCTCATTCAGTACCTGCCACCTTTCCTCACAAAGGCTTACTAGGATAATTTAGATTGGAAGAAACCTCGGGAAGTCCTTTCTTTGAGGTCAGACTAGGGAGCCTAGGGCTTTATTCAGTTGTGTCTTGAAATCCTCCAGAGACGGAGACTGTGGGCAACCTGTTCCACTGCTTGGCTGTCCCCATGGGGAAAAGGTTCTTCCTTATATCCAGATTTGTCTCTATGGAAGGGGCAGACAGTACTTTAGATGTGGGTGCACCTTCAGTGCTTGAGCCATGGAAGTAAATGCACCAGTCACTGCACCAGTGACAACACATGGAAGCACTGGAGAGGTGTCCAGGCCACAGTGGGCACAGGGATGCCTTGGCACCAGGGGTCATTAGTGCTGTCCAGGAAAGGGCACCATCATCTGAATCCAGGTCTGTGTGCATATGAAATCATTGCTAATATATGGACTGAGAAGGAAACATGGGACTTGTCTGCAAGAAGACTCCAGTTTTTAGGGGTCTCTCTTGACGGGGCAGCCTGTGCTCAGGGGTGGGGGCTGTGGGGTCTGTGCATGTCACTCAGGTAACAACTGCACAGATTGAATGTGCCCAGCCTGGCAGACTTGAACCACAAGCTGTTTGTGTGGGACTTAGAGAGGAGACCAGGCTTTCAGGGTGACCACACAGAGCACAACCAGCCTGTTCCTTTAGTGCAAGAGGGCACAGAGCTGCTGTTTGGCTGCTGACTGCCACAGTTATACAAGACTGAAGGAAAAAGCAGCTCCAATGAGGCACAGCATTAAAGCATTCCTACTTTGTTCCCTTTCTCCTTATGCAGGCATTTCATGGCTTGTCAACCTGAATAACTTTTTGATGGTGTTGCAGAACTATTTTTGCTAGGACATACCTCATTGCTGTGTTATCCACTTGGTGCAATGTTCATTCCTTACATTTACATTTAGTCTTGAGCATAAGTTATATGCTACCCAAAATAGGGGGGGCTGTATTAAAATAGTGTAGTATAGGAAGGCTTCATTTATTTGCACGTGTTTATTTATTTAAAACAAAATCCTGCCTGAAAACATTAGTTTTGTTACTGATTTTCTAATCTACATAAATATTTGAAAACTTGTTGAGTACAAAACTTTACTGGGGAATGGATTTCTCTTGGAGCAGCCATCAATAGCAGGACGCAAAAAGCTTTTGCTAAACAAAGCAAAAATCAACAGTGCTGATTCTGACTGTGTTGCAAAGCCCCGTGGGACATGCTGCAGCAGTGAGGAAGACAACAGACTTGCCAAAATACCACAGAGGCTGCTTCACATGTCATGCCATAGTGTTCTTTTAGATGAGGATGATGTATGCTAACCCAAAGATACCATTTTTCACAAGCAAACCTGAGCATGGAAGTCCTAGGGGTTGGTTTTTTTAATGTTTTCAGTCCTTGCCAGCGATGGCAGGACAGAGAGTATTTTCTGTTGCTTTTTTTACTACTTTACTGAGTACCAGCTTCAGCAAGGGGGAAGAAGAAGGATGCAGGTGGACAACAGCAGCACCCTGCCTCTCTTCCAGGCTAAGGCACTGCCTGGGTTCAGTTTATTGTCAAATATCCACCATGAAAACGTGTCCATCTGGCAGCCCATGGGAGGGCTGTGAACTGTTGCATCTGGTTGCCTGGAGATAAATCTGGCTCTGCTCTCCTCCAAGTTGTGTCCCAGGCATCAATGGCTCATGCACTCGTGCTGGCAGACCTGTTATTTCACTTGTTGCTTTTATGTGTCTTGCAGAGGAATAGGGGTGAGACAGTGCTAAGTGATGTGTCCTCCACACCCAGTTTTTGAACACATCTTCAACAGGTGGAAGATTTCAATCTCATCCCTACTCCTTCCCCCTCCCCTGCTGGTCTTTCTGCAGGGTTCATCTCTCTTTCCTTCTCTGTTTTCCAAATCAGTGTGTGCTCGGCTTGTCAAGCAAGGCATGCACACTCCTCAGATTTAAATTCCCTGTTTGCTGTATGGGGAATTCCAACCCAGAAGGCTTAAATCAGCTCGGTAAGAATGAGCCCCTGTTAATTCCTGTCTGCAGGACAAGGAAGCCTTTTCAGGGTTTCTGTGTTTCAGGTAATAAGCTCTTGATTTGTATTATGTACAATCCGAATGAATGGCAATAACGCATTGCTGCAGAAGGATCATGGTAATGTGTTTGCCAGACTGTTACAGCTTGGGTGGGATTGGGTCTGAGACCAAACTGCCTCCTTAATATTTCTGCATGTGAGCTACATCCTTCAGCTCCTGTAACAGCAGCACTCCAGGGCTTCCTTTGGTTACCCTGCTGTCGGTGCTTAGTGCTGCTGTAGTCACATACAGTGTCCTGCCTGGTCTCAAACAGGACAGTCCAGCACCCCACAGTCCCAGGACATGTCTGTCAGCTGAGGGCAGGGGTCCTGTGCACTTCTGCTTCTCCAGTGGCACAGGACTCTTTGTCTGGCCACCTCAACCCAGCCTGGGTCAATGCAAACAATCATTTCACCAGGGTGTGCCCTTCAGTTGCCTAAACTTACACATTTAGTGCCACGCTGGGGCGTCCAGCACAGCCACGTGGATTTGGCAGATGTAACACACTGCAGAGACCTTCCTCCTGTAGCGACAGATGGAGCAAAGGGGGAGACCATACACCATGTCAAATAGCACCAGATGCCTGTGCTGAGGTGACTGGATCACGCCGTGCTCCATAGTCAGACCTCTGCTTTCACAGTATGGATTCATCACTTTATGGAACATTTGCACCACTCTGCAGTTGACTCCAGCTCTGTTGAGTGCACTGTGATCTTAGAAACACAGCCCACGTTTCACGTGTCCCAGTCTTGGCCTGGATCTCATCCTTGCTTCTAGGAATAGCCAGAAGTTGCAGGTGTGGTCTCCTAAGAAAGTGGATGTCTGGGATACAGCAGAGACAGAGAGGAAGAAAGTCCTTCCCCAAGCTGGAAGGAAGTAGGCCCTCTGGAGTGTCTGATACCACCAGTGATGGGCACAGGTTAACATCTGGGTTTGCTGTCTCAGCCGTGCCACACCACCAGAGGTGACAATGCCAGCAGGCTCCCAGTGTGGAATGGCACCAAGATGCCTCAGGCACGAGCAGCACAGCCACCCTGGTGCAGTGCTGGTAGTTAATCCTGCCCCGAGCAGGAGTTAATTCCAGTGTATCACTGCAGCCACCCGGATATGCCATTTCCAGCTCCGCAGTCAGCACAGCTGGAGCTACTTGCACATTGCCAAACCAGTTGGAGATGCATTTTTGCATGGGGCAATTCAAGCACAATGTCCTGCATCACCTTCCCACCTCTCCCACGGATTCTCGCAGCCACTCTGGACAGACTTGGCATTTGAAAAGATGGAAACTCAGGGGAATCTAACACTGAAACCAGGCATAAATTAAAGATGCTGTGAGCTATTATTACTGCAAGTGGTTTGAGTGCCTGCAGACACAAGCTCAGTTTCACTTGAGAGCCCTCAGTTTATGACACTGGAAGAACAAACTGTTTCTGTGGCACCAGCGTTCCAGAGAAATATTTGTTTCTGTGATATGCAAGGCGAAGGATGTCTTAGGAAAGAATACCTTTGTTTCAGTGCCAGCCTCTAATGCCTCTGGTTAATGACAGCCAGATTGCAGGGGCCGAACCAGCGGAGTTTTTATCTAAGCCTGTTTTGCATGAGAAGTCATTATTCACACAAACTAATTTTAGAGCTTGAAATTTCCTGTTATTCTACTTGCAGTATTTCTGAATTGGAAACAGCCTCACTGTTGAGCTCTGCTTTCCACTTATCACAGGGTAGTTCTGATGTGCCCAGTTTAAAAGTATGAGACTTGAGAAGAACAGGAGACTTCACTGGATTCCCAACAGCTGGATTTTGGACCTTTCTGGATCACATAAGGGGTTAAAAAAGCTTGGGAAACTAAAATACTTATTACATGCATACCTGATAAGGAGAAGATTAAGTTAATTTATGCAAAAAATAAAAAATCAGGTTTCAAAGCTGGAAAAGAACTTGGGCCAGCAGAATGCTCTGCTTCAGTCCTTGGTTATTCATAGGCAACACCTCCAGTCTCTTCTGCAGTAGGCTGAGCACATTTGGCCTTGAATTGTCTTCTGATTCTGTTCACTGTTAGGGCAAGAGAGTTATTGGTTCGAAAATGTTGTTTATAAACAATAAGTATTTGGAAATAAATCTTGGATTGTAATTTCACACTTTGCTGCTGTCCTGCTTTTGATTTTCAAGTAGATATGCATGAATCATCAGTGATGTGTGTATGGAAGGATTAACCAGGGACAGTACAAAGTGTATTATCCAAAATAAGTTTCCACCCTCACCCTGGAGTCATATGTTGGGAAAAACTGGTCAGTCTTCTCATCTGCTTGGCATCACACACAAGCCTAAGAAAGAAAGTGAGGAATCACTTGGTACTGGAAAGAGAAACAGTGGCAAAGTACACAGGCATGTTGGATTGTTCAAGATAACTGAGTTAAACACTGGGAAGACAACCCCAAGTGATTGTTCCTCATTGCNAAAATCCTGGAAAATAGGCACTCAGAGAAAACATTAATGGAGAGAGATAGGCAATACCTTTATTGGGAGATCGGAGGCTTCGGGCCTCCGCTGGGCCTACAAAACGCGCGTTGTTCCAACATGGATCCCCGAGTCCGAAAGGCCCCGGAGAACCCCGCCCTCAGTCAGGTTACAGCTTTTATACTCTTTCTAACAATTAACATACTAGATATCTATAACCAATCATCATTTCTAATTCTCTCGGTGGTCCACCCATCAGGGTCCTAGGCTATGCCCCCTGGACCACCTCCAAGGGTTTCTGGACTCTTCTATTGTTTTGTCTTCAAGTTATCTTGCAGGCGTCTCTGAAAAACATCATGACCTTCAGAAAGCCTGAGAATGTGTGAGAAAACCCCTTTAGTAACTTCCAAAACCACCTAATATGTGAGCAAGAAAACCTATACTTCTAAAACTCTAAAATCTACAAAATACACACCAAACCTTTAGGCATCATGTGTATGGAAGGATTAACCAGGGACAGTACAAAGTGTATTATCCAAAATAAGTTTCCACCCTCACCCTGGAGTCATATGTTGGGAAAAACTGGTCAGTCTTCTCATCTGCTTGGCATCACACACAAGCCTAAGAAAGAAAGTGAGGAATCACTTGGTACTGGAAAGAGAAACAGTGGCAAAGTACACAGGCATGTTGGATTGTTCAAGATAACTGAGTTAAACACTGGGAAGACAACCCCAAGTGATTGTTCCTCATTGCTTGCTTGTTAATTGTCTTTGATCCTCTGTGCTAATATGTCCTTGTCCACAGCTTTGTGAGGGCACCAGTGTCAGCCAGTATGAAGGTCCGTTCCCAAAATATACAGAATACATGAGTTTATCCCTATAAATAGCACTTGGATGACTTCCCACACCATGGATCTCAGGTCTTTGAGCACTTACTGAATTATTTGCTCTAATCTAACTATAAAAATGTTTGTAAAACTAACCCTGGTGTCTCTTGTGCTGCAGGCTGGACACTGTGTGAATGAGTTATTTAGCCTTTAGTAACCCCCCAGTAGGTAACAAGAGCTTGCAGGGGTTTGCTTTCTCTGTGTGTTGAGGAGAAGACGTTCCTGCTGTTGTGCTCTCATGATGGCTTCTAGAAATTACTTCTGGCAATATCTTTATTTCATACTTCCACCTGTGCTTTTTCTTATCTGCATTTTTAAGGGAAGACTGGAAATAGGAGTTATGGGGAAAATCTGTTGCTGATGTGATATGGTTGCTAAATAATTCTGAAAATCTTTTATTTGGTGAAACTGCAAGAAAATGATGACAGCTAATAGCTGCCTGAAACTCCACCAGGACAGTGTAGGATTTTTTCACATTGAAGACAGAGGGGTTATTTTTGCATTTCTGCATATCTAAAGAAAAGCAGCAGAACCTCTGATAGTGAGGTCATTTTTTTCACACAGAAATGTCCCAGCGCATGCAAATGAAGTTGGTGGGATTTTGACTCTGTAAGAATTAACTGAAAACTCATTATGGACTTTGGAAAGTGGCCCAGTTGCTGAAAGTCCAATAAGATTTCCTCCAGCTACAAATTGCTAAATTACTGGGGCTTTCCCATCCCTTCCTGCAAAGTCAGTAATGTTAAACATTAAAGTAACATTAAAACTCCTATTTCTTCCTAAATTCTGTTTCTAAGTGGAAGGACAGCACTGTGCAGGGATGCTCCAGTGTTCCCCTCCCACACACCACCTTTTCTGACCTTTGGAACTTGCTCCCTTCTCACCTGCTTTCTGGTGCAGGTCCTCATTGATTTGCCTCCTGGAGGAACATCCTTGGCCTTCCCTGTGCAGGATCTTCATCCCATTCCCAGCCAAGTCAGGATCAGCCCTTTGCCCTGCACTCAGCCTGCTCTCAGGTGAGGGGCTGGTTTGGAGGGATCTCCCTCCCATGACCTGTAATAGCAACTAAAACTTCTTAACCTCTCGCTAGCAAGGGAAAAGCTGTGCCCTGTGCCCAGTTCCCAGCAGTCCTGGCACTCTTTTGCGTGACCCTGCCTCTCCTTGTGCTTCAGCCCTCCCAGCAACCACCCCTCCTCCTGGACACAGAGGTAGATCCAAATGTGTAGATACTCGAGCCATGCAGAGGAGAAGTGGAGGAACTGAACTGAAAGGCTCTGGAGAGGTTGGGGCTCCTGCTGAAGTTCCTGTCTCTGTGCTCCCCACCTTGCAGGGTTGTAGCCCTCCAGCTCAGTGCTGCTCAGCAGTTTGGTCCCACCTTTTGCTGCCACAAGCCTGTATAAACCGCAGCAGTCCTAACTTGTGCTCTTGTGCCTTTGCCAAGGTAATTAGCAGAGTGCACATTTTGGGAGAGTTATTTCTCTCTGCGGAGCAGCCTGCCAGTGCCTCGGCACGCACAGCGCGCTCTGCTCGCCTCCAAGTGCTTTGTCAGAGCAGTTTGGGTTTGTTAAGGGAAGTGCTGAGGAAGGCAAGAAATTAATGAAGGGCTGTCAGGCTTCTTACATGGAGCCTCCTGAGCCTCCCAGGGAAGAGAGACAGAGTGATGACTTGAGTGTCTTTGGAGAGGCTCCAAGGAGATGCTTTGGAGGATGCTCCAGCCTGGACATCTCCACCCCAGTGCCCGTCCTAACAGCTGCAGTGCTGTCAACTCCATCATTCCCAAACTCCTCAGTAAGGCACACAAAATCCTGAGGGCTGTGAGAGTGGCGTAGTTGCTGTCTCTGGAGGTGTTTAAGGAACGACTGGGTGTGGCACTCAGTGCCCTGTTTTGGTTGACACGGTGGTGTTTGGTCACAGGTTGGACTCGATTGATCTCAGAGGTCTTTTCCAACCTAATGCTTCTGTGATTCTGTGACAAAAGAGGAGGAAGGTGAAAATCAGTTCATGTGCTTCCCTCCCAAAACTGTGGGATGTAAGCACTGATAATTATTGCACTAAAACAAGTTATTTAAATGCTCTTCATGCTACCAGATGTTTTTCCTTCATTGTCCCTGTACATAGTGGCTTTTTGGAGTTTGCTTAAATGCAGCATTTTTAATTTCTCATACACTGCCTCCACCACCATGGTTTTTCACACAGGGGTTGCTGCACCCAGCCACACACACAAGCACGTGCCCATTAAGTAGGTTTGCAGTCTGCTCTGAACATCCATGCTTGTCTGGCATGAGGTTATCATACTTGCTTTTGATAAGGACAGTCATCCAGCGGGACACGAATGAAGACTGGCTCATCTGCTCTGCAAGATAAAGAGAGAGATTTCTGATTCAGCTGAACCACAGCGAATTCATTATCATGCTGCAAATTTCATCAGAGTTCTCCCAGGTCAATATGGATGTGACGCAGATCAACATCTCACTCAGTATTTAAATTATTTATCAAGCACACTGGCTCATCAGAGCTAACAAAACATTGGTCCTTTCACCCTCAAGTGTTGAGTTGGTTCAAATAACCTCCAGGGCATCTGTCTGGCTTTGAGTTATAAATAACTCAAGTATTTCATTTCTTACAATCCCTCCTCCCGGCCTTGCTCTGTTGTTGCTGCCCTGTAGTTTCTGAGCTGGATCTTCAGTCTGTTTATAATTGCTGGCTCTCTCCAATTAAATGCTTTATTGAGGTTGATTGGCTCAGAGTTTAAGCAAACTGTGGGGAAAAGATTATTTCAATACCAGCAAAGTATGTGTAAGAATAATTTAGACCATAGACTAGAGATAAGAGGAAAAAATTCATCATCTCCATACAGACCATAGAGGCAGGAAGGTCTGTTTAATTTTGGGCAGGTTGGGTTTGCTAAAAACTTTGGACCAGCCTCAGAGGTATATCTGGCACTTTGCAAATTGGTATTAAAACTTGAAGCAGGGGCATCTCTGCTGACAGAGTGGGACAGACTGCTGCCTGCAGCATTGGCTGGGTGTGAGAGATCTCTGACACATGAGTTTTGTCACTGCATTTGCTTAATGCAGTGCCCACCTCTGCAGTGCTGGAGGAGCCCTGCCTCAGCACACCGACTGTCTGCAGCACTGGGAGGGTGCACCCTGTGTGTTTTAGCTCAAATTGGGCAAATAATGTTCAATGTCCTGCTTGTCCTGGGACTAGGTTTTTTGAGAAGTCTAATTATAAACACTGATAAACAGGACAGGACTGTTGTTAGCCTTAGGCAAGGCAGGCAGCTGATGTAGTCAGCAGAATCACTTGCAGAAGTGAGAAAGGGAGAGGCTCTCTGTGTATCTGTGTCAGTGGCAGGTCCATGTGCAGCCCTTGCAGGCTGTGCTGCAGTTGGGGACTGACTCACAGACATCCTTCTCACTGTGCCTGGGGACACACAGCCCAGCACAACCTGCAGAGGCATCCTGCCCTCTGCCTGATAGCTCTGCAGGGCTCCTTGTCCTGCTTTGCACCAGGTCTTCTGGGTGTGCTCAGGGTTGAGAGAGACTGGTGCTCTGTGAATGGAGGTTGTAGCTCATGAAATCTCTTGCCACATGTATGGGAGAGGATAGAAGGGGACATGTCTGTATAATAAAACTATTCCTCTGGTTAAACACCCAAAGGCATTCAGAGAGAGGCCAGAATACCTGCATCAAGCAGCATAAGATCAAGAGCACCGGCTTTCCTTACAGGATTCCTCTTTGTCCAAGACAGTTCCAGTCTTTAGAAGTGGGTTTACATGTCCCTGAACAAACTTCTTTCATGGTGGCACTTGCCCACTTGAAAACTTACCAAGGCAATTGTTAAGCAAGAGTTTCTCCTTCTCCCTCCCTCTTTCTCACCTTCTTGACAGAGATGGGTGCAATGGTCACATCTCTCTTTTCTTGTTCTCCATTAGGCTCTGTGGTTATCCCCCTTTCTATGATGAAAACGACTCCAAACTCTTTGAGCAGATCCTTAAGGCAGAGTATGAGTTTGATTCTCCATACTGGGATGACATCTCTGAGTCTGGTAAGTACTTACTGCTCCTTTAACCATGCATGCATGAATGTCTGTTGCATATATCCTCCTCTGGGCATGAGAATGCCCCGTCTATCATGTCCAGAGCTTCTTTTAACTGAAGACCATTGGGAATGTGCATTTCTTTCAGTCTGAATGGTTCTGAGAGTTTGTTTCTGCAGGACAGCAAATTAAGTACTATTTTGTCCAGCCATACACAAAGCATTAAAATGTAGCTGAAACAGAAGATGAAGATGGCAGAAGACTGTCCCAAAAAGAAAAAGCAGTGCAATTTCTCAATCAAATCTAAATGAGAAAGTAGATGGTTTAAAGTGTCATTAATAATAAGGTGGCAAACTGGTTTGGCTCTGTTACTGTCACTGCACCGCATCTCCAAAGTGAGACTGCAGCATGTGCAGGAAAACCCCCAAGAAATTATTGCCTTCCAAATGAGATGGATGAGCAGATTCAGAAACTGGGAGGACTGTCCATGTGGTTGGATCCAGAGAGTTGCCCACATGCTCACCCCGTTCCCCACCAGTGCAGAAGACACTTAACACAGTGCCGGTTTGTCCCTGCTCTGGTCAGTCTGGCAGAGGGTCAGATGCACCAACATGTTGCAGGCAGATGTGGCTGAAGGCTTCTGGCTCCAGCATGGCCCACGACCTGCCAGCATCAGTGTCCACAGGTGACAGCAGTGACACATTGGGCACTGCACCCTGCCTGTGCCACTGACGTGCTGTGTGGTCTCCGGGAGGTCACACGAGCTCAGTGTCCTTGCTCTGTCCAACCCAGGGAAACATCTGCCATTTCACGTGGGAGAAGAAATGAATTCTAGGAGTATTTTATCGTATGAAAAGTATCCCTAGAAATGCAGTTTTCTGATTCATTAGTGCTACTGATTGAGAGGAGATAAAAATTGTTTTTATTATAAAGATTATTATATATGCTCTTATCTCCACATAGAGCAACATTTCATGCTGCTTACATCTGCAGTCCAGATATCATTGTGATGGATTGCTTAAAAATATATGTGATGAGAAGTTTTTAAGCCCATAAGGGTTTTCAGAGAAAATATGAAGGTCTGCTGGCAGACCCCTTTGCCTTTTGGGGGAAAGTCCAGCACCTAAATCAGCACAAAGATTTTCCTGCCATATTTGGCTTTGCTGTGGCTCCTTCAGCTACGCTGTCCTGAAACTACTGGATGCACGCCATGCTGCAATCTCCCTTCTTTCCATTATAGTGCAGATTAAAACCGCACTGCCTCATGCTCCAGGGAGTCCATTTCCCTCGCTAAATTCCTTTTAAATACACAACATGTCCTCACAGCTGTCCATGTGTGTGGCTGCTTGGAGTGAGCAACGTGAAGCTTCTCTTACTGTGGCATCTGACCTCCTCCCTGCTTATCCCACTTGGTTTACCAGCACCTCCAATGGATGTGGCCCCATTTAGACCACTAAGATGATCAGAGGCACATGGCTGACCAGGGAGCTGGGAGCTGCCAGGCTTGTACTCTGCTGACTCTGAATTATCCAGCCTGCTCCTAAATATACCTGCAGGAGCAAATGCCTTCAGCTTTTATCTGCTGTACTAAATAGCTTGGATTTGGTCCTCGGTCCCTTTGGCTGTATCTATACCAATAAATGACAAATGGCCTAGGGCCATTTTCTTGTGCTGTGGCCAGATGGCACTTGGTAACCTAATCAGTGCTGTTGGCTGATCATCTGGCAGCAGAACTGGGCAGCAACTCTATTGCTTTCAATTATTCTCCCCTTTTTTTTTTTTCTGCAGCTAAAGACTTCATTCGCAATTTGATGGAGAAGGACCCTAATAAAAGATACACCTGTGAGCAAGCAGCACGGCACCCTTGGTGAGCAAGTCACTGCTGTGTGAAACCCTCAGGGCACAGGGCATCGTTTCACATTCGTGGGTGGAAGTGGTTTTGCTGTCGCCTATGCTCTACTAAATAACTGCTTTTATTCAAAAAAACCCTTGCCTTTGTCCTCCAGTTTTTCCTGGAAAACTGTGATGGACTTTAATCTCATGCACCAACCTGTTGAGAATATGTGTAAGGGTTGGTAAGATGCTGAAGTGTGTATGTTGGCTGCAGTGCAGCAGTGGGATATGCCAAAATGATTGAACTCAGAAATCATAGTTGGGAGCAAAAGGTCGAATTCCACAGGTGTGCAGAAGGCTGGATATCAACCTGCTCCTGAGGTTCTTGCCAAGGTCCTTGCCGGAGCTTTTAAGACTATCCCATGAAGTAGGAAATCCTAGTCCGTGTTTCACAGATAGTCCACCTTCTGCTTGCAGTAAGGAGCTGATTTCACATGCTGATCTCACATTCCTCTCTTGTTGAATGGAAGAGATAGGAAGCCCTAGAGAAGGATAAGCTGAGTGTGAATTAGCTGTAGCAATGCTGTCTCTGTGCGGTGCCTACAGAAGATTACCTGATCCGACTGAATTTGTAATTTAGACCTCCTTAAAGTGCTTTAAATTAGATGATGCCTTTTCATATGGATGACTTTGCCAATGTTACCCAAGGTTTGTGTGCCTGGAACAAGAGTGGCTCATTTACTTTTGACCAGCCCTGAGTGACTGAGAGCATCATCCCACACTACCACCTGCACCTGACATGGGCTCTGGATCCAAGTCTTTTAGGGCAGGGAACATTATATATGAAGGGAGATATTGGTTTTGTTGTTATAAACAGTGAAACAGAAAAGAGTCAGTGGCATGACATTTTCATCCCAGGTGCACATTAGACTGTTTTTATACTATCACAATTGCCCCAAATACCATTTCCTGTTGCATTGTCTGTGTGACAAAAAGGAAATTTGAGAAATGAAATCCAGTTTTGGGGAGATGAATAAAAAGATCCCAAACCATTTCTAAATGATGCTGACCTGAGCCTCGGGGAATTAAACATTACAGAAGTCAATATTAGAAATACAGAATAAACGATGGGAATACAACTCCCAGCAGAGAGTGAGGTGACCATTTGTACAACTCGGAGGCAGATTTTCCAAAGCCTTACATCCAAGATACACAAAATGTGAGAATCCAGCTCCTGGCCCTGCTACATCTGTGTTGGTTGCTGGAGTGCAACAAAGAAACGTGGCACTTGCCACACCACAGCTTCTGGGCCCTCCAAAAAGAACAAAATGATAAAAACTGTTTTCATTCCTTTTTTTCTTGTTTTTTTTTTTTCTTTTGCATGTCATGGCCAAGGGCCAATGGAAACTCACAGACTGCTCCGTAGTTCTTACTGTTTGCTCCAGAATCCATTCTTCGATGCAAAAACAATCCCCTAAGAGGGTTTTCCCCCACTTCTGCATCAGGGGGTCTTCTTCTGCAAGGCTGACTTTGCCAGCCATGTAAAGCACAACCCAGGGCCTGCCTTTGAAATGCCAGACATGCGAATGGCACTGCAGGAGGAAGGCTTCAAATATATACCACTCCTTCACCCCACATCCCAAATCCACCTCCCTTTGACACAGAGGCAGTGTGTGCCAGTGGGTTACAGGACAGGGAGGTTGGGACTAGGTCATCTTTAAGGTCCCTTTCAACCCAAGCCTTTCTGTGATTCCATGATAGTTGTACAGCGAAAGCAAAGCATGAAGGTTTCCAGAGCTGTGGCTTCAGATCTGTGTCTCTTCTCCCCAGTGTCTTGTGAGCAAAAGTCATTCCCCCTTGCTCCAAAAATCTGCCTGTCACGTGGATGTTGCTGTTATGGATCTCTCTGGAGAGTGGTGCAGTGATTTTGTGGAGGGTTTGGATCCTGTAGTGATAAATGCCTTTTTGGATAATCAAGGCTACTCACCCAGATATTATCTGTTATTTCAGAGTTTAGTGATAGGATCTGCTTTTGCCAAAGCATTGCTCAAGAAGCATTTTCCACACAGATTGCTTTTGTCAGGAAATAGTGAGGTTTTTGGTGCTTCTTTTCTCATTCTAGCCATTACATCTGTTGCAATGGCATCCCCTCCTCCTCTTGGAAGATGGGGAAGGAAGGCCTTTTTGGTGGAGGAGGAGAGCTCTGTTCTTCCTCTCAATGGTCAGCTGTGTCCTTCTCTCAGCCTGGGCATATTGAAGTTTCCAGCAAGCCCAGGCTTGAGTTCCTCTCATAATTGCACCTTTTATAATGGGGGCATCCCGCACCACCTTCTCAGATGAGCATGTATTTTACAATGTACCCATTTTCGATCCCATTAACCTCAGTGGCATCAGGATTTCACTTCATGACAGTTTTAGGGTTCAAGGATGCCACACCACCTTCCACAGTGCTGACACAGCGTTGCCTTCTCTGTGTGTTGTCCAGAGTAGTGAGGTATGTAAGACTATTGGCTTAGTGGGAGGAGGTGATCAGAGCAGCCTTCAAGTGGTCCCATAAATTTTGTGAGTTTTCCAGAGTGCTTGCACTGCAAGTAGCCCTTAATGGCATCTCATAAGAGGTACTTCTTTTGTCTGCACGAGCAGAGTAACTGGAGAAGCATCTTTGAACCCTAAAATTGTCATGAAGTGAAATCCAGGTGCCACTGAGGTTAATGGGAGTTTTGTCAGACTTTAGCGAGAGCTGGAGTTTGTCTCCTTGTCTCACCAGCAGGACACAGACCTACCCAAGTCACTGGTGCTACAGTGGTAGAATATTAATATATACTATGAAGTGGCTCCATGTAGTAACATTTTCCCACTTTTCCTTTTCCTTCCTCCTGTGCTGTCTTCCCTTGCAGTATCAGATCATTGCAATCAGCCCCAAATTAGGAAGAAATCTATCAAATGATGAGTACTTAACACTTATTTTATAATCTGATTGTGATAAAAGCGATTAACTGTGCATGACACAGCTACCTGGCCATGAGACTTCGTTGTTTCATATGTAACATTTGTGAAGAACAAACTAATTTCAAAATACACCTTTTATTTTAATTGCCATGTTTTTATTTAAAACTTCCAAAAGGGTCTTGCAAGAACTGGATCTTGCAAGATACTGCATATATGCCTTTAAGGTTAATAACCTCTTTGAATTTTGGAAAACTGCTCTAGAATAGACAGATATTTGCATGACTAAATGTTTGCACAGGAACAAACCCTAAAAAAAGTAAATACTTCTTCCCAATGGCCCACTTTTCTGTACTGTGTCTGCTCCCCACGTGCCTGCATTTACGTGGTATTATGCTATTTATAATCAAATGGCCTTGGCAGGGGGACAGTATGTTAAACTTGGAGTTGGCAGAAAAGGAGGCTAATAATTGCAGTGAAGTATGGTAGCTGAAACAGTACAATATGTGAGACTTGAGGGTATAATGATTCCACCCCAGCCTGTACAAACCATTTATACAGATTTCTCCAGCTTAATATACAAGTGACCTATGCTTTCCATTGGAAAAGTTATTTATTTTATAGTGTATCTTTCAGTGAGGTTTGCAGTGTTTATGGTGTGTTGCAAAGGTGCAATACTCCTCTTGGTTGTTCCGCTGATATTTGAAAAGGACATGGAAAATGAAGGGAACAAAAGTGGGGTAATTTTGCTCCAGCTTGATACATATTAATGTTTCCCTGGCTCATATTAATGACAGCAATTAAGTTTATTAAATATATAGCCATGTCAGAACCCACATCCTGTTTAGGGCAGTGGCTCAGTCTGAAGTGATTAAGGGTGAGCAGCAGAAACCTGAGGACCTGTTTTTTCCAGCTGTAGAACCATAGAAACACAGAATACCCTGAGTTGGAAGGGACCCACAAGGATTATCGAAGTGTGCTCCCCGTCAGGTCAAACTAGGTCCTGCAGAGCCAAGTTCAGCCTCCAGGCTCGGATCAGAGGGAAAGAAAACAGTGCTCAGAGGACGAGGACAAAGTCCAACAGTTAGGAAGCTAACACAGAACTTGGAAGGGGTGCCGTGAATTTATTTGCTCTGTCATGCATTAACCAAGTGAACTTAAATGGGATTTAGAGCTGTGTGCTGAAGCCTGTTATAGCATCAAAGGCAACTTGGTACATCTAAATAAAAGGGTGACGTGTGTATCGCCTTCCTGTATAGAGAGGGATAGGAAGAGGGAGGTTATGGCACCAGGTGGACACCTGTGTCTGCAGGTATGAGTGTGGTCCTTGCCTTTCCCCGTTGCTTGTGCAAGGGGAGAGAGGATACTTGGGATGTGCCGACATCCATCCACACCTACACTCAGGAATCACAAAGCTTTGGCATGGACTGAGCCTCTGCAAATTGTGGCCATGACCCTGAGTGTTTATTATGTGCCAGAGAGCACAAGCCAGATAGTAATTTCCACCCAGGGAAACGACATGGTTTACAGAGAGCTCAGTTCTCAGACGAGATTGTTTGAAGTGTGAAAAGGCCTTCCTGAAAGGAGCTGCTGATGTTTACAACATTAAATCAAGCTCTTATCGAGTTCATCCCTGCACTCTATTTATTTTGGGACATCACTGATACAGTATGTGTGTGTGTGTATGTTTATACACACGCATGCGTGTATGTGTGTGTATACATATATATATGTGTGTGTATGTAGAGAAGAGTTATGATCCTTCAGCGTTATCCATTACAGCTAACTCCATGTTTCCTGTCATCATACTCAAGAGTATTTCCAAGCACTGTTTGGCCAGCACACCATTTGGGTTGGCTGCCTTCGGTATGAAGGTTCAGAAAAGAATGGTAGCTGAAAGACTCTGTCTGCCACTGTGGGCAGGGAGGATGAGAGAGACATAAGCTTTGTAGCATAAAGAACTGTCCAAAAGGAAATGTACTGGGTTTGTCTTTGTTGGAGGTTGCTCTCAGGGCTTAGAAGTGGTATGGCCAGATAAATCGGTGTGATAAGTTTGAACTCAGCTGGAGAGCTAAAACAAATTAGATACTATGAAATAATACTTGATCATTAGATTAGATTCCTCTCATGTGCAGCATGAGATTTGTTATGGTTATTCATGACAAATAACCTTCTTGGCTTCAGTGGACGTATTTGGGATGGAGAGTCATCAGACTGTGGCTCTTGATGTTCAATTTCATGCATTGAGACAGTTATATATTTACAACTGGCTGTAAGACCAGATGCAACATGGAGTTCTTCAAACCATTGTTAGGAGGTGGCTGCTTTCAGGTGCTGCAAAACTGGAACCCTGAGAGAAAAGCCAGGTTCCACTTAGACTAATCAGTCCTCGCTCGCTTCTGGATGGTGCTCAGAGTGATAACAGATCATGCATTATCCTGACTAGTTTAATTTTATTTTTGTGTGTGTGTGTGGTAGGTAGAAGCAATATCTCTTAGTGGGTCTGCAGTGCTGCCACAGTTAGCTTCAAAGTTAACTGCAAAGCCAGGAATTGTGGCTCAGGGTTTGACTAGATATGCATCAGTTTGATCAGCTCAGGCTGATTACTGTTTCTCAGTGAAAATGGAGCTGATTCCTGCAGGTGAAGGATATGTTGTGATGGGAAGGGGGGAAGAAAGAAAGATGCTAAGGTGTTTTTGTCCTGAAAGGAAAAGCAAGATGGTTTGTAGCCTGTGGACTTGGAGAGTTAGGGAAACGTGGAAGGGTAATTATAACGTGCTAAAACCAGTCTTTGTTAAATTTCATTCATTATCTTCTCAGCAAGGGAACTAAAGTTCATGGTTAAATACTTTCATTATGGATATGATGATGCTCACGATACCCACCTCGGGGTAGCTCTGTGTGCCCAAAAGCCTATCTCATTTTCCAAACTCTACCAGTTAAGAGTATAAAAGATGTGATTTCTCCCTGCTCACCTCCACCTCCTCTGTGTCCTTAAACCACCACACCTCCAGCAAAACCCCAACAGCGAATGGATGTTAACATTGCTCTTGTTTTCCTAGAAGTAAAACTATACTATGAACACTCTAACACCACAAATATTTTATAAAAGCTTCAAAATCCACCAAGTGCAAAATACATCACAAAAGCACACTCCTCATGTTACAGCATCACACGATTAACAGGATGGGTTGGAGAACAATCCCACTCCCAGCTTTGGCAGCCGGGGCTGCATTTTGAGCCACACTATTCAGCATTCCAGCACCTGTTTGAACAGATCCTCCTGCACCAAATTAAAAATTAGCATCTGCAAGGTGCTAATGCTGCTGAACAGACCTTAGATATAGGATGGTCCCACCACTGTAGCATCTGAGGGCTTCACAGGATGTCTGTCCATCCCTTTGTGAAGCAAACAAGTACTATTCTGCCTGTTTGGAAAACACCCAAATACCAGTACTTTTTTTTCCTGGAATTACAAGAGTTGCGTAGGGAACATGCAGCGAGGGGTGGTAGAAGACAGTTTGTGACCTGTTGGAACTATCAGCTTCTTATTGAAACCACCAACATTTCAGAAAATGATCACTAAATTTAAAAATATGTATATATAAATGTAGCCTGTATTGGAGCTACACACCTGATGAGAAATTTTATATGGCAGAAGTGCATTTCCAAGTCCTTGTGAACACTGGCAAGAACGAACTTCTTGAAGAGCTGGCAAGGGTATCATGCCCCAAGAACTTGTTCCAAAATAAAATCTGACCAGTGGGAAACAGGATCTGTGCTTACAGAGCTCGTTAACCAACTTGTTCATGAAGGCAAATGCATTGCTAGCTTTTGAGGAGAACTGTTCTTTGCAAATGTAAGTGAATTTTCTCTCTAGGTCTTTTTGATCAGTTACTGAACGGCTGGTTTGGCTTGTAGCTGTCCACATATTAAGTTGTCAGCTTCGTTTTCTCCTGAGGTCTGTAGTATGATGGCCAATCCTCCCTGCTGGTGTGTGTTGAGGGCACCTGCCTTCACTGAGGAGGTGTTTTCAGAGAGAGCAGAGAGTGCTCATGACATTTTGGAGTGACTCTGACCAGAAATTTGCATTTCCACCAAGAAACTCTACTGGGGCCTGTGTGGGAGTGTGTACTGCATATGGGATCCAGGAGTAAGTAGTTCTTCTCACTTCTCTGATGATGATCCTGGGTGATTGTTGCCAGCAGGAAGGAGGGCAACAATTTGGAGAAGGCTGGTCTCAGAGATCACTTCTTAGATGTGTCATGGACATGAAGGCAGGAAAAGCAATGTGTCCTTTGAAAAACAGGGGTTACAATTTGGGCAAAATGAAAGGGATGTCTCTGATTCACAGGGCACATAAATGGAAGCAGCAGGCTGGGGTATGTAAGCAGAGTTTCATCTGTTAAGAAACACAAAGCAATGCTGGCATTCTGCTGCCTTAGTTGGAAAACAGGGAACAGTTCGGGTGCCGCCCTCTAAGGAAGATGTGGACTAGTTGGAGAAAATCCAGAGGAGCTCACTAGATCAGAGGATTAGAAAATATGAGTTATGAAGAAACAGTGAAAGAATCAGTTTGTTTAGTCTAGAGAAGGGAAGACGGAGAGAAGTCATGATAACAGTCTTCAAATATGTGAAAGGATGCTTCAAAGACAAAGGGAATAAACTATTTTCCATGACTTCTGGGAGATAGTGAGGCTCTGGAATAGGTTGTCTGAGGAGTCTCCATCTTTTGGAGATCTTTAAGGGCTGGTTAGCCAAATACTTGTCAAAATTCTTTTGACAGAGCTGGGGTGGGGAGGACTAGACTGCTGAGTCCCACAAACCCTGTGATTATCTTACTGGAGCTCCTCAGTCTGGGACACTGGTTCTGATGGATTATTCAATTTCTTATAATCTTTTATTGCTAATGGACATTGTTTTTCTACACATGGGGCTAAAATGTTGATTTCTGAAAGCATCACGTGCAACATAGAAGGCAATATTTGCCTTCTTGCATCACCTATGTCAGATAGCACTAATCACCCCATCACGTGGGCCAACATCAGTTCACTACAGTGCCTGCTTTTCCAACAGATCTCATGCCTTGAGGAGTTAAATGAATCAATAGAATTGCCTTGAAATAATCACATTTAGTGAAGATTTGATTTTATCTTTGTCTGTTAAAGAAACAATGCAAGACCAATCAATTTTTTAGGTTAAGTGTTGTTCACCTCCAGCTTTTGTGCATCCCGTGCTGCTTTAGTGAGTGTCCATGTATCTGCTTTACTGTAAATCTACATTAATCATGATGAATGACTATGTACATTGCAGGGTACAGGAAAATCTCCAGTGCAAACAGATATCAGACAGGTTGGAGTGGCTCTGGAAGCTTCTACATGGCTGAGGCTAAAAGTAGTCTCAGCCTGTTCATGTTAAATCTTCAGATGTAAAGGAAAAAAAAAAGGGTAGAATGTTTTCATCCAGGGCTGCAATGCTGATAGAGAGCAGCCGTGCACCAGCAAAATCAGGTCGTACCTCTTTGTAGCTGCCAGACCTACAAGCCTAATCTACACTTGATTTTATTGCCCCAGATTTTCCACCACTGCTGCCAGCAGAGAGAGCAGTGGGAAGTTTGAGCCCTGGAGTGAATGAAATCATCATGACTGCGGGTGCAATCACACCTGGGACCAGCCTCTCTGTTGAGGAGGAAAAGTAAGGAGCATTCAAGGAGAGGAAAAGATCTCTTCAAACGTGTCTGCTCTGTCCATTTCAGGATTGCTGGTGATACAGCTCTCAACAAAAACATCCACGAGTCCGTCAGCGCTCAGATCCGGAAGAACTTTGCGAAAAGCAAGTGGAGAGTAAGTGACCTGTCCCTGGGGATGACCCTGGGACACAGCCCTGCTAATGCAGCAGCTCTGCAGCCACCCTTCCAGCGTGTTTTTTCTGCGTGCTTTTGTGGCCCAAAATTCTGGTCGAAATAGTTGGCCCGGACTTAGGTTACGTGACCCTGCAGGGCTTTTCATGCAGGATGGTATTCACCAGGTACCAAACGTGATGGTGAGAGATGGGGCTGCTCAGAGCTGAAGTGCCCACGGTTATATGTGGAGCTGGGGTCAGCACCACGGGGGGACATGAAGCAGTGAGGGCACCCTGTGTGTTGGGGCAGGGAAGGATGTGTTAACTGTGACTTTCCATGTAGTCTGTCACATCCCAGCTGAGTGCTGGGAGGAGCAGCAAGGAGCAGGATAAGGGCAGAGACGCGTGCAGTTTGATAACGCTCTTTCTAGCGTAGAAACCAGAATTCAGGAGAAATTTGAAAGAGGATGGGCTCATTCACTTCTGACACTCTGAGCAGCCAGGAGGGGAGCAGAAGTAACCCTCCCACCTCCCGCTTACCTTTTATTCTTCATTTCTTCCTTGTTGCTTTCCCCCAGCAAGCGTTTAACGCCACGGCAGTCGTGCGGCACATGAGACGGCTACACCTCGGCAGCAGCCTGGACAGCGCCAGCGCCGGCGTGTCCAGCACCCTCAGCCTTGCCACGCCGCTCCCCGAGGCGGCCACGCGGAAAGATTGTGAGTAGCCAACATCCTGGGATGTTTGGGGAGAGCTCCCACCGCGGCAGCAGATCCGCAGCGTCCCCGGGTTCTCCTTGAGCCCCAGGCTGCAGTCCTCGTTGCCAGCAGGCTTGGCTTTGTGCAATAAGGTGTCTAAAATAAGGACTTAAAACGGACCTAGGCCGTCACTTTTGGCCGGCCAAATAAGTAATGTTGAATTGGAGAAGTTTATGCACTAAAAAAAAAATGGTGAGGTTTTAGCTTGGTGCGTTTTTGGGAGAAAACACTGTTTCTTGTGGAGAAAGGGGGAGGAAAGATTGAGACCCACACCAACAAAGTTTTGTATTTGGTTGAAATCTGAAAAAGTTTACTCAAACTGTTTATGTTTGAGTTGCCAGGATTATGATAGGGCATTTTTCTGTAAAAATTGGATGACTTTCCATTTCTATTTTCTGCGGAGGAGACTGATCCTGCCCGTCGGACCCAGCTTCCCTCTTCCTGGACCAGGTTAAGGTCCTGCACGAAGAGGCTCATTTGTCTGAGCAGGACTGGGGCTCTGTGCACCCCAGCAGGACTTGGCGCTCTGCTGTGTTTGTTACATGCTATAACTGAGATTTGCAAGCTGCCCAATGGACTCAGATGGTTGGGATATATATTTTTTTTCTGAATGCCAGGGAAGGAGACATGGCAGCAAAGGGATTATTTGGAAGACAGAAACAGTTTCTTTGCAATGAAGCCTATTTATTCTCTGGCTTGTGAGCATTTATTTTATTCCCTTTGGTCCAAATAGATCCATCAGGAGAGATTTTTATGTTATGAAATGAAGGGATGTGGATTTTATAATTAGAGGAGATTATTTTAAGGTGTGACACCAAAAAGAAGTGCTATACCCCAGACTGTTCTGGAACTGAGAGCACCTGTAATTCGGAATGGATTTTGGATGGTGCTGCCTCTGCTTCTGCCACCCCAGCTTGCCAACCCCTGCTCCTTGATGAGGTCATGCCCCCAGCCACAGTCCCCACGGCTCTGTAGGGAAGCTGTGTTTTTTCTTGCTGTCACGGGCACATTTTTTTCCACCATGGCTGGGGTGAAATCTGCCTTCTGGGTGCTGTGTGAGATGTTTTTGCCAGCCTGAGCCAGAGGAGATGCATCCCAGGCTTGACAGGGTTTTATGCCCAGTGCCCAGTTTGCAGTGCCCACTGCCAAATCCTACAGCTGCTGCCGAAAACACATCACGGTGCTCCTGGCACACACCTGGCACCTGCAAAGGAGCAATGCAGTGCTGACCATCCTCAAAGCACTTCCAACCATGCACTGGCCGTGCAGTGATGTAGAAAATCCCTTATGGGGGAGAAATGTGCCTTGATTTTGGTTCTTGCTGCAGTATGGCAAGGCTGGACCCCAGTCAGGCCTAGAGCATCTGATGCATGCTTTGCTGTTAAACTGATGGGTGATTAATGCTGTTAAACTGGTGAGTTATTAATCTCCATCCATCCATTTAATTAGTCTCAAATGGTGTTAATTAACGGCATTGAATAGTCTGAGTAGTGTTAAAACATGTGAACAAGAAGGGTGGGAGAACAAAATCTGTTTTACCACTACAGAACCCAAAAGGTCCCTGTACAGAATCCAGCCATATTTTGCAGTGATGGAGAAGTCAGTCAGGACAAGAAGAATTAAACCAAATGTGTTAAGATAGGATGAGTTTTTAAGTGCAAGAAATGTGAGGCAGAAAAATATTGAAAGATTTCCAAACATCCCAGGTTAAGTCCAGCTTGGTGGACAACACAGAAGAGCGTCCCTTCCTCAAAGAAATTAGTTAAAGAGTTAGGAGATGCTGGAGTCCCAGAGAACCAATGGGTTCTCAGCAAATAAAAGGATTTAGGGGGAGTTGACAAATCAAATGCATTCCACCAAATACCTCCTGTTAGGAAAAAGGAGACATCTGAGGTCTCTGTCCTGCCTCTTTCTTTCTCATCAGTTTTCCCTGGGGACAGATCTCTTGCACAAGAAAGAGGCCATGCAGCAAGTTACATGGACCAGCTGTGCCACCATTACACAAGAGAATGCTGCCCAATGCTATTAATAGACATTTCATGAGCACTCCAAATAGTTTTGAATGCAGCAATTTCACATCATTGAAGACAATTAAGTACAGCCTTTGCCTGAGAGTAGGTTATGTCAGGCTGCATCCTAAGTCTGTTCTCTGTAGTAGGGCAGAGCAAAGATGATGCATTAGGCTGGATTATGCTACCTGTCAGGAAAGCCTAAGGGAATCAGTTGGGATTTCTCAAGAGTATTAGTCAGATTCTCAGTACAGGGCTCGTTTATTCAGTTTAGACATGATTAGACTGCCTAGATTAATTACAGGTCCTAGTTGCCTTTAAGGTAGCAGATAAATTGCAGCATGAAGCCAAGGTGTCAAATGTCAATGGGAAATGGGACGTGGCAGAGTGTAGGTACAGCATAGTCACCCCTGAGGTTGAAATGCCATCTTGACGCATGGATAAAAGTCCTGACAAGCATCAAAGAGATACTGAGTAAGCAAAAGGCCATATCCAACTTCAGTCTGAGAATATATTCACATAGGTTTTATTTACTGGTCTGGAAAAACGAGCTGTATTTCTAATCACGCTGAGCCTGCATCTTGTTAGAGTGATGTGAGCATGCCAGGTCCCCTCGGAAGTTTTTCTTGCACCAGAATGCTGGTGCTCAACAGATACTCAACTTATGTCAACCTGCATCTCAGCTGGAAGTCCTGGAGACAAACCAGCAAAGCCTGGAGCGACGTAAACTGTTGCTAGAATGATGTCCACGTCACACAAATTTACATTCCCTCTAGGCTTACTGGAACTCAGCAACAAATTTGACCCATCCCTACTTCTTTATCAGCAGCTTTCCAGGATGCCTGGGGAAATGTTTTTAGTGCAGGTGCACAGTCTGTTCGTTTAGCTAGATGGCCATGATGACAAGTTTAATCATCTTTAATGTGGCCACAAGGAAATTATTCTGAGCAAGCACAGTGCTGGAGGGACTTTTCAATCACACAACTCTTTGTCTTCAGCCCCAGAAATGTGGAATAGGTCTGGTTGAACGCGTGCCAGAGCTGGACATTGAGTCATTGTGACATGTGGTGGTGGTGGTGGCAGTAGGCGAACAACCGTGGGCCAGGAGGGCAGAAGATGCCCCGTGGAGGTTCCCAGCCAACCCACACTGCAGGAAGAGCAGCAGCACTTTCTCCAGCTGCCGTCCCCTCCGCCCTGTAGCGCGCTACGAAAGAAACTCAGCTTTGCCCGCAGTCCCACCCCCCAAAATAACATTTCTAACTGTGTTTCTGGCTTCCCTTTTAGGTATGTCTCCATCCACTCTCTGTAGTTTTGTTTCATCTGCTTCTTCAGGCGTTTCTGCGGTAGGAGGGGACCGGAGACCCAGAGCCACCACAGTGACCACAGTGCACACAGGGAGCAAGTGAGAGCGGGGCCGGCGAGGAGCGGGCAGGAGGCCGGGCTGGCAGGGTCCTGGGCGCCGTCCCGCCCCGCGGCGCGCGCTCAGCCGAGGACTAGAAGAAAGAAGATTTTTTTATGGCCATATTTTATACTGCAATTCTGAAATGTTTCATTTATCACAAACTGCAAATGACTCCAGGGGGAACGGATCTAACAGTCTCTGGTGCTGTACATATATACATATATATATAAGTATATATATGTATGTGAGTCTAGCAATGTTCTAACTAATGAACACTCATTCTTTTCCCCAGTGATTTACTCTTTTCTCAGTGTAGGTAACAGTATATGTTGTATTTTTTTCCATTAACTACAAACATCTCAACTGGATTATTTAAATAGAGATACTTTTCTGAGCATTATTTTTTTTTCTTTTAAAAAGTACTTCCAGTAATGTCCCTCCTTCCAGTTTGCTGGGGGATAGGCTATTTCTGTAGGTAGGAATCGACGTTAACTTGGCAACATGGGAGGATTTCAATGGCCTGCCATCTCTCGCTCCTCAGATTGGATTGCAAGTCTGTCTGGCTTTAGCAGAGCTGTTACTGCTCAGATTAAGAAACTGCTGCTTTCCCTCCTGCTCAGATTAAGAAACTGCTGCTTTCCCTCCCATCCTCCCCCTTGAAAGCCATGCTGAGGGTTAGGTTGCCATCAGTGCAGAATCAGCTCAGGCTTGGCCTCATTCCTGTGGTGCTGGGGATCAGCACCCTTGTTTCAGAGGAGAGGCAGGTACACGGTGTCAGGCAGCAGCTGACCAGAGCTGAGCAAAGGACATGACAGGGCATGGTTTCATCCTGCAGCTCCTCTCCTTTGAGCTACTTTGTGTTAGGAGCAGACTGGAAGAAAAGGAAGATGTGTGCCTGGGAGTCATGATCTTCTGCCCCTGACTTGCTGTGCTGCCCTCAAGCATGACTTTTATTTCCTCCTGATCTGGCCTGTCGTGTGGGGTGCATCCAGTCCAAGGGCTCCATGACAGAGGTGCTGAGCACCCACAGCTCCTCGGGGCTTTGCATGGCACTGCTGATGCTCAGCAACTCCCAGTGTGGCCAAAACTGCCTCTTGGATACAGAAAAGTGTGGACCTTAATCTCTGTGTGCCAGGTTTTCACCCTGGGGAGAGGAGAGGGGTGATGCTTGAACCCCTCTGTGAAGCCCTGGCAGGTTCTTGGGTGCACAGGGCAGGACCTGGTGCAGTGTAGCTCCATCATGCTTAGCTCTGGCTGAGGGTTGACAGAGAGTGCTGAGCTGGGAATGTAGGACCTCGATGAAAGACACAGGCACAGGTGGAGGCAACAGTGACATTGGCTCTCCCTCCTCCCCAGAAGCTCATATACCAAAGCAAGCTCAGTTTACCTATTTTCTTAATTACTGGATGCATTCAGTTCCCAGGCTTTTTGTGCTGGTGCATTGTTTCAGAACAGCTGCCAGGACTGTTTGTGCCACTGTGCATTAAAGCAGCTTGAAACAGAGGAGAGCAAATCTGCCCAGATGTGCTGAAGGGCTCCAGGTTACTTCAGCACCATTCCCTTCTGTGATTTCCCTTTGAGGAGGTGAGAAGAGAGGCAGGTAACAGAGGCAGGCACCCTTCACTGGGTGCTGTGAGCCTCTCACATCCCAGACAGGTCCATCCCCCCGGAGCGTAATTCATTCCCCACAGCGTACTCTGATGCCTCACTCATCCTGCACAGAAATTGTGAAAGCCAGTCACAGTTAGAGCTGATGTATCAGGCAATCGTAACTGTGCTGGGAAAAGCTGTAAGATACTTATTTTTCATTGAAACTACAAAGTCCTGCTTCATCTTCAGTCAGTTGGCTGCAGCCAGCAGAGCCAGGATTTCATCCATCATACTTGAAGTGCTAAAAGCTGGAAAAGCAAGTTGAAGTCAGCACTGACTCCGTTTGAAATAGCCACTCCTTCGGTGGCACTTACTGCTGTTGCACCAGATAGATCTCTGGTTTTCCATGGTATTCCCATTTTTGGAGGGCTGTGGCACGTTTGAGTGAGCCCATGGGACCCCTGGTGCACCCCACCATGTTGCAGCTGGCTTGGATGCTCACGCAGAAAGGCTTCAGCTTCTCCTTTTAGGAAAAATACTGGATACTGAACTCTTGGGCGTTCACAGCAAAATTCCACATAATTTCCCCAGTGAAGATTTCTGACTGACATTTGAGCAGACTGAAGGGCAGGGGATCTCCTTGCTGTAAGTCACACTCCTGTCCCATCCCCTGGCCATTGTCACCATATACTTCTATCAGCATTTACATCAGAGCTCTTTATGTCTTGCTGAAAAAATATAAAAAAATGAGTTTAATACAATTTAAACTCATTCTAAGGACACTTTATTTTGCCAGCCTGATTAAGAAAGTTTTCGTTTCGAGAGATTCTGACTGCAAGAAATTCAAGGTATTTTGAATGCCCATGATTTTTCAAGCCCAGCTAGTCCTGTTCTATTCTGCTCCATGTCCAGGGATGTAAATGGACAGTCTCCCAGTTTGGCACTCCCAGTGGAGTGCAACCAAAAGCAGGATTTGGTTAGGGAATAGTTTTGTCTTTGTACAGCAGTTTTAAAGGTTAAGGCTCAAGCATTCCCTCTGCACCTCCTCTTCTGAAACCTGATGTCTGGTTTGAACTTGACCAGTGGTTGCTGTGGCCACTAATCAAAATGCAGCATCCAAATGTATCTTGCAGGAAAAAAGAAAAGCAAATGGATTTCCATCTCCAAAACAAAGAGCAGTGATGGGAGCAAAGGCAGACATGCTGTCCTGCAGATGGAGGGGTCCTGTACACTGGCTGCCCCTCCTTGCTGGATGCTTTATGTTTTTTGGTTGGGAGGGGTATTCTTTCCTTCCACATTTAGAATTAGTGTGGTTTGGTTTTGTTTCTGCAAGTAATATTCTGCCTTAGTTGTGTAATTTATCGTCATTCCCTTTGGCTTGCTATCAACTGCTGGGATCTTAAGACAAGAAACAGAAGCCCTTAAAAGCAAAATTGTTTCTTTCTGCTACAGTTTTGGTGGTGGGAATCTCTTCGTCTATATCAGTGAAACACAGCTGGATACCTGACTGGGGTTCACCAAATGCTTGGACATCTCTCCTTAGGTATCACTTGGTTAAAACTTCTCAGTTTATATCTGGGTAAATCTGTTAACTGGGGTGACTTGGCAGCCCCCAGGCCAGATTTATAGAGAGGGCTGGACACATTTGCCCCTTGGCAAGCCTGGTAGGGCAAAAACTGCAGCACCACTTGCCAGCGATGCTCCAGTGCCATTGCATGTCCTTCCCCTGGCACAGTCCCCCTCTGCTCGGGAGAATGCCAAGGTGGAGTCAAAACAAATCCCCAGCTGGCCTTGCCATGAAGGAGTAGGTAGAAAAATCACTCTGGGCTCTTTTCCAATGAACTGTCCTGCTAAACAATCTGTGATTTGCTGCTTGCATGAGGACTTCAGCCTGGACTCTCTCTGCTGCCCTTTTCTGCTTTACTGGTACCTATGTGTTTTTCCTTTGTAACTTGTTTTCCTCAGCTCCTTCCCCTTCTTTTTCTTTGCTTGCAGCTTTGATTGTTGATTTTTACCTCCAGAGTCACAGAGGCCACCTCTGATGCCAACAGCAGTGCTCTTGCTGGGAAAACAAAACAAAACAAAAAATCCAGAAAAGCTCCAGCTGGCTCCTTTTTCTGCAGAAGAAATTGTGAGGACAGGCTGCCCGTGAACTCTGCGAGCTGAAAGTCAGTATTGCAGTGGCAGGGGCTTCTGCTGCTGATTTTGCATGTGACTTCATTCCCAGTGCGTCCTAACTCTGTGCTGGATCACCCCTTCTGCAGCACGAAATGGATATTGGCCCTGCAGCACAGCTAATGGGGAAGTAAAAGTATGGGGAAGACCTGGCAGTGTTGCTTTCTTGAGACTGTGTTACTCCGCTGCTGATGTCTCTTCTGTCCTGGTCGCTGTTGTACAGGTGCCATTAGAGTAGTGGGTACAGGAAAAAAAAAAGTAGGATTTTACCTATGACTTGTGTGTCTGTTATGATTGTGGTGCCGAAATAAAACCAAGCAATTGTAGAGGTTTGTTCCTGATATGAATCAAACCACAAAAAGAGGTGTCAGTCCACTGACAGACATCTCCGTGTAGTTCTGCAGTAGGCATTGGACAGGGGTTTCCACCGTGCATGTGTCCTGTGTACATCCACGGCTACTGACAGTATTTTTTCTATTACCCGTTCTCTTTCCTCTGGGCCCTTGCCTGGCCCTGAGGGAGTTTGGGTCTTGTCCTAAGGGGTTTTTTGTGTCCCACGAGACAACATAACCGTTGATTTCAGGCCTTTCCTCCCCAATCCCTCTGCAAATCAGAACATGGGCCTCCAGGCTGCCTGTGAAATGCAGTGGCATCTGCCCCCAAGACTGTCCCCTTGCTGTTTTTAGGGAACCAAACCCCCAGGGAAAGCCAGGTAGCTTTCAGCCCTTGGCGAGCAGGGAGGATATTGTTCTTTGATGTGGAGTTGGCATTCACTGGATCCGCTCTAGGGAAAGCTGTGCTGTTACTTCCTCCTGCGATAACAGCTCCAGCCCTGAGCAGCACTGCATGAACAGCACACGAAAACACCCGACTGACTTTGCCAACGAGATCAAGCAGGCTGTAGCCTGTTCCTTTCGCTCTTTCCAAAGAACCAGGAGATTCAGCTGGCAAAACAGTTTCTACGCTGAGCCCCGGGGTACAGAAGCAGCTTCCATTCATCATATGGAAATTCTCATTTGCTGTGATTAGTTACATTCTTGATCCCATGCGTGTTTGCCTGTTTGAATTGGGGCCTGAATGCATCTCAGAAATTATTCATGGGAAGGGAGTTTTGCCTTTGTCATCATGCTTATTTACACCAGAAACTTGATGCTGAGGTCTACGCTCATGCAAGCAAAAAGCAGAAACACACATGGAGACATGGTATCCAAGGAAAACAGCATCAAGACCCAGAGCAGAGGATTAGTTGGCAAATGACCATCAGCAAAGGCTGAGCGAGGGAACAGCAACCTGCTCACAAACAGTGCATGGACAGAGTTTCCCCTGGTAAATCGCTCATCCCATATTTCATGCCCAGCAACAAGGTTTACACAATCCCTTTTGTTTTCCCTCAAATCCCTGCAGGTGGGCCCTGCCTTCCCATCCTGTCTGCCGGGGTGGTCTGGTCTCCGTGGCACACGTGTGTGCACGTGTACATGTGTGTGTGTACGTGCATTATGGCCTCGGGGATCACAGATCCCACCCGTGGGAGATCAGGAGGTGGTTCAGGTCTTTTGGTCTGACTTTGCACAGTTGGGCCAAAGCTGTGTAAATAGTGCTTGTAATGGAGGATAGAGGCTCTTTAGCTCTTGGTTTTCAAGTCCCCCCCCTCCCCACCACGAACCATGCCACTTACCTGTCCAGGTAGCTTTTTTTTTTCCTCCTCTTCATAAATGCTAAGGTCAGAAGAACAGCTCTTAGAGTTTTTCCATACTCCAGAGTGGAATCAAGGCATGTACGCTCACAAGCGTTGTGAAAAAACACTGCTGAAATAATGATGACATCAACTGTCCAATAAATGCATGATACTGCAGTGCATGTATGAAACCGCTGTTCACTGTTTCTGTATTTCCAGAGCCTTCTCTTCATGCACATTCGACCCAACCTTTCCCTGAGGGGATTACTTCTATGTTTTGCTTTTAAATGACTCAATGTATCTGTAACTCGAAATCCATCCTTAAGTTTGAGTAAATGCAAAAGCTGATGTTTTGTAAACAAGATACTGCAAAGCCTGGTAATGTATTTTGTCTTTCTGTTGAATGCTGTGCAGCATGTACAGGAAGAGTCACCATCCAGAGCAGCTTAAAATTATGCAGCAGTCACCACATACACATGTCTAGAAACAGGGAGCCAGGGAGGTGAGAATCCCTTTTTTAATACAGCACTTAGAAATTTGATCTGCATCAGAAATTCCTTCCCTGGGTCACTAATGCCCAGGGCTACCAAGAAGCATGTTGGTGTGTCTGTTTGTTTGGTTTTTTTTCTTTTAGTTTGTTTTTCCTAGTGAAAATTTAGGCTGATTCACTCAATTCTTAGTACTTTTCTCTTCCTTCGAGATACTTCTTTCTCACCTCTTGCAGAATGAACTGCATTTTGGGGACCAAGATGCTGTGATTCTTTGCCTGCACAAAACAGGGCAGAGAGCTGAGCTAAACTATCCCATCCTTTCCAGAGGATATCCACCTAAATACTAGCATTTAATCGTTGAACCTCCAAGTAGTACCACCATTAACCGTGGAAGAGTTTGGCATGGTACTTCGTCTTCTTCCACATGGAAACCATGCCCTTGCCTTCTCTTCCCTTAATCATTGACCCATTTTCATTTGTGCTGGTCTTTCCAAGGCAGGGTACAGGATGGCTCCATGGTACTTGTATTAGCTCCAGCCCAAATCTCTTGTGGGCATCAGCAGGGCATTGATCCCAGCTCCTGAGTGGCTGCTGTATGGAAGATGCTCAAGTTCCCAAAACTCAAAGCAGAACCATCTGAAAGCACTGGGAAGTTGCTCTGGGTTCTTGGCAAGGGCATACCAAGGAACAGGGCTGGAGAGCAAGCACCATGCTGGTGTCATAGTCCTTGGAAATTATGCAAGGGATTGCTCCATAGCGGCCAAAAGCACTGAGAAGTCTCGAGCCCACCTTAAGGCTGGTGCTCAGCCAGGATGATGTGCCATTGCTGAAGCACTATATGGCAGCACACAACAAAAATTCATCACTAATAATGTTGTAAATCAGCCTAAGTTCAGATTGCTGAGGCAGCACCTGGTGCAAGGCTCCATGAGGAGGTGGATGTATCCTGTGGTTCCTGGTTGGGTGGGAGCTCCTAAGGGGTTGCTCAGAGTAGCTCTGAGCTTTTCCATCTCTCATCTTGCATCCCCCAAGCCCAGCATGGCATCACACATGCTATGCCTTACTAGATGGAGCTGTAGCGTGACCCCCGAAGGGAAGAGCGTGGAAGGGTTGCAGCTCAGTTGGAGATACGGTGCGACTCATGTTTCTGGTCAACACAACGTCAGAGACCTGCTGTACGTTGGCCTCTAGTTGAGAAACAACACTTTGGTCCATTTGGGCCTTTTTTAAGATGTTTTATTTGAGTTGGTAAACAATGAAACGAAAAAAGCCTAGTCTGCCAAGAATAGTGACTCCCCAAATATCCCCAAATGCAAAACATCCCTCGGTTGACTTCTAACAAAAATGCAAGCATGTTTTCTACCAAGGCTTAAATCTTAATCAAGGAATGTCAGTGTGCCTAATATTGCAGGTCTTGTGACTGATACAAGTTCATAACAGCATCCATGTCCAAAAAGAAGGGAGAATGTGTATTTACTCCATGCATGTATTAAGGCATCGCAAAAATTTTATCTGCATAATGAGTTTGCAGTACTGCAAATTGTTAATGGGGCTACATTGCAAGTGGTTCTCTGCCTTGACAATCATGTATACATATCGAGATTTCTATCATAATGACAATTTAAAGGGATGACTAATTGTTTTCCTCCAATAAATCCAATTAAATCACCCTGGTGTGAAGTCTGATGTTTTTGAGTGCATGAGCTTCCACCCATATGCAAGAAAGGGAGTGAATCATTTCTCTGGCTGCTCTACTGCCCTGCTGTGTTTTATGCAATGATGTCCCTTTATGACCCAAAGGGGGATAGTGAGATTTTCTTTCTCCCCAATTCACTCCATAGGGAAATGGATAAAAATTGTGATTTGTCCTTCAGATTTTTCCTAAAGCTGTCATTGGAAATTATGTTGAATGTCAACATATGGAGACACGGCTGTCTCCTGGGCACTGGGAATATCTGTGTAGGGCTGGGGAAAGGGGATGCAGTCGTTGGAGACTGCTGCACCTGTGATCTGGTCTGGGTGACTTAGACACCCTGTGATGGGAATCATCACAGGAGACAGGATTTTCCCCAGTGTTTCTGAGTCCCTTGCAGTCAGCAATGGTCTCCAAAAGCTGTTGTGTGTGCTCTGTCATTGGCTTAATTTTCTTCCAGACCACGTTCCTGGGGCGTGTTATAACTTGTTTTTTATTCTTAATTGGTTCTTATTCTCAATTTTCTCCACTGTTATTTCCGCTTTTCTGTTTTTCACACACGGCACAGAAGAATTCCTCCCCACTTAAAACAGGTGGCAAAACCAACATGCCCAGCAGGGAAGTGGGCCAGTGCTTGAGGCCAAAGCCAGGTGGTTTTGCACATCTGGTTCAGTAACAGCCGAAACAAAGAGCAGTGACAATGGCCAAGTCATAGCAGTATGAAGAGAAAGCCAAAATGCTTATAAAGCTTTTATCTTGTGAATGAAGAACCAACCTGATAGTGACAGCTGTGGTGTGCTGGGTGTCCAAGGACAGATGAAATGACCTCGAATTTGTGCTCACATTTATGGCAAGGTACATCTTTGGAAAAGTACATCCAGGTGCAAAATTTCTGGCTGGGATTGTTTTGGAGGTGGTGTGTGACACTGACGCACAGACACATGATTTGCAGTGTCAGGAGGAGCAGTAGATCCCATAGAAAAGAGTGTACAGTCTTCCCAGATGACACAAGCCTGAACTCTGACCATACTAAGGACTGCACTCCACCTGTGTGTAAGTTGGCTCTCTGAGTTTGGCTCCAGTTCTGCAGGTCTATCCCGCATTTCACCATGACATTAAAACCTTATCCAGGAAAACCTTCTTGTGTCTTGGCTTTAAAATCATGGGTTCCTTCGTAGGCTCTGCAATCACTCAGTGTGCACTGATCTTTTCCTAGCTCCCAGTGAGACCGGGCAGAATGACCACTGAAAGCCTGATGTGTGGCATCCTAATGATGTCATGTCAGTATTTACTTGATCTTTGTGCATTTTCTTCACTGCTATGTGCTCAGCCACAAATTCTTGGCTGTTGGTAACAGATGAGATAAAACATCAGAGGAGCCAGGGGGACAAGACCGAGATGCGGCTGCAGAAAATGTTTTGCTTGCAACCTTGCCAAAACCCACAGCCGGCTTTGCACTGGAGGGAAGGGGACCGTGCTTACTTTGAAGGCTGTCAGAGTGTTGGTATGCACTTATGCCATACATCAGCCTTTCTTTGTGCTATACCAAACCCATTTCTCAGCTCCTTTACTCTCCAGCACTGTCTCCTGGCAGAACCAGGGCTCCTTTTGCAGGCCAGGAGTTTTGCATGAGTGATACCTGTTGAAGCAGAGCATGTGCAGGTGCTCAAATTCAAAGACCATCCAACCAGAGCAGGGATAGATCCCTACAGTCCAGGGCCTCCATGGCCCAGGGATGCTGAGGAGGAGACATTCTGCCCAGGGCTTTCAGCCACAGCACTTGTTTCCTTAAACAGCATAGACAGTTATGGTTATGTCTGCACTGAATTTCTTCCTTCAGGCCAAAACTACCTCCCAGCTTAACTGTACAGCCACAAAACCATATTGATCTTCATGCCTAAGGATTTTAGTGTGTATCTTGTGGATTTTTAGAATTATGTAGGTTGAATGGATTCTCCTGGCTTGCTCACATATAAGGTGGTGCTTAGAAATCACTAAACGTTTTCTCACACTTTGCCAAGGACATGTTGTTTTGAAGAAGCACCTGCAAGAATTATAAGATAGCTTGAAGACAAAACAGAAGAGAAAGCTCAGAGCCCTTGGAGAAGCTCCAAGGGGCAGTTCTGAGGGGGCACCAGGGGAATTGGGTACCATGGGTTCATTATAGATACCATGTATGTTCATTACTGAGAGTTATAAAAGATGTAACATCTGGCTTAGACACGTGTGAATACTTTTGGTGTGCACAGTGGAAGCTTCCAATAAAAGGTTACTTTCTCTATCTATCTCCACTAATGTTGTTTTGAGAGTTTTTTGCAGGAATTTAGGCATCAGTCTTGTGAGGATCTTTCTGTGGATCTCTCCATAAGGAAACAACATGGGCCTGTGCTGCCCAAAAGCAATCCCAGGACACTGTAAGCTGTCATAGGGATAAGGACACATGCTGTTCCCACCAGATAAAGCTTCTTCCCAGCTCTGGGCATCCCTCAGGGTATGTGTCCTCCATCCCTCTGGGTATGTGCCCTGCCCAGCACATCTGAGCCCTTGTGTTGGTGTGGCCTCCCAACCACACAGAATTACTGTGATGACAACCATTTTGGATGGCTGTGGGGGTGGGGAAGAAGGACCATCTGGATCAGCACTGCAACTATTCAATTGAGTATTTCCAGATTGTTTGGCGTTTGGGCTTTCTGGATTACACTGGGATAAATTCCTGACTTTCAAACTCTGTTTGCTTACCATGAATTCAAAAGTTTCTTTTCTTTTTAAATCTTTGGGGGTTTTTCTTTGTATCGTTGCAATATTCTGATAAAGTTACGGTCAATTAGTGATTCGTTTACCTTCACAAAAGTATTTTGTTTAGGGAAATTAATAATAATTGAGCTGAGAGGCAATTTGTTGTTCCCATCAAGCTCACGAGCTCCGTGCTTTCTTTGGCGCCATATAGGCTCTTGTATGTTTTTCATTTTCTTTCTTTAGGGCAGAAGCAAGAGCTGTGTTCAAATCCATGCCTCAGCTTGCAGTCCAACAGTGACCAAAGATGCACAATAAATCCCAAAGTAATATTTTTGTTGATGACCAGCTGGGCAGGTACCATCCATCTAAAGGATCGCTTTTCACATCCTCAAGCTTGCATTTGCTCAAAGTGGTATCTGAAATGGAACTTTTCCTGCCAGTCTCTGATCCACCGCAGCTCAGTGCAGATCAGATCCCTGTTCCAGGGAACAACTGTGCCACCAAAGTTACAGTCATGGTGAGCCCATTACTGACCTTCAGTGGGAGCTGGTGCATAAAGTCCTATTCTCAACAGGGACACACGCTTGGAGTTGTAATATATGTAATACAATGCAATGCAATGCAATTTTATATTATCTATATCATATACTATATGATATTGTTACAGTGTGTCTGTCAGACCAGAGCAGAGGGAAACATGGCATAAACTGAAAGTTTGGGACTAGGCTGCTATGCCCTTTCAGTACGCAGATGATAGGATTTTATCATGTATTCCAATTAGTTTTTGGTCATGATATCTAGAGAGGGAATTCAGCTATGATCAGGCTAGGGCTGATCATCACTTCATAGCTGATCACAGCTGATCATTAACTTCACTGCCACCGAACTTCAACAAGTCCACTGCTGAGTCCACTGACAACCATCCTGGAGACTCCTCTCCCCTCCGTAAGCATTTGTAGTACTTATATGTTCCTTTCTGAGGTGCTTTTCAAGGATCTCAAGACAGAACCAGAGAATTGTTGAGGTTGGTAGGGACCTTTTGGAGATCACCTGGTCCAGCTCCCTGCTCAGCAAGGAGGGTCACCTACAGCAGGTGTTCCAGGACCAAGTCCAGACACCTTTTGAGTATCTCCAGGGATGGAGACACCACAACCTCTGGTCATGGGCTTCACCGGTCCAGGACAACAGATTCCAGCATTTACCAAGCCTTCACTAACAAGTCCAGATAATAAAAAAGCTAGTTAAAAATCCCAAGAAACAAAGGAGGATTTCAGTGTTTGTTTTCAATCTTTGCCCTCTGTTTTGCTGCTTCTTTTTTTTTCCATGAAGAAGATGAGCATCTGTGCAAACACGTGTTGATATGGTTGGTAGTCTAAATGCTTCCCAGAAGGACCTCCTGCCATGATACTGGATAGATGGTAATTTGGGGTAGAAGAGCCACATTATGCAGCAGGCACCATGTGCTTGAATTTACCAATGGTTCCCATTAAATCTATGGACAGAACCAATTGTTCAGCAATTCCTCTGAAAGGAAAACAAGGACCTTCAAGAAGGAGCCAACAACTGTGGTTAAGAGGAGTTTGTTAGCAGGACACCTGGGGGCTTTACTTATCTGTGCAAAGAAGCTGGTGACAGATGAGATGATTTAGCTCCAAATGTGGCTGAACAGATGGATGGGGTCCTGACACCTCTACCTGGAAGTGACTGTGCCCAGGGCTACCTACAGCTCCTGGATGGCCTGGGAGGGCAGCAGGCTGATGGACCTGTGCCAGGCTGTGCCTTGGTTGTAGTAAGATGAGCTGGGCACCTCAACTGGAAAATATTTCATTCTTTAAATTCCCCTATGGCGGTGTAATACAGTAATTCTGTTTAGCTTTGGCCTCATAACTTGTTTTGATTGTCTGTGGCCTTATGGTGGTGATTTAAACCTACTGATTTATTGATTCAGTCTTAATTGGGTCCTGAACTGGGTCATTGCATCATTTTATCTTTAATTGTTCTAATGAAAGTCTACCAAATTAGGCTGGTAATATGATTGCTTAGAGGGATTCTTGCCTGTTCATGCTTCTTAATGAAATCCATAAAAGTGAAAAAGGAATGAGCTTATCCTACCGAATTGCCACTTGTATTATGCAGCCTGAGCAAAACTCAGAAAATCAATCTGCAGTGCCCTTGGCTTTTCTTCCAAATTCATGTACTCAGAAAGGGAAAGCTTAGCACCTCAGCAAACATCCCCACAGAGAGGAATGAGTGGAAGAAAATAGTAAAATGTGAAGCTAAAGCCTGAGTTCCAGTTCCCACTTTTCAGACTTCCTTTAACTTTGCATGGAAGTGATTTAGGAGAAGACCTAAACACCTACTTATATCCCAAAACTTAACTTCAGCCCACAGTACACCCTGAGAATCCCTCCTGCTCTTGGAACTCAGATCTCTGTGGGTTTCGAGGTCTTTCATCATGTCCTCAAAAGTTTGACTCATCCCCTCCTTCTCTCTGCTGTCAGTTTGGTGCCCAGACAAACATCTTAGGCCGAGGACTCAGCACTACCTGTGAGAAGGACCATTTTCTCCCTTACTGGGTGTTGTGCATCCGTCAGAAGCAGCCTGAGCCATCTTGGCTGCCCTCCATCACCACGGGGTACTGCTTGTTGCCTGCACAGTCCCTTACCCCCTCTTCCCCACTGCATTTCCAGCAAGGCTGCTGCATCTGCAATGCTTTTTCTACCCAATGAGCTAATGAGCTCCATGTTGCCAAAGCTGCCTGTAACTTCTCCATGTCCCCCTGTTTCATGGCTGGAAATGTGCTGCTTCCTCCCACTCCTTGCTCATCAGTGCAGACATTCACATCTCACTTGACCCTGGCTCCTGCTGCAGAGAAAACATCATTACTTATCAGCAGTGAGAAGCCCCCTGCCAGCCCTGCTCATATACCCCCCAAGCCTGTTCTATAAAGAATACAAAGAATCTCCTTCAAAGATGAAGCTGTGAAACCAAAGAAAATCTGCAGTCAATTAAAAGCAATGAGAATTAAGAACACAGCAGATGAGGAATACGAAGTTCAGATCAGCTTGATCCCCAGCGTGACAATGCATTTTATTTTATCCCTTTAGCAGAACAGGGATTTTTGTCTCTGCATGGGCTGTAATGATGTGGCTGGAAAGTTTCCATTATCTTTTAATTAAACAGTGTGATTACATTTTCCTTTCTCCAGCCTGTTTAGCCCTTCAGTCAGTGCACAGAACAAAGTGCCTGTCACGGGTGCTCTGAGTGCACCGCTAACTCCATCGACCAGGGCTGGATCCGGAACCCTGATGGTCTGTCCCCAGGCTGCCCACAGCTCCAACTGCAGTGCCACAGGAGAAGTCAGCTGTCCTGAGGTGGCTGCATCTGAACTCACAGTATCATGGAATCATAGAATGGTTTGTGTTGGAAGGGACCTTAAAGGTCATCTAGCTCCAACCTCCTGACATGGGCAGGGACACCTTCCACTAGACCAGGTCGTCCAACCTGGCCTCAAACACTTCCAGGAATGGAGCATCTAAAGCTTTCTCTGGGCAACCTGTGGCAGTGTCTAACCAACCTCACAGGACAGAATATCATCCTTATATCCAACCTAAGCCTACCCTCTTTCAGTCTAAAGTCATTCCCTGTCCTGTCATTACATACTGTTATAAAAAGTCTCTCTTCAGCTCTCTTGGAGGCCCCTGCACCCAGCATTTGAGTTGCAATAGGTCCATTCTCAAGGTATTTTCTCCTCCTTACACCCACCTACATAATTGTGCAGAGGCTGTCAAACACCTCATTAGTGGTGCTGGTCTCTTCTGCCTTGGGCTGTATCTCAACAGGTTGGGTATTTGCTGCCATGCTTGTCCAGCCTACCTTGAGTATAGACACCTGCTGAGGCGTTTGTGCAGGTGGCAGCACATCATTGTTATCCTTCACATGTGGCATCTTCAGTATTTTCATCTGAATACATGTAGTCACCTGGAAGCTGTGAGTCCTGGGCATCAGTGCTGCTTGTTCCCTTCAATATTGAATTGCTCTTGGATAGAATACACCAGATGAGCATCTAAACCAGGCTTTGGCATGAAGGCTTCCCTCTGCTTGGGTCAGTGTAGGTGCCCAGTTATCTGGGATGACCCTTTGGCCCAAATAACTGCTGTGCTTCCATCTGTAGATGCCACATGTGCCTCTTCATGTGCCTTCCCCTGCCAGGTGTGCCCTCTACGTGGTGTCAGTGAAAGCACTTGGTAAGGAAATTATCCCATCAAGGCTGTGCTGGGAGAAATACAGCAGAGTTTAGCCCAGCAGCTTGGTCTGCCTCTCATGCCAAGGTGACTCTGCAATTTGGGAGGAACTGTACTGCCAGTCACTCATTGCCCATGTTGACCATCTAACGTTGCCCAGTCCCTGTTGAAACCCTAAAACCTTTTCCATGGGGTTTGCAATCTGCTCCCCTAACCAGCTCCTGATCTCCAACCTGTGTGAAATCCTTCCTCATTTCTTGTCTTAAATGACCTTGTTGGTGCTGCAGTGACTGTTAAACATCTCTCCTGTTCCAGATGTGCCTGCCTGGCTGGGCTTGGTAGTTATAAAATGTAATGGAGGACTGAAGGAACAATGGAAACAGAAGATCATGTTATTATATCCTATACTATTCATCCCTTAGTGTGCTCAGCAGCTCAGCATGTGCCCTTCCCGGTGATCAGCATGGGAACTGCCATGACACTGGAGCCTGGAGAGGCAGTATCATTCTTTCCTTGTGGAGGTGAGATGCTGAAAGGGAGGGATGTGATTCTGGGTCTTGGATGGATATGGTATGCTCATGAGGTCTGACTGATGCTCAGGATGCTCACAATGTCTGACTAATGTTCAGGACCTCGTTCTGACAAATCTGATCCAAGAAAACAAAAGGTGAGGTTTCCTGGTCTTGCAGGTTCCCAGTCACAGAAAACAGCCTTTCTGTCCTAGATCTCAGTGGAAATGAAGACAAGACCATTCATTTTTGACCATACGCTCTGTCTTGGAGCAATTTCAGATTGATGGTGCTTTTTTCTCTGTAGGGTGAGGTACCAAGTGTGTGGCTCCAGGGTGGGTTTCCAGGTGACATCAGAATGCAGCTACAGATGGTGTTTTCTGACAGAGACTTTTAGGAAGTGGCACCACTTGGACCATCATATTGCACTGTATGCCCAGCTGTGGTACAATGCTGGGGATCCACCAGTGGCCAGTACTGGTGTGGTCCATGAAACTGGGACAGCACATCTGGTTAAAAGAGAGACTTAGTTCACTGTCTGCAACTGAAAAACTCTTCATTATAATCTGCCTGAATTGGGGTGGGTTTTTCATAGAACTAATATGCTAGATTTAAAAATGCCCTCCTCAGACTCCAGCTGTTTGCTCTGAAGATGGTGATGGTAAAACAATCAGCAAAAATATTTAGAGAAAAAGAAAATGGTTTTCAGTTGCAAACAGTTGACAGTTTGGAAACTACTTTTTCCATGCACTGAGTCAGAGACTGGCACCAGCATGGAAACTTTCAACATGAACAGCGTCAATACAGCTATGAGAAGTGTTGTGTAGTCACAACTGCTCTGCTCTCCTGGTAAGGTGTGCTGGTTCCAGACACAACTATAAGATGCACTTCCTGAAGCAGGAATTAGCTCTTCATCTTGTGTTCATGGAGAGCAAAATGAAGCCTCATTTTTTGTATGTGAAAAAGAATAGATTGTAATCCTGAAACTAGCCTGAATCACCTACAGATGGACAAGAAAAGAGAGATCAGATTATAAGATATTTTCTCTTATTACAGAAACGGTCTCTGTTGTCGCCAGCTTCCAACTAACATGCTGTACTTGTAGGTGCATATTGCAATTTCTATCATCTCTGAAACGAATCATTTGAAGAAAGCATAACCCATGATCTGTTTTCCTCCAGCAAGAGCTGCTTTTTCTGGCATCAAGAAATAGGAAAAATAATTTATTGATGACAGTCTGTGACATTTCCTCTTCCTTATCTCTTGAGGCCAAGTCTCCAGCAAGCAGAGTATTTCAGAAATAATCTTAAAAGAAATATTAAAAAGAGAAAAACAAACCAGTTGCCCCATTCCCATGGAAATGCATGGGAATAGTTCAAGCGAGCATCCCTTCACGATGCAGTCGTGTTTGTCCTCGGATGGTGAGTGGAGGTCAGGCATCTCATCCTGCCCATGGTCTGCCTGGGGTTTACTGGCATGGCAGATCAATAAATCGCTTTTGCCTCAGAGGATCTCTGCCTTTCTCTGGGCAGGGGAAGGGGAACAGAAGTATCATCTGAGACATAAGGATGTGGTTGGCACAACCTGCTGCTCTGCACTTCCCTCCTCCCTTCTTGGCTGGCTCAGCCCTTCCCTTGTGTGTCGTGGCACAGCTCGGTGCAAGGGTCCCTCTGTCCCTCTGTCCTCTTCCCGGGCCACCAGTGGCCCCATGGGAGCATCTCTGCCCATCAGCCTCACTCTTACCTCCTGGGTGAGAAAGAAACGAAGAAATTGGGCTGTGAAGGTTAAAATAAGTGTGGTCAGCAGGTCAAGGGAGGTGATTTCCCCCCCTCTGTTTGGCTGTCCTGAGACTCCACTTGGAGTACTGCATGCAGCTCTGAGGTCCCCAGCATAAGAAAGTCATGGATATGCTTGAGCCTGTCCAAAAGAGGCCATGGAAGTGATCAGAGGTCTAGAGAACCTCCCCTGTGAGGACAGTCTGAGAGAGCTGGTGTTGTTTAGACTAGAGGAGAGAAGGCTCCAGGGAGACCTTCCAGTTCTTGAAGGACAACAGGAAAGATGGGGAGGGACTCTTACCAGGAAGTGTAGTGACAGGACAAGAGGGAATTGTTTTAAACTGAAAAAAGGCACATTTAGATTAGATATTTAGAAGAAATTTTTTACTGGGAGGGTGATGAGGCACTGGAAGAGGTTGCCCAGAGAGGCTGTAGATGCCCCATCCTTGGAAGCGTTCAAGACCAGTCTGGATGGGGCTCTGAGCAACCTGGTCTAGTGGAAGGTGTCCCTGCCCATGGCAGGGGGGTTGGAACTGGGTGATCTTCAAGGTCCTTTCCAACCCAAACCAATCTATGATTCTGTGAATAAAACGAAATACTTTTCAATCAGGCTGTAACTCACATCCTACTCTGTGAATTCATGAGACAACCCACAAGCTCCCTCATTGCTCTGCAGGAAGCTGATCAAATGCCTCTGATGCCATTTTTCTGCCCAAGGTCTCAGATTTGCTTTACTGAGAAACCAGCAATTTAAAGAGCTGCTTCCAGCTGCAGGTCCAGGTCTGCCAGGGAGGCTGAGGGCAGAGAGGAAAATCCTGAGCTCCAGCACTGACTCAGCTGAGCAAAGCCCTGGCAGAAGCAAACATTTCCTTTGGAGGCTGTGTGATGTGTGTATGGGTGGAGGGAACAGAGCAGATGACAGGGCAAACACTTGCAAACTTCAGAGACAGGATTGACTGAGTCCTATAAAAATCAGGGTTTGGATTGTGGCCTATCTGCTAGAGCAAACAGAACAGAAAAGAAGTGTCAACAATCCCCTCTGCTCTCCAAAGGGCATGTCTGCCCTGCAAGGGGACACTGAGAAAAAGCAATGCGCTTCAAACCTCTCCTTGTATGGGGAGCACTGGGAGAGCCAGTGGGGGAGATGCTGCAGGTGTTGGTCTACCTGCCCAAGTGCTCCTCATCCTCTGTGCACAGCAAAGGATGATATCCCCATGGTTCCTATCAGGCAGGATTCCCCAGTTTGCCTCCTACCAGGCAGCCTGGGTTTATAAGAAGTCCCAAATCACGGCACTCCTGAGGAAAGACCTGCGTTCTGTGTGGGGACTGTGCAAAGACCTTCAATAGCTGGAGACTTTCAAAAGAGCTCTTGACACTGAGGAGCAGAAGAGACCTCCCTGGCTCCAGCCAGCAGCACATCTGTCCCATCCCTTTTGCTGAGACAGATGTTTTCCTGTCTGAGCAAGCAATCCAAATTTTAGCACCTATTGCAGACAACTCTGATTCACACTCTGCAAGGAGCCACGTCTCTGATGTGCTGGCACCTCCCATCCCTGCTCCACTCGAGTAGTTGGCAGTTTTAGAAACTGGAGCAGGTGCCAAAACTCAAGGACCCCATAATTCTCTTACGCAGACCTGCCACTGAACTGCTGCGTGAATTAAGTGATTTCCATGCATCTTGGGGCTTGACTTTGAGAGGAAGAGGATCATGCAAAGCCTTGCTTAAAGCATTTTAAGGACTCAGTGTAGTCAGTGGAAAGGTGAAGTATTTTGTTGTATTTGTTCCCAGACTGTGATATATGGGCTGCACTTCGGCAGCTGGTGGCCCTCCAAAACCATGTGGTTTTTGGTTTCCTTTTGACTGCCTTTCTTGCAGAAAAGATCCCAGGAATCTGTAAGAGCAATTAGAAATTAAGAAAAGGAGCCAGGCCACTTTGTGTGCTCTGGATCTTTACAGCGATGGGTTGAGCTCACCTCCACTCTTCACCCTGCTGCCAACTTGCCACCCAAAAGCAATGCCTCCAGGTCAGCTGAACCACTGAAGTGGTCACTTATCCATTGCTCTCCATGCTCGTTCTTTACCTGGAGCTAAAACTGGAGCTGTGCAGCTTCTGGCCATCTGCTGATGTAAAACGTGTCTGGCAGAGGCTCTCTCTCCCAGAGGGGGCTTTGCCAAGGGCTGCAGGTGAGCTGGGCATTTTTGGAGCCTGGACATTTTGGGGTTAGAAAAGGTCAGCTCCGAGTGCTGAGCTTTGTTTCACCCTAATGCAAGTATGTAATTTGTCACAACCTTGGCAAAGTCAGTTTGTCTGGGTATCAGCAGTGGCTTGATTGCCACTTCTGCTCCTGCCTGATGTGAGGGGAGAACTGGGTCCGCAATCTGTACATGAAGTGGAGAGCTGGGCATTCAAAATCAACATCTCACTGCATTGCCTGCCCACTCCCTACAGAGACCCCACCATCAACCCACTGTTCATGGATGGATTTGATCCTAGTGAAAGTGAGCACATGCACAGATATGAAGTACTTGTCTTGTGAGCCCTACAAGCCAGCTCCAGATCTCCCGAGATTCCAGGGACACAGTCAGGGCCAAAGTTGGTGGGAGTGGGGCCAAACGTTGTCAAGTACAAAATGTCTCATGGCATTTCTGATTGATGCCCTACCACTGTTATCCAGAAGAGAACAACACAGTAATAATGTCTCTCGCCTGGTGAGGGAGGGCATCGAGAAACACTAACAGGGGCCTTGAAGTCAGCCCAGCATTTCAAGAGCAACAGGAGAGAGATGGTCCCTGTACCATGTACAGATGGTGTCCCTCACGAGACAGAGTACACAGGGTGGGCAGATGGTAGCAGAGCAGATCCCACCCAGGGAAGGGGTAGGGACAGGGTGCCAGAGGGGGACACGGCAGCAGCAGAGAAATTATTAGATCTGTGAGCTGCTGCAATGCAAATTCGGGTGCAAAACCCTCCGAGAACTCCTTTGGTGGAAAGGAGGATGGGGTTCACTTGAAGTAGAACCCTTTCAATGCTGGCCCGGGCCACTTTCTTCCTCCTGCTTGCAGGGCTTGTCTGTTCCAGTGTGTGTGATGAGGTGCTTTTGACTTCAGTATGGTCACTGAGGTGGCCAGTTTCTGGGTAACTTGCTGTGCTGTGTGTGAGGAGGGCAGGATGCTCATAAACCTGATTTTCAGAGGGGACAGTCAGCAATCACCTGTCTGACACTCAGAAAGATTCCGTCTATAGGAAACCTTCCACTCCATTCTCACCTGGTCTTGCATATACCTGGGTAATTGCAAGCGCAACTGGAGCTCAAACACACTTTATTTCCCAAATTTTGAGGCAAGACAAAACCTGCTCTGGACCCTGGTCCCAAGGTGATTGGAGGGTTCAAGAGGCAGGTCAGTATGAGTGGCTGCAGATCATCCTGATGGATCCAAATGCCTTCCTTGCTGGCCAGATGAGCTGAGTGGAACAGAAGTAACATATCCACATGCCTGAACTACTATGTGGTTTTCTGGTAGTATTTGTGGGCTGGTTTGTGGGCACAGCACCAGCTGAGCCCACAGTTCTGTCCAGCCTGTGGTTAGAGGATTTTCCTCGATCTCCAGTAGGCTTGTGCTGTTAACACAAAATCTTGGGTCTGTTCTTGTTAAAGCTACAGATTTTTTTTCTCAGTAATCCAAAGTTAAGCTTTGAAATCACAGCTGTGCCTGGTGTTTGGACACTTGTTCAGAGAAGGAGGAGGTTCTGGTGAGCTTGGAGAGAGGGGGTTGGATGCTCTGGCTTTTGCTCAGCCCCTGTGTTGCCCTGCCTGCAGCATCCCCCACCTCCCTGCACCTTCCCTGAGCACTCAGCACCTGCCAGTCCTGTGCAGGTGCCCTTTTCAGCAAACCAACACCACCTCTCACTTCACTGAAATGTCACTGACACAACTGAGTCCTCACCAGTGGGGACTTTTGGGCTGCCTTACACAGACTCTTGATGGATTGTGCATAGCAAATGGCTCTCCCCTTTTCCAGGTCTCCCATTCAGGTGCTGGTGGCCACCTCTGTAAGAGCAATTCTGGCCCTATGAGTGCTCCAGCTTCAGTATCTCTCCTGTAGCTACTCCTCGTCTCCTTTCTGAGCTTATTGGAACATCCTCAACCTTATGGCATCTCTCCCAGAATATGCAGCAGCCCCTGGGCACTGCAGAGGCATCCCGGAGCTGGAGATGCAATAAAATTACACTTTCCTCAAATCTGGCATGGCTGGCTGTGCTGCCATCTATGGCAGCATGACTGTCCAGGAAGGGGCAGGCTCAGGAAGGTTCACTTAGTGCCTTTGCTGTGGTTTTAGACATGCAGCACTCCAAAGGCTTTCCTGAGCATTTGTGCACTGCAAACCCAAAACATTTCAAAGGCTTCCTGCCGATTTTTGTTGGGCCAGGGGCCTATAAGGTTGTGAAGGGACTTCTGCCAGGTTTTGTCATGACTCAAAAGCAGGAGTCTGCCAAAGAAAATGTCCCTTCACTGATTATATTTTAACATTGCAAAACAATTATTCACCAACAGTTTTTTTCTGAGAAACGGCTCTTTGTGGAAAACTTCAGTAAAAAGAAAAATTACTATCCATAGGCAAATAACCAGAGGGGAGATGCCTTTGTGTGCAACTGACATTAACCAAAGCAGCAAGAAATTGCTCAAACACTCTCATCACATGAAACCATCAGGCACCTTAGGAGCAGTGTGATGCCACCAAGCTGATGTAATGGAAAATCAACCAAGTCATAGAATCATTGGATCATTTAGCTTGAAAAAGACCTTTAAGATTCTTGAGTCCGATCATTAACCTAAAACTACGTAATCCACCACTAAACCATGTCCCCACATAGAACCATTTAGGCTGGGAAAGACCTCTAAAATCATTGAGTCCAACAGTTAACCCAGCACTGCCATGTTCACCGCTAAACCATGTCCCCAGGTGCCACATCTACATACCTTTTTAATACCTCCAGGGATTGTGACTCCACCACTTCCCTGGACAGCCTGTGCCAGGGCTTGACAACTCTTGCAGTGAAGAAAGTTTTCCTTATATTCGAGCTAAACCTCCCCTGGCACAACTCGAGGCCATTTCCACTTGTCCTGTCACGTGTTACCTGCAAGGGGAGCTTCACTACACACTCCTTTCAGGGAGTTTCAGAGAGCCAGAAGTTCTCTCCTGAGCCTCCTTTTCTCCAGGCTGAGCCCCGCCAGCTCCCTCAGCTGCAACTCATCAGACTTGTGCTCCAGACCCTTTCCCAGCTCTGCTGCCCTTCTCTGGACACGCTGCAGCACCTCAAGGTGTGTCTTGTAGTGAGGGGCCCAAAACTGAGTCCACAACTTGAGGTGTGGCCTCAGCAGTGTGAGTTCAGGGGGACAATCACTTCCCTGGTCCTGCTGGACACTGTTGCTGATACAGACCAGGATGCCACTGGCTTTCTTGCCCACCTGGGTTCGTACATGCTGGCTTATGTTCATCCAGCTGTTCAACCACCACCCCCTGGTACCTTTTCCTTGGAGCAGCTTTCCAACCAGTCTTCCCCCAGCCCGTAGCTCCGCATGGGGTTGTGGTGGTGATTGAAGTGCAGGATTTCACCTTATTGAATCTCACACAATTGTCCTTGGCCCATTGGTCCAGCCTGTCCAGACCCCTCTGCAGAGATACCCTCAAGCAAATCAACACCCTCACACAGCTTGGTGTCATCTGCACACCGAATCGTGATCCACAAAAGGATAATTCCTCACAAAGACAGCACAGCTCCCACCCCACTAAACCCACGTTGTGCCTGCCCTTCCAGACATTAACTCTGATGCCACCTGGGAAATTCTCTGTTGGGATGGCTTGGCCTGGCTTCCTGCACAGCCAATGCACCCAGAGCCAAGGAGCCCTCCCAGCAGTGCCACATGTGCTGGGACGTGCTGTCCCGCTCACTGTTTGTTTTAGGGGATTAGGAACATGCCTGAATGCAAGCGCATGTTGGAAACGAAGTTTCACACGCAAAGCAGTCTGGTTTGGAGGGAAATAGTTGCATTTCTGTGATTAAATGAAAATAATTGGGGTTAAATGGGGAGGAAAATGAAATTTCCTTTCAATTTACTTGGATTTGTTATAAGAAATAAATTACATACGTTGTCGGTTTTATCTGCTTGTCTCAATTTTCTCTTTATGTTTTTTTCTCCTACTTTTGGAAATTAATTTGGGCTCCTTTGCCTCATTAATGGGAGATTACCTAGCTTGGCATGTTTTGTGTTTTAGAGTTGAGCTTTACTGATACAGTTCTGAAACACTGATGTGATCCTCTGTTCCAAAACCCCCCTCTGCTAAAACCCAAACAGAATAACATGGGTATTTCCCTAAATTATTGTTCAAACATATGGAAGAAATTTTCTTCTTAATGGTTTGGTGTTAAGGAGCAAAGAATGCTGCTAACATGGTCTGCTCTTCATAAATCCTCCTTTACTATGTGGTTCTTCCCCAAATACCCAGGTAGGGTTGTTAAATCAGGATGGTGCTTGGGATTTATGAGAATAGTTTATTTGATGTACTTTGTTCTACAAACATGCACTTAGAAAAACCCCCAAAAAAAAAACCAAACAGAAAATTCAGTTGTAAAGTCTAAAAACAAAAGGTGGTTTTGGGTGCAGAACTGCATCTGAATTACCCACATAGACTCTGGTGAGATGCACAAACCCTGCAAAAGTTGTGACTGAAATAGTATGAGAGAGATGTGATGATGGCAAAAAGAGGGCAATCCCAAAGAGGACAATTTCCCCTCTCCTCTTTTCTTCTGTCATTCTCCTCTCCTCTCCTCTCCTCTCCTCTCCTCACTGTTACTCTCTCCTGTTAAAATTAATTTTGCTTGTTCACTTCTTGTCATCCTCTGGATCCATCAGAAAAAACTGCCTTGTTCACAAAAGCATCTTTAAATTCCTCCATGGCAAACAGAGATGCCAAAAATCCCATCCTTGTCTCCAGTTCTGGCTTCATCTGCTCTGGAAACCCCTAGAACTGGCCCTGCAGATGTTCTGGCAGCCTTCAAGCTCCTGATATGTTTTGCAAAAGCAGATGTTATTAATCTGTAAAGCATCTTTGAACTTCTCCTGGGGGGGATGACACTTTTGGTGGTGTTTCTAGCCAACTGGAGTATTTTTATCTTTGTTTTTAACCAGGATGTTTTTTTGGGATGTTTTTTCTACACCATCCCTTGACAACCCATCTAGTTCTGCCGATCTCCTTTCCATTCCTGCACCTCAGTCCCTCCCTCCCAGCTCTTCAAGAGGAACATAATCATGCCTTTTGCACTAATTTTGGAAATGCTATGAAATTTTGTCCCTTTTACAGGTTTCCAGATTAGCTGATCCCTGAAGTTGCTACAGAGTGGGACTAAAAATTACAGTATGTGTCGGGCCCTTTGTGATGTGTACCAGCCTGGATAGACATAACCCAAATTTCTCATCCCACTTGTGTTTCCTGCATGTATGGCCTCCCTGGACACTCTCTGGATACTGTCACCAGCAGGGACAGGCCATCAATTATGACACTTTAACAGCACTTTTATTTGGGCTTGACATGCCCTGTTAATTGTCCAGCAGGTCAACTTGTGATCGGATTTGACTGCTAGTTCTTATCTCTGGAAATGATCCAAACCCAACCAGGAATAAAAGGAAAAAAACTCGCAAGGAAACAATATTTTTGTATTTTGTACACAGTAAGGACATTTTGGGTTGCATTTGGGATGAGTTTTCTTTGCAAAGTAACAAAATTCTTCACAAAAATGACAAGGAGAACAAAACGTTTTACTTTTTTTAAAGCTAGACAAAGAGGGAAATAGGAAGAAAATTCCAATCTTTTCATCAAGTGACAAAAATACCAGCCAAAAGGAAAAGATACTCAACACTGTGTTTGGAAAATCTGTAAGCGTAGCAAAGGTGTCACTATATTAATTAGGCTTTCTCAGCTTTATGCAAATGTTTATAAAACATCAATGAATACCAGAGGGAATCTTTTCCTTAACAAAAAATTAAAACACAAGCTTTTAACACGTATCTCAGGAAAACTAGTTTGTGTATTTAAACAGCAGTTTAGAAACCAGAAACAAAACCAATAAAAAAGTAGTTACTTTTCTATGGACTTAAATTTTGGAATTAAAATCTCTTGATGGCTTCTAGGGAAGCCTTAGTTCTGTAGTAATTCTCAGGAAACAGCATTGCTGACTACAGCATAAAACAACTCAAAATGTGCTGATGTGGTAGGCAAAGTCTTTGAAACCAGTGGAGCCTGTGGAGGAGTCAGAATCTTAAGAAGTGCCAATATTATTTCAAGAGAAAAAAAAAAAAAAAGAAAAAGCTGTATTTCCAAAAGGAGCAAATTTGGAAGGTAATGAGAGTCAACTTCTGAGTTCATCTTGGACTAGAGCTCACATTTGAAAGCCGATATGGGCTTTTCCAAGCATAGGGATAGTTAAAGCGTGGTCCAGCAGGGCTGTAGCCTGGTTACACTCTAATTTTGAGTCCTGAGAGCATGGAAAACACGCAGTGATATGGTAAAGTGTGGAGTGTTGGGAGAAGTGGTTTGTACACTGTATTTCTGAAGGCCTCACCTCCGTGTTAAAGATCATCTGGACAAGTCCACCTTGTCCAAATTGGGTTTAGCCCTGACAGACTGAGTGTTGCCCGGGGCTGGGCAAGGACCATCTGCCCCTGTCAAAAAGCATGAAGCATATCTGCACTTGGGTCTCATGCTGGGACTAAGAAATACTGTTTTGAGAAGGGAAGAAAACAAGAAAAGCTCTTCTTCTACCTTTCTCTCCTTATGGTGCCCTGTTATGAAGGAAGGTTAGGTGAGTACCAAGACCCAAGACATGGTTCATTAACACAGCTGAAAAGGTGATCAGCCACAGATTCTGATGCCTTAACCTATGCTGCTTGAGCAGAATTCAGTTTGTAAATGCCTAATAAAGAATATGATGGACTCTTTTTTTTTACAAGACAACCAAGAAACAGGTTTTACTTCATCTTTCAAGAAATTAGACTATATCAAATGTGTAATAAAAATATTTTCTATTGGATTTTAAAATATATACAAATATAAACTAACTAATTTTTTAATGCCCTGTTGATATTGATGTGGTCTCTACAGTCTCTAAGTGTAACTAAGTGAGGCTGCCCAGCAACCTCCATTATACCTCAAACAGTGATTACAAAACTTGGAGCCTTGTCCACACTGTAAATTAAACCTGCTTGAAAATGGGATCTGAAATTGTCTGCTGGGTCTGATCCAACATCCACTAATAGTCAGGCTGTCTTCTCCTGACTGCAGGAGCTGGATTATGTTCTAGACACAGTCTCAGAATCATCTGGTTTCCAACCTGATTGGCTGAACAATGATAAAGGCACCTGAGGGAGTTACTGAGGCACTTCTTGAGGCACTTCTTGGTAAAATAAACAGTATTAGATATTTTATTTAGAATATTTAGGGATTTATAGGAAACAGTCTTAAGACGATTTGGGCAGATCCATACTTCATGTTGAAGAGAGACCCAAACTGACTGTGTCTCAGACATAGCCTTTGCCCGGATACTGGATGTAGACTTAAGTCAAGCTTAAGTATAGTTGAGAGCTTGGGGGTGATGATGGAGCAAAGAGGATTCCTACCTGCATCCTTCCTACAGCATCCATCTCTATATTCCCAGACCTTCCTTGCCCAGCCCATGTGGAGGAGGTAAGCTGGCAAGAAGAGTTCCTGTGTCAAGTGCCTGCAATGGCCCATGGGGCTGGGCTGGCACTTCCATCAAAGACAACCCAAAACTGGTGATGGAGGTGGAGCTGGGTGAGGGAGGAGAAGCACAGATGACTGTCTGGCCCTGTGTCCACTGAGGACAGTGAGGACACAGCTTTGGGCTGTGCCAAACCCGACTGGCATTCCTGTTTAACCCAGCACTATGTCTAAAGCAAGTTCAGATTCATTTTCCATGCAAGGTTTGAAGCACAGCATAGACAAGGTGTGAGGGCCAGATCCTGATCTAATACAGGCAAAATTCACCACTATCATTGGCCTGAGCACTTACCCTTGCATTATACTTTCAGGTAGGTAGCATGGGAGTTCTCCTGCTTCAGAGAGTTAATATAGGGGATTTGACCACCTGCGGAGGAAAGTTTCTCGCTGAGCTTTCTGTTCATCAGCTCCACGTGCCTGGTGTTTTTCCTGGCTTGCCGGAGGGACCTCTTGACTTTCTTCACTCGATCTCGCAGCTGCTTGTTGCGCTTCTCCAGCGTCGCCACTTTCTGCTGCAGCTTCTTCACTCTGTCCTCCTCCTCAAACAGGGCCTTCTGCACCGAGGAGCACATGAGCTGAAAGGAGAGCAGAAGGGAGACAGCCACAGGTGAGCTCTACAAAAACCTTATCAAAGCAAGGTGCATTCAGATGTCCCTTGAAACACCTCACAAGTTTTCAAAAGAAGAATGCCTTTTTTTCTTTCTTTTTTTTTTTAACTTTTATTCTTCTTTTATACCTTTTTTAAGTTAAATCTCTCTTTCACTTCTGTATTCAGATAAGACCCAAAATTGCAGATCTTAATTATACTGGTGGTTTACAATTACTTCTATGAACTGTTTTGACAGACCTGTCCAGCCCACCAAGGCTGCATTGAATTTGTGGAAGAAGGGTGCCCTATTTCTGGTATGAAACTGGAGTTCAGGACAAGAGGGGTCACTTTTGGAAAGCTTTAGATTCGATTCAGCTTAGCAACCCCAGATTCTGACAAGAGCCTGCCTTTTCTCTTTATATCAACATGTGAAATAAAGACAGCACCTGTAAAACAAAGAACTGGTTATTTAGCCTTTTCAAGAACAGAGTTGTCTTGAGTATCTCATTATACGGACTTCTTTAAGACAAAACCCTAAAGGTTAAAATCTCAGCAGTCTATAGAAGCATTTGAGATCCTATAATTTTAAAAGAAGTGATTATGTAGGGGGGATTCATTGGCTGAAAACTGCCCCCTCCCACTCTACCCTATACCATCATAATTGGTTTTTTGCCCCCAGTAGGGACAACAGGCTCTTGATGTTCACTCATGCTGGTGGCTCTTAGGTAAGGAACAGAAAAAAGAGATGGCTTCAAAGGTGTTGACCCCAAAGCACCATTAGAAGAGTAGCTCACAGCGTATTTTCAAATCCACTGGGTTGGATGACGGTCCAAATGCAAAACATCTTTTGGACAATTGTTTGTCTTCCGCTACCTCGTCCTAGGGGGACCCAAAAGGTCTATCTCATCTCAGCTCTGTGTGTTTGCCATGTTTATGGTCTCCTTTTTGTCACTTGTTTCCTTTCTATAGGGGTGACAAGAGGAGTGAGAAACACTAGCTACAAAGGTTGCTGGCTAGTTTCAATGCAAGGGAGTTAAATGCCTGACACACAATGTACTTGGGATGGGATTCAGCTGCCTTCTCTTAAGTAGCTAAAAGTGAGACTCAGGCCTGGGCTCCTCTCTCTTTTCCCTGTAATATCTGCAGGGAGAGAGAACCTTCCAGATGCTGGTCTCTACCTCCCAGGGCAGAGGGAGGAATCCCCCTCTGAACGCAACCCTCTCATTTTACTGACCACAGAGGCACCAATGCCACTTTTTCCAACTGGAACACATTTTCCAAGCACAAAAAAAGGAGGTACCTGGAGCTCAAGGACAGCCCCAGCAAAAAGTTGGTGATCTAGGGGAGCCACACTGGAATCTATTTCTGCCCAGGGTCGTGTGCCTCCTTCCTTTTTTTCCTACAAAAAGCATCCTGAGATGTTTTATTCTGCATGTGGGACTTCCATATGGTTGCTGCACCGGTGGACTGTGAGGAAAGGCAGTGTCTTCTGACGGATTCATCTTCTAAATACATCTAGGCATTTTTTTATGTGTATCAAGCACTCCTGGAGTCTGGATGGGCTTTCTCTGGCAGAACATTTGGAACAGACAGGGAATCTAAATAAACAAGTAAATCCTCACTGTGATGATGAAGGATTACATGTTTCTTTCCATCTTACTTTGTAGTATTTTCAACAACCGAAAGTCGGGGAGGGAGCCCGCTTTGATGAGTAACATTTCATTTGCTTTGGAAACCCCCAGCAGTGGAAAACCATGGCCAGTCAACACAAACACAACAACTGCTTCCAGTCCCTTGGAAACTCTTGTTTCTTGTGCAAAAGCACTGTGGGGCTTTGCTGTAAGGCAAATGTTTGCCCCAAGTGTTCTCTCACTAGGGCTCTTTTATAAATGCATACTAGGGAGATGGGGAGTTCACAGGTAGAGGACCGGAAATTGCACTGAAGGGCAGGGAATTTGGTTGAGATCACAGCTCGTTCCAAGTGCTGTTTGAAAACAGCCAGCACATCTTGGCTTTTGTGTTTGCCAAACCCTTGCAAAACCTCAAGCAGAGCAATTCTTGAATTTAAATGCCTGTAAAGGAGGACATTGAGTTAGGGAAATATGTTTGTTGGGAAGACATGAAGTGGAAACTCTACTTCATGAGGGATTTCCTGCATTTTCCATGGATGCAGTGATAGGCATGGCCTACGCCAGAGTCCAATGCAGAAGAACAAACACTTCATGAAGCTGAAGTGCGAGGTTGTGTGAACCCAGCTGTGTCTCATCTGTCTGGGCTGGCTGGCAGGGGAATGGTAATGTCTGATGGCAGATATCAGGGATGGCATTAGCCTCATCTCAGAGGCTCTCCCAAACTTTTGAGGTTGGTCCTCTGCCAGCAGAGGTAGATCAGCCCTACAGAGCCACTCAGAACACAATCAAAAAGCTAGCCAGCTCATTTGCTTATGCTATTCCTCTTCACAGTCCTTAGTCTCCAGTCTGGAACACACAGTTTAGTTCTTAAGTTATCTGGAGATATCCAGGGAGATCACAGGAACAGCACAGTTATAAAAAACTGAGGTACTGTCAGACATGCAGGGCTTTGTTTGCCAACAGGGTAGGGGACAGGAAGAGCCCAGTTTGATAACTGGATGCCTGCCTGCAATTGCATGACCACCAGCTGGAAAATAAATCCTTTCCTCCTTCTATGTGGGAAGAAATAACTAGGTGGGGTCCTCTCATTCTCACTGGCTAGTTACAAACAGCATTTTTCACAGGGCTCTGCCGTGGGGATGATGTTTAAATGTGAATGCTATCATACCCTTGCTGTTACTGCTGGGGCTGTGGTTCACATGGGTGCAATCAAGTTATTTTTAAACTGGTGCTGAGAACTGTGAGCTCAGCACCTGTATAACTAACCCTGCAGCTGAACAGGCAGGTGAGAAGACAACCAGTCCATATTGCTACTTGAACACTTCTTGTTTACAGATAGACGAGAAATCCCTGCATCTTGCAGTCATTCCTGTGGATTGTATCTACAGACACAGTTTCACATCCTATTTTGTCTGGTTTCATGCAGCCACAAATGTGTACAGTTTACAATGATGACCATCGAGATCAGACCCTTGCTCAAAAGCTACAGAAAACTGGATTTTGTTTCCCGAAGTGACCTATATTCCCCTTCCTCATCACATCTTTTCATGTCAGGTGCACTACAGGAGGTAGGGAGGGTTTTTTATACATCATTTAAGGAACAAGGAAATCTCCATCCAGCAAAGTAAGTCACAGAGCAGCCAGTTCCCCTTGGTGTCACGGAAGGAAAGGATGGGTAAGGATGTATATCTGACAATTCCTATTCCCACAAGGCATCAACAGCAGACAGTCAAGCAACAGCTCAGAAGTGCCACAGTAAACTGATATCCTGCCCTGATACAGAGCTTCCCCTGAACTGCACCCTAGTCAGCAAACCCCAACTCCACACTGCTCTCTTTTTGCCATCCCCTGCTACAAATCTGCTCCACGCAAAAGGCAAAAACTATCTGCATTTGCTGCATGTTGACTTGCTGCTCTGTGCTTTGCTGCTGTTCAAGTTATATAAAACATCTTAAACCAAAACCTTAAGTAGCACCAAGTGTGCACCTCCAGCTTTATTTGCCTCGGCACAGCAGTAATTCTGAACTCTGTCTCAAGGGGCTCAGCCCAGACATGTCTCTGTATTTGTCTTTAGCTCTACCAGGACTCACTTTGCCAATCCATTCTGTGCTCTTAGCAAGGGGAAGAGGCTCAACGCCCTAGGGAAGCTGCTAAGGACCCAGCACAGCTCATGCAGGTGATCTTCACCTCTCCTGGCCAGGGAGGTCCCCTTTGAAGCCTGTCTTGCTATGGCCACATTTCAGACTCTGAGGATCACTTTCTCATTTTGTTCAGCCCCTTTGGGCAGGCTATGTGGGAACGAGCATGTTGCATGGAAAGAATGACGGGGAGTCAAAGAATAGCCGGAGGGGTCTGGCAGCAGGGAGTATTGGGTTTGGGATGGAGTGACTTAACCTCTAGTTACTGAGATTTTTCAGCCAAGACTAACACTCGTGCTGAAGTGTGGAAAAGTCCCTGTCAGCACTGTTAAAGCATCATGTTGGGTGAAGTGGTGGGGGCATGGCAGTGCTGAGTTAAACCACCTTGCCTTGCTGCAAGACCTGCACCTTTCCGAGATACTGAATGGGAGTCCAAAGGGCACATCCAGCACCACTGACATTAGAGATGAGCTGGGATTTCACCCTAGGGCCTCATATGAATCACCAAGATACATAGGACCTGGATGGAGAAAGAAATGATTTTTGCTGTTCTTATCTTACTGAATGCTGGGTCAGCATTTGCCATGGGAAGTGTAATGTTTGTAGCACAACTCTCCGGCTCATTTGAAATATTAGAAATGGAGATTTTTTTAGGGGGTATGAAGCACTGTCTGCCAGGTTACAACCACCCCGAGGGGTGTCACCACTGTGAATGGTGTTTTTCTTCCTCATATCATTCCCCAATAAAAGCAGATTTTCACTTCAGACTCCTAAGATGCAGGTAGAGAAGTCACCTTTCCCAACAGTCATCAGAGAGGAAGGGGCACATCCAAGAGGAGACTTCTTGCCTAAATTAGATACTTACTTTGGGTGGACCACTTTTGGGGACCCCTGCCTAGAAACCAGCTCAGGCTGAGATGGATCCCACTGTGAGTCCCATGAAATGGCAGCTGGAATCACTGACTTCCTGGGACAGGCTGCAAGGGTAGGATACAGATAGTTTCCTTGCAGTTTGGAGCAACTTGCCCTGGAAACAGACCCAAACCCATGTCCATGGGCACTAGGGGGTCTTTAAAAAGAGCTTTTGTTTGTTCTGATCTGCATCAAACTTCTGCTTGGTGTGAGGGCATCTGAGCTGCTGGTGCCTCTCTTCTGCAGTGGTTGTTGCAGGCATCCAGTTCAAACCCCTACCTTTCACCTTCGAACTCGCAGCCCTTGCACCCCTGCTCGCAGGCTGAGGTTGGTTTTAGAGGTGATCAGGAGGCATTTGAGGGCTGGTGAAAAGACCCTCAGCCCTGGAGGGACCTGAAGAGAAGTCCTGGCCCCAAAACCATGCCTAGAGTGTGTCCTAGAGCATTCCTTTCCCTCCGGGCACTTTTGAGCTCTGAAGCTTGAGATGCTTCTGAGAGGGAGGATACAAACATACCAATGACAGTCGCACCCAGTCCCCTCTGCCAAGACTGGGAATGGAGTTGGAAATATGTGTCCAGAGTCACTGCCAGTACCCAGGGAGGGATCAATACTTTATTCCCTATACTTATGAAGGAAGAAAGGTAATGGCTTAACAAGAATAGAAACCACACTAATCAAGAAGACAGGAAAGGGGAAAGAAAAGGTGTAGGGTATGAGCCAGACTGCCTACCACAGGCACCTCACTCATGCCAAGAGAGCAGATAAGTCAGTCCTGACAGTAAATCCCTAAATTCCCTGCCCAGGCAGTGGGAGACAGAAGGTCTCCAGGAAGAGACAAATAAATCAAGAGGGTACGACCTCACACTGGGTCATCTCCAAGTCCCTTTCCTCTCCTCGCTGACCATGCACACAGCGAGGGAGGCACACCAAGAGCCAGCCAGATGCTTTTCCCCGGCACTCCAAGGCGGGGGAACTCCGCTCTTGCCTTGTTTCCTTTGACACTGGTTCGCCCTGGATGCCACAGGAATGCAGGGATGTATCTGGGAGGGGAGCGGCTGTGAAGTCTCGTGACTAAGTGGTTTAGCAGGAGCTGCCCTTCTCCTTCTCCTTCTCCTTCTCCTTCTCCTTCTCCTCCTCCTCTTCTTCCTCGCCTGGCTGCAGCCGCCGAGCGCTGGGCTTGGTGCACAGCCCCACACCTTGTACCTTCTGCATTCCCAAGAGATTCCCACTTCAGCAATGTGTACCCTCTGAGAATGGGGGCCGGGGGAAGCAGAGGGTCTCAGAGCCCTCACAGGGGTTTAGACCCTTGTCACCCTCCTCTGTCTCCCCCCACCAAAAATACCCAGAGCTCACTGCAAGGACAGCGAGCTCACAGGCTTTGCAGCACAGCTGTTTGCAAGATAGAAACTGCACATACAATCCAAGGCAAGGCAGCATCTGTCCTGGTTCCTTCTAAGTACCACCAATTGGGTCGTGGGTATTCCTGAGACACCTCTGTCCCATTGCTGGAGAGCACACAGAGTGGGACTGGATGAAGCCGCTCAGTTACAGGTAAATGACCCTGAATGGTACAATGCACTACCCAGCCCAACTATGCTGAGCTTAAAGGAAAATGTTTTGAGGAAGGAAGAACAAAATCTTCTTTCTGTGATTTTAACAAGCAAACGTGGTTTTAAACCTACCTTACAAGACAGGCTGCTTCAGAGATTTCTGCACTCTGCCTGAACGCTGAAAATGTCAAGTTACTGCTATGGCTGCAGTTTCAGCTGGGCTTCAAAAATCTCAGTAAGATACTTTTTTTCCCCTATAATATGTACAGAAACTTTCCATTTTCACAGATACCAAACTTACCAAAACTTGCTATCCACTTTAATTTCTGACTCAGCAGTATTATTATCATTATCACAATAAAACTAATTAGGTCTGCTATGCCTAAAACTACTTTGCCAATATACCTTACCTCAAGTGTATTGTTCTCTGACTGAAAGTTGCTGTGTGACCACATCTCCATCTAAACTTGTTTTACTTGGCTTATGTTTCAATAGGATTAGGTCACCATTCCCCCCACACATACACACAGAGAATTAATTAAATACCAAGGACGGGATAAAACCAGCAAGACCCAAAACCAGAGTGTATTGTGTCCTTCCCTCTCACTGGTGGGAACACAGGGAAATGAGAAATTGCTGGTCAGAGCAGCATGGCATTTTACACTTTGCTTCTATTTACTGAAATGTCTGTGTTGATTTTTGAATTAACTGACCTTTACCTTGTGTTATGACAGCTTCTAGAAACTTCATTTAGTGGTCCTGTTAAATGGACAGGACACATCCTATAGCACAGGAGCAGTGAGGAAAGCACAATATATTCAAATACACCATCCCCAGATGCAGATGAAGCTGAGAATCAGCATCAGCTTGAGGAAAAACATTTATCTTTACCAATATTAATCTGCATGTGAACAATATTAGTTTAAACTAGGGTTATACCTGGTTTGGGGCGTTTACCTTAGGTATGGTTTATTTCAGTCTAATGTGTTACAACTCACAGGAGTCCCCTGGGAGTCCTGACACAGGTGACTGATGTCTCCTTGTGCAGGCGCTGCATGGATGTCTGTAAGCTGAGCTGTGGTTCAGTTAGGGGTACAAAACAAGAGGTGGGAGATGTGGACAGTGGGAGCACAAGGGCACATGGAAACAGTGAAACAAGGCTGATCAAGGGCTTAAGGACTTCAGAACCTCCTGTGGGCAAGGCTGTGCCAGACCTCCACGTACCACTCAGAACGTTCAGAGAGTAAATGCTCAGAACCCACAACCTCAGTTGCTGAGAAGAGAAGGGAAGGACGGGGATCAGTAAATACACAATAAAATAAATTTTTATATATAATATGAAGAAAACCTTTGTTTCTCAGTCACCTATAAGTCAAAATGGGGAAAGAGAGAAGCAGAGCAAATCTCAGCAGGCAGTGGATTGGTATTGGCAAACAGCCACAACGTGACTGCAACGCATTAAATGCTGCCTCTCAAGAAAGCAGAGAAAGGGACACTTACTGTAAGCAGAGTCTATGTCTCCTCCCCAGAAAATATATCATACCCAGGGGCAGCCACAGGCACAGGGGAAGAACCCATGCTGAGAAAGGCAAATGTTTAAAGTTAACACAAGATCTATAAAAGTCACGTTCCCCTATAAATCCCTCTGCTCTGGATGTCTTGGCTTCACACTGCACCTAAGTTGCTGCAGCTCAGCTGCCTTTGCAAACAGATAGGATTTCCTTGGCCGCAGGCTCAGCTGGAAGCTCCGAGCGTGCCCTGCTGCTGTGCAGGCTTCTGGATTTCAAAGGGCAAATGCAGGTGCCCCAGGACAACTTGCTGCCCTTCAGTGCCGCTAGGGAGAGGAGGTGTGGAGACGTCTGTGTCTCTTCTAAACATTCATAGGAACTGCTGGACACATTTCACTTCACTGGAGTCCAGAATAGCAGAAGGAGTGAGAAGGGCATGCTCAAACTTGTATTTATCTGTCCTTGGTGGGTCCCTTGGCGTAGTCTTTGCACCAGCCTGCTTCATATATATAAGCTAAATCCTGGGTAGGAAAGATTGGCCTTCTGGGCTTTTTCTACAGTAAATGTAGAGACAGAAATTCTTCTGGAGGATGAGTCAGAGAAACTAATCTCGAGCAGGGAAGCAGGCACTAAAACGGAGTTGAGCAGCACTGAAACAACTCTGACATGGTGCTTAGGCACTCAGCAGAGACACCTCTGCCATGGCAGGAGCAGGACTAGAGGCTCCAATGAAGCCTTTCCCTGCAAGCCATGAGGGATCTGTGAAACCTTGATGGAAATGAAGGCAGCAGCGTTGAAAATCAGGGTGGATGAAACACAGGGACTTGAGAAATGGTATCTGCATCCACTCCCGAGCTGCTCTGCAAGCCCAGGGCAAATAGGGGAGCTCAGCAAGAAGCTGTTTGCTGTGCCCCACACAAGCAGCCCTGGGAGAGGTGACTGTGCCAGAGGTGATGAACAGGCACAGACATAGCTGAGGACCAGGTCCAGCCCTCATCCAAGCACGGAAGTGCCACGGGTTGCCACGGCAGTGAAGTGGAAAAGCCTTGGTGAGGTTGAAGAAGCAAAGACAAAGGGACGGAAAAACAAACATCTGTGATTTGCAGGCGCTCTCTGACTAACGTCAGCACTCCAAGAAAGGAACCGAGGGTGCAAAATGCCTGAGAGAATAATCAGCAGCTCTGAATAACAAGCTCCAAGCACTAACATCTGGCTGCCGGGAGCTCACTGCTACTCACAGATATTCCTGTCCCACCGGGCAGCTCAGAGCAGCCTGTCCACAGCTCTGGCTGCTGCGTGGGCTGTAAATCCTGAAAGGGCCCCAGACCACCCTGGATGCAATAAATGGGCAATAGGCTACTATGTGCATGGCAGGATTTGGCAAATAACCAGTTTTCAAGGTGGAGAGACGTGGTATTTAGGGGACCACCCTCCTGCTTGTGTGCGCTCAAATGGCCTTATACATTTGGGGCATTAATGGCTGTTTCTATAGGAGACAAAAGCTGCTGTTTCACTACAATCCCTCAGACCAGGTCCCTTTCCTGAGCCAGTATTTTAATTCTCAATAGAAATACTGGATTATGTCTGAAATCCAGCATTATATTTAATGGCCAAAGTCTCTCCCTGTTGCTTTACTGCATTTCATATAGACACAGAAAGCATCAGAAACTCCCATCACATGCACAACTTACTGCCTTATACAGAGAAAAGCTTTTCACACAGGGCTGGTTACAATGCCCATGGAAAATAAGGTCATAAGGGAAGCATGAGTCAGGCCTCCCCACACACACAAGCCTTGAGCAGTCTTTTCAGCTTGATTTGGGAGAAGGAGGATTGCAGCCACAGCTACACATAACAAAACGCCTTCAGGGCTGATGGATGCCCTGTGGTGAACTCTTCCCTGCAAGCATCTAAATTATAGAGCACACACTCCACCACTGGTTAAGGTTACAGTGGTGGCTCTCAACTGTTTATTCCTATGTTAATAATTGTGCTGGAGTGAGATAATTACATAGCAAGTGCCACACCACTGCACAGTGAGCACATGGCAATACCTCTGAGCTATAGTTCAATCACGCACTCCTTGGGGGTTTGACTCTTCTGTGAATAACTGCACTGTGGTTTGCAAGATCTCGTAATATCCAGCTGTCATGTGCATTTGCCTGTAAAATATGCTTTTGTTCCTGGCCACATACGTAGGGACAGGTAGCAAATGTGTACCCTCTAGTCTGTGTACCTGTTTGTGTATGAGAAGGCTTTAAATGTGATTATGAAATTAATTTTCTGTATCAGTCCAAAATTCTTCTGTGGATACTTGTTTTGCTTTTCTCATATTTCTCTGACACAGAAGTTATCTATACTTTCACTAGTTTTGTATTGCACCACTTCAGCAGTACCAAGAGCCAGGATCTGGACAGCCCCAAAGAGCAGATGATCTGGATTGCCTCCTACCCTTCCTGCAGTAGCAATCACAGTATCCACATCAGCCACCACCCACACAACTCCACAAGTATTGCCTCACATGAGAGCAATAAAAAAAATAAAATAAAATAAAATAAAATTCCAAAACCCACTGTGAGGAAGCCAGGATCCAGGTTCCAATCTAGCCCCATAACTAGGACACTTTCCTTGTCTTTTGGCAATGATGATGTTGGAAGAATAAAATCTCTGTCATTTTAAGCTTTGTTATCTGAACGGCTTGTTCTCATTAAGTAACGTGCATTTCTCACCTCATTGAAGAGAGCAGATAAAATGCATGTCCTAATCAGAGGAAAGGAACTGGGTGTCTCCACTACGGTGAAGGCAATAACCAGTTAGGGGAAAGCAGGCCTAGAGAGTAGTTTCCCCATGCTTTAATTCCCTGTCTCCAAAAGTGGGGATTACAGGACATCTGTGAGCTACAGAGTTTTCTGAGCCGCTATAATCTGATCCAGAAAGGTCTGTATTCTAAGTTTGGATAGTGTGGGGACTGGAGCAATGGGGAGCCAGGACCTATGGTCAGATACTTCATTTGCATGCAGAATGGTCTCAGTGCTTCTCTGTGCAAACTGAGACTGTGAGACCAGAAACCGCATTTTAGCTTGAGGTGCTGCTTGGCACTGCCCACAACTGAAGCCTTGTCTCCAACAACCCGGAAACACATTTTTCAGTAAGGATCCTGGGTAAATTGCCCGTCACTGGAGCATGTGACTGATTGGGGTTTCAATATTTAGGGATTTCACCAATAAAAGTTGTATGTTTCTGTGTCAGATCAAGGCATTTATGTCCACATTATCCAAGAAAGGGAAGAAACAGGCTATGTGAACATTTGGCTTAGATACGAGAGCAATCTCCATGGTCCCAAGACCAAAAGTTTCAAGTATGACCAAAGGGACAACTTCCAGCAACTGCCTTTATTAGGTCATGGAATACAAACCCAGCCATTCTTCAGGCACTGTTCACCAACAGGGACAAAATGGGTGCGAGTGGTTTGGCAATGACATGTCAGTGGTCACACCTCTTATTCTTCTGGACCTAAGGGTCAATAAACCAGCCAACAGAAGAATACATAAGGGCTTTTTAGAGGAAGGGAAGGAAATATTTATTCTCACTCATCCTGCAGGTATTTGGGGCATCTCTCCATCAACAAGATGTAGTTTAGGGTTAGTACATGTAAACTGCAACACAAACTCAGCTGAAAAATGGATGACCAATTTGTTTAATCTGATCCCCATCCAGATGGGTCTCTCAGTTCTGCCTTGGTCTATTTAATCCTGTTAATAATTACATGACTGTACTGGCATAGAGCACCTGCACTTCTCCTGGCAGCTGGTGTTACTAAAAGTCAATCAAACTGGTGATCTGCACTGCTCCCTCCAGATATTTGTGAGGCATTTCAATTGAAGAAATGCAACAAAATCCTAAGAAATTGCATAATTCCAAATGTCTTTCCTTCCACATTCTCCCCACCCTAGAGACTCTGCCACTTATTAACATTTCTTTATTTAATCCTTTCCTAAAATACCCTTTTACCATTGAGAACTTTGCAACTGTTTGGAAGGGGGAGGAGATGTTTGCTGTTTTGATGGAAAGAGAGAAACTATTTCCTGGCTGAGATTTATGTGTCAAGTTTTAGCTTGCAGCCAGAATTTTTAGCCAAGTTATAAAACCTAAGCATAATTCCAACTCTCCTTGTCAGTGACTTTTATGAAGCAATTCATGATATGTGAAGAAATAAAAGGAAACTCCTCACCCTGAAGGTTTTCATGGAAATGAAGAGACACATTCCTGCACAGAAGGAAAGGGCAGGAACGTACGTCAGCCTAAGCAGAGCTGTCAGAAAGCAGAATGCTAGCTTCCTAAAAACCAATAAACATGTTGATGTACCTGTGTTTCTCAAATGCTTTGGATGCAAACTGAGAGCAAGGCAGAGGTTGCATTTGACCATGGACAAAATGAAGCTGAGTTTTGCTTGAGGCATCAGACTTTTGGAAATTTAAGAGCAAATGCCTGAGTGTGATACTCTAAAGGTGCTCCTGATCTGCTGAGACTGAATATTCAGATGCTGGTCAGCTGGAAGGTGCTACAGTCATCCAACAAAAGGACACACAAATCCTTCACTAAACCACGGGCAGTGTTGTATTTCTCCATCCCTTGTGTCACGTCTCACGTCTGCCATGCCAGACCAGTGCAATGGTGATGGTCTGACCCATGCCTGAACAGTAAGGTGCCTGGAGTAGTTGCTCACAGACTGACTCAAAGCAAAGGGCAAAGAGGGAGTGGAGACAAGTGCCAGAAACCCATAGTGAGACTTGTGTGTCTAAAACTCAAGGTCCCGGGCAAGATACTGCAAAAAGGCTGGGGCTGTTGGCTGTGTCCACATTAGCAAATCAATTGGAGCAAGAGGAACCTATCTGTAGACTGAAGCTCTACATGAGTTTGGGGTGAGCAAACAGACAGGGAAAGGGGTTCAGAAGGTGCATGAAGGACCAACTGTGGCTGTCTCATGTTCCCATTAGGAGTTGATGCACAGCAGACGTGTCTGGAGCGGTCTGGCTGTGTTCCCCCCAGGAGGAATCTACTCATTGAGCATCAAACCTCGCTGTGAACTGAACCAACATTTGTCAAGCAAAGGTATATGTCTCCTACTCGCTGGACTTTTTCCTTGTCATGACAGAGATTGCACTGATTTGACACATCTTGTTGACAAACCTAAGCTGGCTACTGTTCCCAGAGGTGTTTTGCTCCATGGCTTGGGAAACTTTAGACAGTAGACCTCACAACCATTGCACAGCCTGCAATGCAACTGGTTTGGCATTTGCCTCCCATCCTTCCTGAAGGGCCAGCTCCAGCCTTTGGAAGTCTCACCAGGGGGCTGGTGGAGGCCCCTCATAGCCCAGTTGAGGACAGGAGGTGATGATGGGTGTGTAATGAGGCTCTGGGATTGTGTAATCCAATTATAACTCTGCAATAGCAGCTGGTGATTCCCCAGAGAGCCATCTACTACCAAAGCTTGCTACGTTTCTCTCCCTGAAGTGTCAGTTGAAGGCTCAAGCAAAGAGGCTGGCTGGGCTCTGAATTAACCCATCTATTTCCTTCTACTCGACACACTACAAATCTTTACTGCTGTTGACATCCATGCTCTCCCAAACTCCCATGTCTCTTAAGAATTGTTGAACCAACAAGTGCTGTGAGAACACAGAGCCTGTGAAGCCACCCTGGCTGTGTTTCATCACCTTGTGGAAATATCCTAATGCAATACATGTGTTGGTGATGCTTGCACTTGTAACTAAGCACTGGCTACCCTTAAGCATGGCTGCAATGAGCTCTCCCCACAATACCACATGTGAAACACAGGCAAAGAGACAGGAATATTGGTTTCAGAGTTACCTGTGAAGGAAGGCAGATGTCTAGCAGCAGGAAGAACACAGTAAATATGAGGATATTGCCTCCCAGCTCTGCTAATGACTGTCCATGCCTCAAAATTCTTTTTAATACTCCAGTTCTGAAGTGAGTCCCTCAGATACAACCAGAACAACCATGAGGTTGGAGCTCAGCTGAGTTCAGTAAAAGCCACAGATCTCCCAATCTACTGAAAAATGTCAAGAAATGTGGTTTACTCTGACCTTTTGCTTTTGGGGCTGAAGAGCGACAGATCAGAGGATGCTCTGCTATGGACTCAAGGCAATGAGTCTAAGACTTGCCTATGTCACCAGGTGCCAATTTAGAAAAGGCAACAGAAAGGAGGTCAAAACTCATGTGAGAGCAGCTAAAGAAGCTGCCATCTGTCCAACAGCCACACACCAGTTTAGTTGTGCCTTTTGAAGTCAGTGGTGTCATTGCTGGGTAGGTGTAAACTCATGCCTTAGGTAGTAACTTGAATACTTAAATTTAGTGAAGACTATTGAAAATGCATGCCATGTCCTTTCATTGCTGTGGGAATATTTCCCAAGCATTTCAAAGCTGAATTATTCAAAAGCCTTTCGATTCAATTAGAACTGATGCATATGTAACAATAATCAAGAAACATGAAAATTATAGGGATAATCTGATTTAAACGTCAGTTTACATCAATTGCTTGGCTTAATCCCAAAGTTTAGGTGGACAAAGAGCTCACAAAGCAATGTTCCACCTCTACCACTTATCAAAGTAGACCAACACCCTAAACTAACAAAGCTACTTTAATCCAAAACATTCTGAAAGTGGCTTACGATTTCAAACTCATTTATTACTTTATTTTCTATGTATGACTCATAGTTCATGAGATCTACACAAAACCACATATGCGGGAAGAGGAAAAGGGAGGGGTACTGTAATAAATTCTGCATTACCTGAGAAGATAGGTAAGTATCTTCTTGTATCAACTCTCAACGTTAAATCACAAGAAGGGGTTATATGCAGCTATATCTCATCAGTTCTGACATGAGTTTTGAATCTTGGTTGGTGACACAATGGGTACAGATATGTGTTGCCCAAACTTTTAAAAATTATGGTTAAGATACAATAAAGTTAAAGTAATGGCTGTGACAAAGCATGTCTGTAGCAACCACAGATGGGCACTCCTCAATCTTCATCCTGCATGTGTTATGCATTTTACCACTGCAAGCATTGCAGCTCACAAGTAATTCTCACACAGCATCTGCAAGGCTTGCAGAAGTTCAGAGGAAGAGGATACACTTCTGCTCAGCTCAGACAAACTTCAATCAATTCCATGCCTTCAAGGGCAATATGGTGTTACAGGGTACTTTTCTCCGTGTAGTCAGCAGAGTGAACAGCTTCCTGAAGGCCACCTCAAGAATCTGAGTCCCTGTGTTTCATCAGGACCAAAAAAAACCAAAACAAAACCAATCCCGCAGCAGCTGTGAACAGATGTTATTCCAGCCTCCCTTTCAGCAGCTGCTGGACACCTCTGAGCTCAGGCTGCACCAGCAGGACCAGCATGAGGCATCACCGTGTCCCCAGCCGGTGGCAGGTCAGCGGCGTGCTGCAGACATCCATCTCCTTCCTGCTCCTTTGCTAAACCTCACAGTGTCAGCTGAGTTGAACCAGTTTTCTGGATGCTTTCCCATTCCCTCAATACTTCAGCAAACAGCACTAAGAGAAAGGGCTCAGTGCACATTTTTGAAGGAACCCAGGCCTGACAAGCACTTCTTGGCTGTCACTGCTGTGACGGAGATGTACTGGCCCTTGTTTTCCCCTTGCTTTTAAAGCTGCTCTACAATGTGTTTTACTGCATTTGATGGGGAACTTTAAAAGGCTCCTGTTCTGAAGTGATTTTAGAAGACAACCTCCATATGGCAATGCTTTTTTCTCACCCTGACTCTTGATCTATGGTAGAATTTGAAAAAGTGATGCTTTGGACAGCTTCTGACCTTATTCTCAGGGCTGCTTCACTCCCGTGGTTCAGATTTCCTTGTAACCATGGCTGTACATGATTTCCTACGACCCACAGGGAGAAAAATCTCTAAGGATGGGCTCTGGTGCAAGGACACTGAATTCTCCATTATATAGTCCCCAAACCCACATTTCCTGTTAGCCAAACTAGAAAATAATACACTGTTCAGTATGAGGCAATGAGGGGAACAAGAATTAGCTCTTTTTAAGACAGATTTTATCTGACTTCCTGTATAAAATTGTTGAAGCCATTCCTTATGCTCACCAAATGACTTCAGCAGGTGCATATCTTTCCTAGGAAAGAGATCCAACCTCTTTTTCAGTGATGGAAAGTCCACCTAGACCCCCAGCAAATTAAAGATTAGTGATCTACTTCAAAAAAGCACTGTATTCAAGCTGGGTTATATGGATGCAAATTGCTGCCAATTTCGAGTTGCAGGTCAAAAAAAAAAATATTTAAGAACAGTTCTGGTTTGATTTCTGACTCAGGAAATCCTCACTGTAATTGCAGTCTCTCAGGTAAGTCACACTTCCCCCCCGTGCTCCCACCCACACCACATCCAGGTGTTTAAGGAGGTCCTGCCTTCCTCTCCAGAGAAACACGGTGGCCTCTAGCAATGGCTAATTACCACTTTGCTGATTGACAAAGTGCCAAGGAGTTAGTGCTGCTAATTCCATAACTGATAATTACATTTTTGTCAGGCTGCCAAGGTCCTCACACACACCTGCGCGCTTCCCACATGGTTGTTACAAAGAGATTTATAATAATTAATTATAACATTCCTATCACACATCTCCCCACCCACTTCCAGCAGCAGCATGTAAATCCAACGATGGGCATGTCTAATTTCCACTCCTTGTTAACTGAGTTCACAGCATTAAAGTCAGTTAAGAATGTCTTCTGTTTGCATCCTTTGAAGCTTTGATTAATTTAATTCTAGGTGAGGAATCACATTTTTCTTCCTCTCCTTCTTCTTCTGTTTTACCTTAGTTATTTGTTCACGCCCTCCTGACTAGTCTAGACAGCCCCACCACTTAGGATTTTCCTGAAGTGGACCCTTTCCAAAGAGTACAGCTCTCCTCCCACAGAACGTGGGCCAAGCTTCACAAAGCCAAACCTCTTCCCACAGATCACCATTTCCCCGGCTAGTAATTTACTTCCACAACTGAAGAGGTGGGAACTAAAAGTCTGCAAGATATTCATCACCTCCAGAATCATTCCCAATTTCCAAAGGCATCTACTGCCCATGTAGCATTCCCCTCAAGCTGCATCCCTTATTCCTACCCCCTCCCTACTTTGTGTTCACCCTTGAAACCTTCCAAGCTGCTGACACTGAGACCCTCTTGCAGTGCTCCTCTCCCTGGTCTTCATTCTGCCCTTCTTTCGGAGAGCAAAAAGCCCCATTAAAATTTTCCTTCTCCCTGATTTGCTTCTAATCTGTTTTGCATTTTATTCCTTCTTTTTTTTTTCTTTTCCCCCTACACCGTATTCTGTTTTTACATCCTTCTCAGTTTTCACTTTCTCTCACAGGTTGTTGGCACTATTGACATTCATCTGCACTTAATCTTCTTGGGGTTAAGTCTTACACACAAATATTTGCTTTCCCTGTTGGCACTTCCAGCAGTCTAGGCAAAACTTTGAAATTTCCCTGTGGCAATAGCAGTGGGAGGTCCCAGACAGCCAGGGAAGGGGCTTTACTCCCTCTTTTCTCATGGACTTGCATTGCAGAGCATTAGTGGTAGCTGATTCCTATCCAGGCTCAGACATCAAGTGTGTTCTGTAACCCTGAGTCCTGTGCTATGAGAGGTTATAGGACAGAGGTCTATGTAATAACAAGTGCTATGGGGAGATTAAATAGAGACTGGCAGCATCTTCCAGCAGAACTGGGAGTTCAGATGATACAGTAGGAAACAGGTCAAAGGCAATCAAAAAGTGGTGATCCTCAAGAGGATGATGGAGAGCTTTATGGGACAGAAATTGAGTGGAAATCACTGAATACATAGAAACAAATAAATTATGTGAAAATCACCACAGAGATTCCTTTGTATAAAAACATTGAAAGCTGAGAGAACATCACCAAGAACCACCATATATCTTCACCCTCTTCTTGCACTCTTCCCTGGATGCCTGATTTAGGTATCCATTGGTATGCTGTGGGTCTCGGAGTGGGGGCAGGGGACAATGATGGCAGTCTTCTACTGTACTTCCCAGAAGATCACTATTTTGCAACAATTCAGGACTTCTGATATTGAAGCACCTGACAGAAGGACTCCTGTGCCCCATTCTGCTGTTGGCTGAAGCACTTTAAAATGCTGTATGCAATGAAATTCAGCCTTTCCTCACATTTTGAGATCAATAGTGAAGTAGACAAGATCTCTAGCTGCATTCAACTAATACTTAAATACATCCAACCAAGAAGCCAATTCAAACCTGGAATATTTACACATAAAAAGCATAGAAAAAAATGTGTTCTATCTATAGCATACACTTGAAGTCCAAATAGAAAAAGCCCTAAAATCAATGTTGAAGTAATTCAAACAGCCCCATGTAAAAAGCCCGTCTTACACGACAGTTCCAACAATGTTGACTGGATTAGAAAGATTATTCCAGTTGTTACTGCAAGCTTTGAAGTCTAACCCTTTCTATATCAGAGACAAGGTTCCCTTTTGATCGAGATTGATAGATTGATAACATATGTATCCTCTTTATTTTCTTTTCCTAACACCATTTTCAAATATGCTTTTAATGTCATTTACACATTTTGCACCATTTCCTAAATCTCTCGGCAACCGACTACATGCACTTAAAAAAAGATGGGTAGAGGTTTCATAATCTCAAAACACAAGGAATTGCTTTAAAGCAATTTAGAAGATCATATTTAAATCCACAAAACAAAACTCAACATCTTACACATATTCAGCAAATTTTATCCAAAAGGCTTTATAAGCGAGAAGATAAAGACTCCAAAATGCATCATAAGCTCCAGCCAAATTCAAGCCACCTGTTTCACACAGCAATAGATGTGGAAGGAGGACTCCAGGCATGCTGCAGGGCTTGTTTCAAGCTCTGGACTTTTCCAGAATCCACTGAATCTAAGACAGAGCTGCTATATCCAGAAAAATAAGCCAGCGAAACAGAGCTATGATCATGGTCAAGGTGGTGTAGCATAAATGGTACACGACCATGTCAGTCCCTTTTAGACACTAATAAGTTCACACATGGCCAGGGCCAGACCACCGTGTGAGCTCAAATGAGCTCTCTTTCTGCAACTAATATATTGTCTTTGCCCAAAAGACAAGCAGAATCGGAAACCAGTTATTTGCAGGGCTACCCTCAGCACTGGGTACAACATAGGAGATCTTTCCACTCCCATATTGTACTGGGCAATGATTTCCAAATCACTGTGCTGCTCTAGAGAAGGCAGGAACACCGACTGCAGCTGACAACTGAAAGCACAACTCAGCTCACAGGAGGAACCAGTCGCAATATTTGGACTGATTGCCCCTCATGTTTTTGGTGCCACAAGACACACATTCGTTAACCTGTCTCTTCAGTATCAATTTATGCCTGGAGAAAGCATCAGTGCTGCAAAGCAGAGGACATGTAGATATGTTTTCTCAAGCATTTTTGTAAGCGGGATTTCTGTTGACACTTTTCATAATTAAAAGGCATTTCTCGTAATTAAATAAAATGAAGCCTGATTCAGCTGCCCACGTTGTCACATGTAGTGCCCCCTGAAATGCCTGTGAGGGCTCCACTTGCTGTTAGAGAAGGTGGCACCTCAGCACTGAACAGCCCCTTTCCTGGTGTTCCTGGTCTTGTGCCCCATCTCTCACATCACCTATGGAATTTCGAAAGATGACATGTAGATGAATTGCTTCCATAAAGGCAGGCATCCTAGTCGGACTACTGGAGTCCAGGAGATTCCACTGAGGATAATTTCTGAAGACAGGTCATAGACAAGGTAACGCCAAGATTGGAGGCAGCCTGGGCTGCAGTGATCATGCACTGGAGGAGTTCATAGACTTGAGCGATATGTGTCAAGCAAAGAGTAAACTCAAGACCCTGAATTTTAGAAAAGCAAATTTCCAGCTCATCATGGAGTTAGTCACATAATCACAGAATCATCTAGATTGGAAAGTCATGGAGTAGGAAAGGCATGGGATTTAGACAAACAAGTTTACAAACAAAAAGCGTTCAGACAGTTGTTTCTAATCCTAATGAAGATAAATGCTGAGTCAAAGAGAATTGTCTCCACTAGACTGGGAAGAGCTGAAGATGTCATCTATCCAGACTTTGGTAAAACCTTCAACACAGTTCCCCACAACATCCTTCTCTCTAAATTGGAGAGATGGATTCGATGGGTAGACTGTTCAGTGGATGAGGAATTGGTTGGATGGTCACATCCAGAGGGTAGTCATCAACAATTTCCAGATGAACTTCAGTGAAAAGTGATGAGAAAAGAAGTGAAAAGAAGTAAAAGGAAAAGAAAAGAAGAGAAAAAAGGAGAAAATACACTAAAAGAAGTAAAAAGAAACGAAGCTAAAAGAGTCAAAAAGAAGTGAGGAGAGGAGAGGAGAGGAGAGGAGAGGAGAGGAGGAGGAGAAAACTTCCCAGAACCTGGAACAGAGGAAGGATACTGCCCCTGATAAACACTGAGAGCAAACATTAACACTGCAATAGCCACATTCCCAGCTCAAGAGTTGTGGGGTTGAGGCCAACCCAGGATGCTGCCAATATGTATGTTAATGTTTAAGGATATATGTGGGCTTAGGAGCAGGTTAAAGTACACAATTAGCCCTGGGCAAGCCTGAGATCTCTCCATTTCAAAACATAGGAAATGCTGTAAATACCATAGCAAATGCAATTACCAGAGCGTGATAAACACCACTTCATTAACAAGGACCACAGGAGGCTTCTCCTCTTTCAGACATTTCTGACAATGAGCAGGAACCAGAGGTCGATCCTGAAGTCCAGACACAGAACAGGCAGGCAAATGTCTCAGGGATGCATCCAGTCTGGGATTTTGTTTTCAGCCCTTCTGTGTCCTGATGTTGCGATGGAAGGGGCCTGCTCCTTCACATCCTCAACATCTGCGACGTGTTTCTTAAGCAACAACTGTCTGTAAGGAGTGGGAAGAGTTCCAGCAGCTCCAGAGTGCCAGTGACTTGGAAGCACCAGGACATTTCCCATCAGTAGTTCAGGGGCTTCTAGACATGAATTAAGTATAGGAGGTTTTTGTCACTGGATGTGGTTTCAAGCCATTCTTATTACAGCGGAAAAGATTTGAGCATAAAGTATTATTTCCAAGACACATTTAGTCTATGATTCTGTACCTTTGGGAAAAGAACCAAGAATCACATTTGTTCCCTTGTGCTTTCAAATCAAGACTTAAGAAAACACAGGCTCAATTAGGATTTAAGGGACAGATCGTGTTCACTGAACTCAGACAAAACGTGCTTGAGTCTAAAATGTGTAAAAGGGCAGAATCCCAATCACTGATGGCAGTAACAGCTCTTTTAGAGTAGGAGCAGGCACCTGGCAGAGGTCCTCCATGACCACTGTGGCTAAGCCCCTTCCTCATTATCCCTCCTCTTCCACATCCAAAGGTGATGCTTTTAAGGCAGAAAAGACCTTTCCCACTCTGCAGCAAAATGCAGGATTTTGAGTGGATGGGGCTGCTAGATTCTTGCTTCAAAGGTTCTGAAACAGGACTTCTTTCCCCATGTAAAGGAAATTAGGACTTAGAGCATCCAAACTTCTATTCCTGTCCTGAGCCACCATCAGTACAAGCTGTTCCTCCACTTAGACTTTCCTTCTTTTCTCTCCCCAACTACCACATAGTTAAGTAACTAACTGAATTTTTTCCACAATAAAAAATCTAATTACAAACATCCAGAAGAATACAGTTGTGTTCAGACCATGGCTAAAGGCTCTGGAAATACAAAAAGCAAGCCAAACAAATGATTGTGCTCTGAAATGGGTGTACAGCACAGATGATTGTGCTCTGAAATGGGTGTACAGCACAGATAAATGGAGGCAATAAACTCATTGCATTCAGAGGTAATGAAGAAGATATGTCACCATCCATCTGAAGAAGGAAGCCAGACTTCACACCACCAACATGCTTTTGTTTGAGTAGATAACCAAACCAAGTTGTTCATGTGTCATCCATGTGAAGAAAACTCCTCACTCAAAGTACAGCACTGCCTGTGCAATAAGGCTGGAAGTCATGGAAGGGGAAGGAGAAGGATTTCGACAAATAAGTTTACAGACAGAAAAATAATTTGGACAGTTGTTTCTAATTCCAGTGGGGATAAATCCTGGGTCAAAGAGAATTGTCTCCACTGGACTGGGATACAGAACCCAAGCTACCTGCCTCACCTTTACCATCTGCAGAGTGGAAATAGTTCTCTTGCTTCCTCCGTGTGGTGATGAAGATGGGTCAGTTTGAGGATAACAGTATGTAAATGCTACCTTGCATTTTAGTCCCACTTCTTGTCTCAGTATAAAACACTGCACTGTCATCCCACTTGCAGTAGCTACTGCTTCCCTATGGATCCAGTAAATGCAAAAATACTGCAGAACAAATCCATTAAGTGCTTTCAGATCTAAGGTGATATTTTTTTGCTTGCTCTTAAGATTTTTGGGCAGAAATTCAGACCTGACTTTCTGGTCATATTAATTTCCCTTTGCATTATACAGCATCATGGAAAATTACTTCTCCCTTGATGTATTTTTCCCTACTGTCATTCATTTTACAGATATCTCGACTAACAGTTGTAGCAGCCTTCTTCCAAAAAGAAACCCACAAATTGGGGCAGCAAAAGGAGGTAGCCATGGCATCAGTTGCCAGAGGCACCTGCAATGATTTGAGCAGCAATCAGCTTCAATTGGTCCACCAAAACTCTATGTTCCCAGTCCTTCAAAACTAGCCACTTTGGTTTGTCACTTCACATCAGCTGCTGAAGGGGCTGCGTGTTTCCAGGGCCGGCAGCAAAGCCAAGCTTGGTACCTCATGGCCACTCCTGGCCAAGCACCATAGGGCAAGGACACTTCTCCAGGGGAATTTGGAAAGGCACTTGGCTGGCAGAGGCAGGATGGGCTTTAAAAGGCTCCGTCTCTGCTTCCATTAGGGACTCGAACTCCTGCTGCCTCAGAGCCAATTTGGCTTGTCGTTTGTGAAAATAAACATCAAAATGCATGGGCTGGGAGAAAATATGTCCCAGATTAAAAGATCTCATCTCCCTTCGAGCCACAATGGCTGATCCAGTTACAGGCTGCATTATAGGTGTTCTGTCTGCCAGCTGCCAGCTGGATTTTGGTGGCTGTTGAATTTAATAAATGTTTTGCTCCAACTTTTTCTGTTTCTATCACATGGGTGGGTCAGCAAAGAGAGGGAAGTTGAAAGAAAAGACTTTTCCCTGGATTCAAGGTCAACTGGAGCCAGCAACTGAACCAAAGGCTAGATCTGGCTACGATGCCCATTGGAGCAGTGTATGCACTGAGGACAGATCCTGGTCCAGGACTGCTGATCCACATGAATCATCTTTCCCACCTGCTGATGAACACAAACTATGGATTGCACACACAAAACCACCCAACACATCTACAGACTCGGAGATTTACAGAATATCATGGTCGCTCCCATAATTTGTTTGAACAACACAAAATTTGGGGACGTCCCTCATTCATCTTGGCCCAGAAAGTTTGCCTAAGACTAACTCTAAATGTATTCCCCAAACAGAAGTTTTTGAGCACCTTCCAGTAGCTCCCAGGCTAAGTCAGTATCTCCACTCTGAGATCAAAGCATCATGGAACAAGTATGAATAGTAAGCATGACTGGATCAAAAAATACCTATGATCTGATTCTTTGGACTCCACATTCTGCATTGCCTCAGGTTAATAAAGATAACATATCCACCTTACAAGAACACCAGCCTCAACTCTTCCCCTTGGAGGTCAGGTCCCAGACATCTGGGGAGCACCTTCAGTACACAAACCTGTGTTGAGGAGGGTGATCTGGCCATGGACACAAGCACTTTCAAGCACATATTGACCTGCCCTGCTTCATTTCACAGCCCAGGTCCTCACCAGCTGCCTCTCCCTGCCAGCCAGTCCTTTCACCCATCACAATCTATGTGTGGTGGGATGTCTCCTCTTACTTTGCCACAACTGGAGAGGCCATGAACAGGAGGGCAGAAAACAGAAGGATCACTCACACACAGAGAAGGAGACGGGACTGGAGTCAGCCTCCTCAGGTCTTCTTCTTGTTACTTTTCCCATGATACTGTCATTTCCAGAGGATATGAATGACAAATCCATCTCTCACTATAATGTGGGAATGCTCAGGGTGTGCTTCAAACTTTCCACTGCCCTCCCCAGAGGGAAGTTATCTCTCACCTCAGTCACTTCTGTGCTAAAGCAGAGGGAATGTGACCAGCTCAAAGTCCTACCTACATCTCCTACCTACACAATATCTTGGCCCTTGGCTGAGAGGCTTCCTAAGTTCAGAGGCTCCCAAAAAACTCTTCATCTGGCTAAGAAAGCACTGCAGCAGGATTTGTGCTCAGCAGCACCACTGCAGGTCTTTCAACCACCTGTGCTGGAAACCCCAAGGATACAGCATCCCTCCAGACAGCCTTGGATATGAAACCCAGAAGGGACAACAGGGGCCCTTCAGCACCACCTTTGTGTCTCTCAGTGTGCAGAGCTCAGCCCACAATTGGTTCTGTGGACACCTGCAGTTTCCCACCCCTGTGGCAGTGCAGGAAGCCACATGGAGACCCAGAAACGTGTCCTGGGGCTGGGGTCAGATGCCTGTTCACCACCAAGTTCTCGTACAGCAGCAGATAGCCTCGTGCCACAAAATGTGGAATGATTTAGTACATTTGGCAGAACTTCATTAAAGTGTGACTCTGGATAATTAAAAGCAGCCTGGAGCCATGTGGGTCTCCATTCATTGCCAGTTCCTGGAAGGATTTCTGCTGCGCCCTTCGGAGGAGGCAGCATGCACACACACACACATACCCCTGGCTGTCTAGGCATTTCCTTGCTCAGCGGGCTGGAAACCAGATATTTTTAAGGATATTGTGTACTTGGATATGCCTGAGACATAGAGAGAGCTGTGCTCTGGAGTAATCTGCACTGCTTGATAGACAGAAAGTTGGTCCAGACACGTTCACCAGGAGCTGTGACACTACTTGGGGCTCCCCTCACATCACTCAGTACCTGTGTTGGTACCAGGAGGGTGCTAAGTGGGGGCCTCACCTTGGCAGCTCCCCACCAGTCGTGGCTGCCAGTGGGCACAAGAGTTCAGATGGGTGGGGAAAAGCTCCTCTTTTAACCCCAAATTCTGACTGTTCACAAATGATATCAAATTCAAAGCTCCCATGCCACATCAGGTCATCCCTCCTGCATTGTATATGGCAATCAGCCAATCTGGCCCCCAGCAGAAATAATGTGCCTCTAAGAGACAACTACAAACCAGAGATATTTACCCATTTTTCTCCTGGGAAGAGCTGCTCGGAACACTTTCTGTGTTCTATAAATAAGATAAAGACCATATGCAATGGAAACATCCTGTGGATAAGACTATTTTGTACTCATTTGTGATCTTTTATTCTGTATTTTATCAGCCTCTGTGCATGTGGGAAGACAGAAAACTGATAGGGAAATGCCAATCAGAACTCTAAGAATCCCCTACCACAGCCTGGGTGGGAAGATTTGGAAACGAATCAATGCCATTTCCACGCCAAAAGACTCTGGGGGGATGTTACCCAAATGTATCAACTGTCTCGTGGTCTTCCCTTGTCCCAGACACTTGTCAGCAGTTCTCCATTTCACCCAATATTGCTTACATGTACTCAAATTAAACACAGATTGCAGGGAAGGGGTACGCTCTGCGTGGGTTTCTGGGAGGAAAACAAAAGCACTGCAAATCACTATGAAAAGAACCCAGAAGCGATGGCACTTTCTATCATGCTGTTAGGCTAATGGAGAAACAACTCCCCTAACAAATGGCAGGGCAAGAAACCACATGTAAAAGATTTTCAAACCTTTAGATATTGGGCCTCACTTCTATCTATTTTGAGGTCTTTTTGCCTTGCCCTTGTCATGTACCACTGTTTTTAACTGAGATTAGTTTCTGTTTCTCTAGTGCCTTAAGACCAGAGAAGGGAGGACCCTTAACGCAGCTCATGCCACAAGCAAACACAAAAGACCAGTATATGGGAATAAAAGAACTGTCTCCACCAAGTCAGGCTGTCACCTGCTCTTTTTCAGACCAGTGCTTCTAAAACTGCTGGCTCTGACCACTATTTTCCAGATTTACAATTCATCTCCCAGCACTCAGAGCAGAGAGGGAACTCTAAAGAGAAGTTCTTAACTTTTAGAAGAGAAAAAAAAATTGCTTTTTCATTTTAAATCAGTGGATAACATGGATGAAATTTCAGATGAAATCCAACACAGTTATCAGCTTATTTTTTCTAGTGGCCAGAGTTTGCATGATTCACAGAGCAGCGTCACCTTCAGCATCACTGACACCCATCTCAGCTGCCACAGGAAAACTCTGATCCACACATCCAAGGCAGCTCAGGCTCTCTCTGGACATGATACTATTTCATCACTTTCAAAATCAGATTGGTCAGAAAAATTATGGGGATTTCCCCAACTTTCCTTCTTCCTTTCTCCTCTCTGGGGGCACGTTGCCTGGGGAGATGGATCAAAACAGGTCCCCACAGCAAAGATCATGTGAAAAAAGTCTTTCTCTGATAGTCCAAAAAACTTCAGTGTAAATGGCTAATTCTGTGCAATTTGAGCCCTGATGGTGCTGTGAAGTGTCACTGAATGAGACCCCCTGGAATTCACCTGGTTGAGAGCATCAGGGAAGAGACAGGTTGAGACCACCAAGCAAATGTGCTGCTCCCCACAGCTCGACTCAAGGATCCAACACAATGGCTCCCAGCCCATGCACACAAGTGCTGCTGAAACACAAGTAGGTCTGAATCAATTTCCTCGACTTCCACAGAGGAAGAATGCCATTTAGTTTAATTTTTGCTTTGCATAATAATGCCAAAGCCACTTACGCAATTACATTGCTTCTCTCATCCGGTTCCTTTCTCAACTACTCCAAAGCCTTGCAGGTGTCCCAGTCATGTCATCAGGTTTGTTACAGCAGCCCAAGTGCCACTGGAGAAGAGGATCTGGGCTCTAAGATGCAAAGCAGATATTTGCAGACTGCCAGGCTAGCCCACTAGTTACCTTGCTTTTTATTTGGGACACTGACTACTCCCATAAAAGGTCTGTTATTACCCAGATAAGGCTCTAGAGGTCTCTCAGAAGGTAAGTCCATTCATCTAAATCAATTGAGGTAACAGCATGATTGTGGCTCTGTTGCTTGAGAGGAGACAAGTCAATGTAGGAGGAGAAGCTTAATAAAAAGCATAATCTCCCCCTGCAATCTCACCAAGCTTATCTGGAGTTATTGGATTCCTTAATTTCCATAGGCTTTATCTCAGTGCTAGTGTTCTCACTGTTGCTCACGACTGGTTTGACACACTGCCATTATTCCCTTGTTATGATGCACATGGGGTCATTTTGCAGATCTCCTGCATGAATAAAAGGGCAAGCTAAAAAAACACATTTCTCTATCAACCTGTTAACAAAACTAGGAGTTAAAGCCCCTCTGAATAATAAATAACTACACGTGCCATTACACACTTCAATAGCTCTTATTGACACCAGACCTCGAGCCACTTCAGTGTAACCTCTCATGTCCAGAAGGGCAACAAGTTCTTCTTGATGAGATCACACAACCCTGCAGAAGGCCAAGTCAGGAGGAGAAATTACAGCCCCTAGACTTGCACTAAAATAGTCAAACTCTTCAGGAGTGTGGGCAAGAGTTCAATCCCAACCTACTGCATCATCCCCAGGCTTAGCAGCAGGCACTGTGAGAGGAAAAAACAACAAGGATGATTCCCACCTCCCAGCTTGAGCAAGCAGAAATCAACCCCCTGTGTGTAGAAAAACATCCTTTATCACTTCATCCATATGAAAAATTTGTTGTGAGAAAGAAGCACTAGAATATGTGGATGCTCTCTGGGCCTTTGATATTTTCCCATTCTCCTTCTTCACCCCTGCACCACTGAATGCTCTACTCTATTTCCCTGAAATAAAAATCTGATCCCTTGGGCAATTTTTGAGCAAGAAAAGGCCACAAGGCCATTCCCTAAAAGTCCCAGCAATGAAACACCAGCACTGTCAGCTGCATCAGAGAATAATTGGGTGGCATTCAGGGGTTTGTGAGAAATTTTAAGAACACTGAGGCAATCAGGGGGAAAAGAAAAAGGGATGTCTGGGGTGGTTTCCTGAGGTGGGGTGACCTGGAGGCTGCACACTGGCAGACACAGAACAGGCTGACACAGCCATTATCACATTTCACAAATCCTTTGATACATCTGCAGGTCTTCCCTCATGATTGACATGAGATGTGGGTTAAAATATGGAACTTTAAAGAATTTTAGTTAGCTTTTTATGACTTTTTAAATGTTCCTTTCTTTAATAAAAGCACCTTAATAAAAACTGCTGTCTTCAAGTTTCCCTGCATAAGTGAATATTACATTTCTCCATGGGGCAGAAGGTGGGAAAAATTATCTAAAATTGTAATTCTGAAAGGGAAAAAGGAGTGTTCCTGTGTTGTCATCTCCATGAACATCAGCTCTGGGACTCCAGCAAACCTGGGACCCAGATACCTGCAATGTGCTGCAAAAAGAGGCCCTTCACTCTGCAAGAAGCTGCAGCCTCTCATTACAGACCCAGCTCCAAACCCAAGCCTGACTTCAGGTTTTACCAACAACCTTGTGGAAATCACCGCAACAATGAGATGGAGTAGAGCAGGAGGTCTGCAAAGATCACTAAGGGGCTGAGAGAAAAGTCAAGTCAGAGCCAAATTAATTATTGTTTCTGCAAATGCCAAAGCCAAAATACAAGTGTCAAAAGAAATGACAGCAGGAGCTATCATTGCTCTGCAGAGTGGCCACAACAAGCACCTGAGTGAATTTATGAGATTGTGGGGTTATTGGAAAACTATGGAAAGCAGCATCTGGCCCTCAGCCCAGACCACAAGGGGCTTAAAAATGCAGCTGCAACTAGCTTCCAGCAAGAGCAGCAGGCTCAGGATGAGGAATGTATTATCCCCAATGAGATGTGCCTTGGGTCTGGCCTCCTTTCACCACATGCCGTGGGGCTTTCTGAAAACTGAAAGGGTTTTTCTGTGATGGAAAAGGCAGGTGGCACATCCTAGTGCATCGAAAAGTTCCTGCACATCTCTTCGCTCTCTTCTGTATCATCAGAAACATTTGCTGGAAGAAGGAAAACAAGCTGTCAGGGTTTCCCTTGTTTCACCCGTTGGGATAGCCTGGACAAGGTTACCTGCAACAAGGAGCACTGCAGAGAGAAGAGGACAAGCAGGAGGACCAGTCAGGAGCACTATAAAGAAGGGACCTTTTGCTGGGAGCAGCACTACATGAGGCAAAGACACTCATTCATCACAGGCTCTCTCACATTCCAGCTGAGCACCCCAGAGCTACAAACATGAATTATTCATTGCAACTGCACATGCTTCCAGAGCCAAAGTCTCCTTTAAAATGACCATCCCAGAAATATATCAAGACCAGGGCACAGGGCCATAAGCAAATACAGGGATTCAAAAAGTCTTTCAGAGTATGGGATCCAGCTGCAAACAGGAGATTTCATCACTCTTTTGTGCCAGACCTACTGGGGCCCACTGTTTTTTGACAGAACTACTTTTTAAGGTGTCCCTGCTTGTAACTGCTCCAAGACCCAGAGGCAGGACCCTACCAACTAATTCCTGGAATCAGACTTTCATCCCAGCTGCCTCCTGCTCTGAGGATCTCAATATTTCCATCTTTTCTCTTTGACTGCGCAAAACATCCATGATGTATTTAACTAACATCAGAAGGCTGTCAAAGCTCTCCACAACTTGAAACCATCACAGAACTCCCCTTTGAACACCCTCAGGCTCCCGACGAGCCTCTTTTTCAAAACACTTCAAGAATAAAGCCTCAAGTTATGCTCATTTTCTGTGCCTTGAAGCTGGCACATGCCACAGATTTCAGCTCAGGAGCCACCATGGGGCAGCTCAGCCAAGCACATTTGGAAATGGCAATTGCTCACATTGTGATGAGATGTGAATAGACACAGTTCCAACTGGGAAAGGCACCACTGGATGTAACAAGGCAGAGGGGACCAAACACTAAAGAGAGCTGCACCCTGGACATGAGCACCTGCATTGGGAACAAATTCTTAGTATCACAGAAGCCAGAAATGTCATCCCCTTCCCAGGCTGGGGCACACAGGCGCCAGGAGCCAGCGCTCGGCTGGGCAAACACAGATGCAGGAGCTGAATGGGAGCACAGTCAGCCTGAACTATTTTTAACTGGTCCAGAGGAAGCTTTTACTTTTCATTACGAAGGGAAGACAAAGTGTCCATCAGTTGTGCTGAATTTATTCCCTGGATGGGTGGGTGTTGAAGCAGGCAAAGCCCCCAGCCGCAGTCTGTGGGACGAGCAGCTCTAATCCCTCTGGACTGCTCACAGCTGCGGGGTCAAAGAGTGCAACAGCTGAAATGCACTTTTGATACATATGCTGAGGGTTGCCCCAGCTTACCCTGGGGGATTCTGCCTTGTGATTTCCATTACAGCTGACTGGTGAGAGTCACTGCTGGCATAAAGGAGCACCGACCCATTAAGGTTCCCTACGTTTAGCTCAGCATGACCAAATAAACAGTGCAGAGGCATCACAAGCAGACACTGGCAGTTGGATCTGATGGTGCCCCAATGCCGTTTTGCTCCCCTGGAGAAAATCTGTGGATTTGGCAGCAGCAGCACCTTTATTTTCCAAATATGTTGCTTCGGGCACTGGGGAGCCTGAGGGCTGGCATGGAGGAGGCAGGGCTGGGACCAGGGCTCTCCACCTTCCCCTTCTTGCCCAGCCAGGGTTACAGCTCTGCAATTTAATTGTAAGCTGATTAATTTTCTCTTAAACATCAATTCCTGCTGCTGTCCCCAAGTATATATTTGAACAGCACCATTCCCCGCTCCCTCCCCAAACTATCAGCAGTGAGAGAAAACTCACTCACGAGGCATCCCAAGGAGAGGGGCTGTGTCACCAGCCAGATGGCCACACAGCAGCTCAAACTTTGTATGCTGGCATTTGGCCAGCTGGTGAAAGGAAAGGGCTCAGACAGCTACTGAACTCCCTCTAACCATCTCCCAAAAAAGCCACTAGTGCATCTGTTGCCATACATAAACATTGTGCCTTGGCTGAATCCATGGAAGACACAAGTGATGACACCTGTCCTGTCCATCCTGACCTAAAGAAATCCTTATAATGTTCTCAGCTACCAGGGGAAACCATCAGCTTCACAAAACATCAGCTGGCACTAAACTCCAAGTTCCACTTCTTCAAAAGTACATGCACATCCAGAACATGCACACACATAACAACAGGTTGCTGCTCTCTGCCAAATAAGTATTTATTCAAATCCTGCATTTATTACACACACCACAGTCCCATAAAAGGGGAAGCCACTAACAGTGGGCATGATTGGACTTTCTGTACTTTCTTAGGGGAGGATCACCTAGAAGGTGAACTACTTGCTGTGGCCTCCCTTGAAAGGAGAAAGAGACATTTCTTTCAGCTTGTTCAGAAATATGTGCTGGCATAAGTCAGATGAAACATGCCCTCAAGAGTCTCTTTTTCCCCAGCTGCTACAAAGACAGCTTAGGACAATTAGTTCAGTAGATGTTTATGCTGTTACATGGAGTCAGGCAAGAATAATCCCTTACAATCTGTCATGGTCCAGGCACTGCTCTCATTACATGAGATGAACACAGAAGTACAGAAGCAAAGTTCCGCTCTTGAACATTTCAGCTGAAGTTAAATAATGGGGTCTAGAGATAGCAAACCTAGGAACAATCTGGGTGGAGTAGGACAGGATCGCAAGTAATACTGGTTTTCAGCCTATTGCTCATGAACAAGTGGATACCAAGCTTTGCTCAGGTCCATGGGAAGTTAAAGAACTAACACAAAAGCCAGCTTTGAAAATAGAGTTCAGCATCTCCCCACCAGTGTGTTACTTTGCCAGTGATAACACTCAAGGAACAGGAAAATCAGGGACCTTTTGCTCTGCATTCATATACATATGTTCACAGAGGACATGGGAATGCCTGTGGCCCACTTAGAGAACAAGCACTGGAGAGCAAATAAATCCCTTACCCGGTTGTCCTCTTGAATCTCCCAGTCACTGGAGAAGCTCAACACATGCTGCGCCTGCGAGCAGTTTGAAAACTGGAAAAGGCTGGCAAACATCCTTCTGTTCTCCTGGGTATCGGGGAAAATCGCCTCCTGGAAGTTGACTCCGTGCGGCAGGAGGATGTAGTTCTCATCCATTCTGAAACACAAATTGCACGGTGAGAATGAACAGCAGATGTCACCCATCATACTCCAGCCTGGCTCAACAAGTGCCACCAAAGTCATACAGATTTTTAGCTGACAAGTGGCTCTCAGTTCTCCTGGCACTTGGTCTCCAAGACGGCAATTTCTGCCATGGGGACTGGATCAGGCAGCAGCAGTAATGAACTAACAGGCTCCTGCCACCCTGCAGACACTAGTGAAACCCCATAAAGAAGGCAAATCTGTATTTTGAGCCATAGTTCCTACTGAATTCATATTGCTTTGCCCTTGATCTCAGAGTTTAAGTACTCCTTCAAAGAGTCAAATAACTTCTGTAAAACGTGTTTGAAGATACTACTACAGACTAAGCCCTAGACAGCATCAAAATGAGTTTTGTTATGCACCCAGTGTAAGAATATACAAGTATTTCAAAACAAGCCACTGAGTAGTATTTCACAAACGCTCCTGGATTGAAAGGTCACAGTGATGGCTCTGTTCCAACTTTGTGGTTTATTTTCTTAGTCTTTCGATGAGCCCAAAGTCAGGGTTTGGCTGGGACTCGGGAGAGTCGATGGAAAGCTATCGGGTGGGGATGGGTTTTAAACTCCCATGGCCAAACTTCGGCGGAGAGGCGCTGGGCTCTCTCCAGCTCCGTGACCGTCTCGCCGTAAAAACAAAAGCAGCAGCATCCAGGAGCTACTCAACAGCAGCTCCCCGTGCATCTGCTGCGCGGCAATGCTGGAATATTACGAGGGTTTGGGGGTTTTTCTCCCCCCGAAAAAAATCCGTGGGTAGCAGCACAAAGCAGAAGGCGCTGGGAGGGCGGAGAGAGCCCTCCGAGCAGGGGCGGGCGCGCATCCCCCGCCCGGGGAGATGCTCCGGCGCCGGGATACAGCATCCCACCCCCTTCCCCCGACCCCCGTATCCCGGGACTCACCGGAGGAAGAAGAAATAAGCGTAGCCCTGCATGACGGTGTGCGAGTGGCAGGAGAAGTAGCCGAGGCCGGTGAGGTTGAGGCGGGAGCCGGCGGGCACCTCCAGCATGCTGCCCCACGCCTGGTCGCACAGCAGCTCGATCTCGGCCGAATAGAAGAGCCCCCCCGCTCCGTGCTGGGGGCCGCCGGGGGGGTCCCTCTGCCAGGGCAGGTAGTTGTAGGCGCCGTAGGGGTCGGGGTGCAGCGCCAGCACCCGCGCGTAGACGATGATCGCGGCCAGCTCTGCCCGGCAGCCCTCGCTGAGCGGCCGCCACTCTGCCGGCAGCTGGCAGCCCCCCCCGGCAG
>VWZF01006451.1:1054407-1134658 GCA_013396755.1 Sclerurus mexicanus | reverse complement strand
GGGAGGGAGGAGTGGAGGGTGCCAGGGGCAGATGCCCGAAGGGCTGAGGTCCGAGCAGGCAGGGGTGTAAAGGGGCGAAGATGCAGAAGGTCGAGGGACGGGGGTGCACAGGGGCAGAGATGCGAGGGACAGAGATGCAAAGGGGAGGGATGGGAAAATGCGAAGGGGGCAGAGAGGCAAAGGGGAGGGATGTAAGTGAGAGAGGTGGAAAGGGGGAGGTGAAAAGGGAGGGATACAAAGGGGAGGGATGCAAAGGCAGAATTGCAAAGAGGAGGAATGCAAAGGGAAGAGGTGGACGGGACAGAGAGTGCAAAGAGGCAAGATGTAAAAGAGCAGAGATGCGAAGGGCAGGCACACTCCGGGGTGAGAGCAGCTGCTGCCAGGGACACCCTCGCCCCAGGATGAGCACTGGTGACACCCAGGGCGTTTTGAAGGTGAAGGTGTGGCCCGTAGGGTGCTGGAAGTGCAAGTGCAACAGTGCAAGGGTCCCAGTGGAGCAGAGGGCTGTGCACGGCTCTTGCTGGGAAAGGAAATCCTGGAAAACTGAATGTGGGGGGAAGGGGGGAAAACTTGTAACCCTGGTCATTCACTTCTCCCACTTCAAATGTGGCTGGAGAAAAACTTGCAAGTAAGGGACAGCAGCTCTTCCTGCAATCATTTTCCAAAATACATCTGGTGAGCAAGGTATAAGTGAAAAGTCAGGTCTCGATACATATTTTTGCTTCCCACTGTTTTCTCCTAGAACTATCTGAGGCATCTTTGGGCTTCTCCAGCTTTTTGGCTGATGGCTCAAAGTCCGGTCCTCTCCCCACATATGAGCTTCTGTGGAGCTTCTCCCAAGGATCCCTGGGGGCCCTGCAACAAGAGCCCCAAAGAGCCTCTTTCTATTTCAATATTCTCCTTTTCCCACATCTGATCTCACTCGGAATAATAGTGTGGAATGGACATGGTGTGCTTAAAATCTTTTGGAAGTTTTTGGTTTTGGTTTTTTTGTTTGTTTGTTTGTTTTTAATATTAATATCATGGAGTCATAGTCCCAGCTAAATGTCTCCCTGGCTTTGATGGTTACTCAAAGTTTGACATGTCCTGCCTGGTTCCTTTAATCTCACCCTCCATCTGTCTCCATCTGCCTCTCCAGTCCTCTACAAGGACTAGGAGTTCTTGGGAGCAGAATGTGCCTCTTTGGTCTGTGTTCATGCTGTGCCTGTATAGGGGGGATCCTTGTGCATGACCAGGGTTCAAAATAATGTGCAAAATAATGAATCATCCGTTAAATAATGCTGAGCCAACTTCATAACAGTGAGACAAAACATCTTCAGTGACAAGTGTCTCCCTCTGGAGTAGTTTCATCAGACTCAGTTGTGTGGTGAAAGGTTTAACAAAGTAATATTGATATTTCATGATGGCTTGATCCTACAATGTATTTCATCATAGTTTTATGCAAGAATAGAAAAGTTGGCTCTTGCTAAAACAGAAAGAGATTTTGATTATTTTTTTTCCCTTACAAAACTTCAGAATGACAGGTAGAGTTTTTCTGACTTTCTTTCCTCCTATAATCTGCCTCTTGAAGATCAAAAATTTACTTCTGACTTTCAGGAAAAAAGCTTAAAAGACAATTCTGAAAGGAATTCCCAACAGAGCAACCAGCTCAATATTTCCTTAATGTTCACCATTAGGAAAAACAGTTTCCTTTGGAAATTGAAGGGACTAAATTGTAGTAGAGAAGATTTTAGAGACTCATTCAACAGTTTTCAGATGCATAAATAAGAAGAATTGAATTGAAAAGAATTGAAAAGGATGTTGACTTCAGACAAAGGTGGGGCAGTTCTGGAGGCATTTTGTGCAATCCAGTGCACAGTGGAGACCTTGGTATAAACCTCAGGTGTCTATTGAGTACTTCAAGATGTTGGCAAAGACGCTGGGGTCAGATGAAGAAAGAGCGATGAGCTACAAGTGATGGTAGAGATGTCCAGCCCATCCAAGGTGGTCTTTCCATGCCTCTCCAAGGTATATGACTGGTGTCAGAGCCTGGCAGCTTCAGCAATGTGAATCTTGTATTGAGTGTGGGCAGTAACACACAGATGTGTTATTACTTCATTGCCACTCCTGTGGAGGTAGAGCCCCAAGAAGCAGATGAGGTGTTTGTAACCATAGTTTGGTTGGTTTTGTCCTGGGAACCAAATTCTTAGGTTGTGTGAAATGAAATGGCTTTTTTCTGTATGCACATACAAAATCGGTATCTTCCAGGTAGAAAAGCCTCATATTTAACCATCATCTCTGCTTACTGTATGTTGCAAGTACATAATGGTCAACTGTCCTCAAACCACTTTGGAAATATCTGATCTAAGCTGTGACCTGTGACCTGTTCTGCTGTTCCTCATGTTTCATTGAGTCACCACAGAACAGCTGAGAAGGAGGACAGGGTGAGAAAGGGAAGGACACAGGCAGCTCACAAGAGAAATATGGATGTCTTTCCTTAATGCTACTATTAATAGTCTAAACTGCTAATATTTGACCAGAGTGTTTGAATCAGTGAGCCAGTTCAGAAAATACAACCGATCTGCTGGCATATGCTGGTACTGGCTGATCCTCTCCAGTTTCCTTTTTGGAGGTGATTATCAAAGTGTGGACACAAATAGTTAATGTTTTGTGGAATTTCTCAACCATTCTGCTTGGTTGTGTTGGCATTTTGAGGATAGAGCAGGACTCCACAGAGCTGACTTCAGAGCTGAATGAGCTAAAAGGAGGTCTTAGCCGTAACTGTGGAGCAGACACAGTAGGTCTGCAAGTCTGCACATAAAAGTACCTCTCACTTGAAAGTGCCTGATTTCCTTGTTCTCTTCCATTTGTGTTTGCTGGTGCTGTGCCCACTGTCACTGTAAGGGCTTGGGGTGGCTTGTCTTCTCCTGTGCACTCTGTGAGATGTCCCCAGCTGAGACTTCTCCCTGACAGGAGTCTCTCTGGAGATTCATCAGTGTGTAGCCTTTCCTTCCCATCCCAGCAAGCTGATCCCTTTGTTGTTTGAGTTCACTATCAACTTTCAGATCAGTATTTTGGTAAAGACTTTGAAATATCTACCTTCACATCTCAGTGGTTAATGTGATTTTGCTTTTAAATTTCTCTCCAAAAAAACCAGAAGTATCATCAATTTTCTCATATCTTCCTTCATTTCTGAGGTAGTGAAAAGTAACAGGAGCATCTGAATCCATTCCAGGAGTCCTTTCTTTTCCAGCTCTGGATAATAAGGAATTAGTGACATGAAGTAAAGATTTGGAAACCCTCCCTGGAGACTGCATCCTTCAGATCTGTGTTTGCTGTTTCTCTGCAGGGATCCACTGGCTGATCTGAGATGTTCTTCAGTGCAGTGTGAATACTTTTGTACTATGAACTCAGCATGGGTCTGACAAGTGCTGTAGCCAAAACCAGCTAATCAAAGGAGCACCAATAGAGCCAATTACTACTCAGGCTGCACTTTCAGCCACTCATGCATGTGCCAAAGTCATTCATTCACTTCCTCCTCTTAGATAGTCTTGTAGACTTTGTGACAGGCTCATGGTTTTCCCAGGCAGGAGCTCTTCCTTTTACGCCACACATCTTTAGAGATATTTAAACCAAAGGTTTCTCCCTCTGGGCTATGTCATTTTCTTTGCTGTTTCTGTGGCAATGCGGGTGATTTAAGCCTTTTAATAAAACATAGCTCTGTTCTGTCTCTCTCTTTGCCTTTAAAGTATTGACAGAATTGAGTGTTAGGCCAGGTATCAAACAGGAGAGCACTGTGCTCGAAGTCTGGCTGCCTTTCTGATGGGTGTAGGTGATCTGAAACCTCAGCCCAGCTGTCTTTTATTTATATATCCGCAGTGATTCCTTTGTAGTCTAGGATACAAAATATCAAACCCAGATTTCTTTCCCCCTGCCCATCCCTCTTTAAACTGGGTGACCTACAAAGATGAATATTTGGCTGTGTCAGTGTCCCCACAGGAAGAGATGTTTTTGTTAGCTTCTCCTATCTATGCTTCTCTAATTCAAGTCATTCCTCTCATAGTTTGACATGTCATCCATCATATTTAACTATTTTTGTGCCAATGACTGGGTTGGGTGATTCCTATTTTTTTTAAAAATCATATTCTCTGTCTCCAGTTTTTTATGGTTTTCTTTTGAAGAATAATCATGACCATGAAGAAACAGGATCTGTCTTTGGGGATCAGCTTGGAATACACTGCTGTCTCAAAGAGTTTGGAAATATTTACTTTATGTACAGCAGTAAAAAGACTTTCTATAATACCAGTTAGAAGTTGAATGGAAAAGTGAGTACAAGGATCAAAGAGTTGGTGTAGATGGAGATCTTTGCCTACACTTTCCTTCTATCTTTGTGTTCTTTCTTGCCCCCTTTGGTTTTTATCATTTTCCCTGTCCATCTGCATAGAATCAGAATGGTTTGGGTTGGAAGGGGATCTTAAAAACCATCTGATTCCAATCCCCTGCCTGGGCAGCGGCACCTTCCACTAGACCAGGGTGCTCAAAGCCCCATCCAGTCTGACCCTGAGCACTTCCAGGGATGGGGCAGCCACAGCTTCTCCGGGCAACCTGTCCCAGTGCCTCATCACCATCACAGTAAAGAATTTATTCCTAATTTCTTCTAATCTAATCCTACTCTCAGTTTGAAGCAAATACCCTTTCTCCATCCTCCATCACTGCGGCCACAGGGTCCTGTTCTCCCTTCCCTTTGCCCTGATCTCTGAGAACTCTCACCAATTCAAATGCAGTTTCTTTCAGATCTGGTCTTCCATCCTGTTAGCTGTGTCTCCTACAGAAACTCCTATCATAGCCTGGCTCCTTGACATCTGGGGACATCTGACCCATCATGGTTGAAGATGAACTGTTTTTTTCATTTCAAGTGACCTTTTATCCCTTTGATAATCATTGACACTATCACCTCACTTGGACTTACCACCTGGATGTCATCCTAACCTTGGACTTTCATCTCTGTTCTCAAGGTTGTGTAGACACTTTCTCTGTACTTTCTCCCAGATGTGCCTTTCCTATCTTTCACAGAGCAAAGATGTTCTTTCCTCTCATGCCCTGAGTCCTGCAGCATCTTTTCCTGGGCAGCCCCAGCCTGGGCCCGTCACCGCCTACCCAACTTGTTGCTACATCCACTGCTTTTCCAGCTCATCATGACTGAACGTGTTTACCACCCATCTTTTCCCTGGACTGCCTTGGCTACCCACATCCACCCCTTGCTTCATGCCAGGCTCTCACTGATGAGCTCTGAGGCAAGGACCTCCTCAGCTCTGCATTTCTGCAGCATCTGGTTTGTGAGCCATGGCTGCAGGTCCAAGAATAAGAATAGCAACAATGAGCAAGCTGATTCCAACCCAAGTCAGCAGAGGCCAGAAGTTGCTGCGCTCATAAGTCTGTTCATAAATCAAAGTGAAAAGTGCTGTCTGAGCGCAGCTCCCAGTAGACAAGCATCTGCATAACACATACCACTGACACAACTGACGATGGGAAAAATATCTAAACAGATCATTCCCACAGCTGTGGAGAAATGAATAAAGATGTCTTAATTCCCCTGTCCTTGGGGTGAACTCTGGTTCAGGTAAATGCACTTCTTAAACATTAGAGGTTTTAAAGGCAGAGGGGCTGTTAGGAAAGTCTAATCTGACCACACTGGCTAGATGATGTCACCCAGGGACTCCTGCGTCATGATCATAACTGAACTTAGAATAAGAGAGTAGAAGAAAGACGCACAACTCTCACTTTAAAATCTTAGGTGATGAAGAAGATAGCTCATCCCTCAGTCAGTTGTTTCAATACTAAAATCTTATGCTTTTTCCCATTCTGCATCTGCCTGGCTTCAGCTTCCAGCCATGGGTTCATTTCGTGCTGTTGTCTGCTATGTGGAAAAAGAACTCTCTTATTAGAAATTCTCACCTAGTTTTGGCACTTACAATGCAATAATCAGATACAGTTCCTTTCACTTTGTGGCAGGATGACCAGATAATCAGTCATTGTTGTAGCTTGATTGCCCCAGATTTTCAACATCCTTTTTTGCTGCAGACACCAGAGATGAGCTCAGGATCACAGAGCCTTGTCTCCAAACAGCCAGGGAGAGGGCAGCACCACCACTTCTGTTTGATTTTCTGCTTCTTTTCCCCAAGAACCACATTCATGCTGCTGGCCAGCCTTACAGAAGTATGGAGCAATTTTCACTGGTCACTCCTAAAGAGAAATTGTATTGACAAAGTACAATTTGCACTTCCTAGCTCCATCAAGTGAAGGCAGTTCTGCCCTGATTTTGGGCCAGACCAACAATCCCTCCAGCACCCAGTTACTCACACTGGTCTCTTCAGCTGCAGGATCACAGGGGAGTGAGGAAGAAAGTGATGCCACATATTTAAGTCCTAATGCAACAGTGATATTGTAGGGCTTTGGCTTCTTGTCTGAATAAAAGATGGAGATGTGAAATGTTCTGGGTTTGCTTTAACAGCTCAAGTTTTCTGAATTTATATCCTGTCTCCTCTATGTTTTCAAAGAATTGGATTTGCTTTAATTTTTGAGTCATAGCTGGAGATAAGGTGTTTGACATGGTCTTCTTCTAAAGTGAATTTAGTGCTGCTAAATGGCAACAGATTGCTGGGGCTGCCTTCTTTCTGTGACCCCTGCAGAAGAGAAAGAGGGCAACCCTGAGCTGTGGAAGGGGTTGCCTTTCAAAGGGCCAAGATGCTCTCAAACAAAGCCCACTCTGTCTTTACTGATGCAGGGATTTGCAAGTAGATCTAGCAGAGGCAGTTCATCAGAGGCAACATATGTCCCTGTGCAGCCTTTCACTCCACAGGGACTGCCTTACCTTTCCTTCATCACTCAGAAACCAGCGTCTGACCTCAGAAGATCTTGTGTGGATTCCACACAGTAATTAGAATCATGACTCTCATGTTACTGACTCTACAGCAATGGGCACGTGTGTCCAGGAAGCTGCTCAGCCCTAACTTGGGATGATCCCATGCAGACCAACTTCTCTTCTTGCAGTTTGCCTGGATAAAACAAAGAGGGGAAAAGGGCATCTTATAATGAGAGACCTTGGCACCATGTATAGTTAATGCAATTGAACTCACACTCTGCTCAGTTTTCACAACTGAGTTCTTACTCTGATGAGTTAATTCCCTTTGACGTCCCTTCTGCCCCTCCCCTGCTTTTACTGAGACTAAAATAACCCAACTGTCCATCTTGCTTATGGAATTACTGAACTTTTAAGAGAACACAAAGTGCTCTCACACAAGGATTTGGGATTAAACCTCTCTTGTTTATGTTAAACATAACATCTTAATTCTTCCACTGCTGGAGGGTAAATGAGTCTCCACAGCCCCAAAGAAACCTGCTTTCAAGCCCTATAGCAAAGGTCAGTGTGATTTGTTTCTCATTACAGATGTTTTTCCAGTAAAGTTGTCTCATGGTATATGACAGTTCTCTTACAAAACACCTTAATGTAATTTAAAGCATTTGTACTTAAAATATTTTCCACTATAAACCAAGAGATGCTTAATTTTCACCACAATTCTCTTCTCTCAAGCTGCACTAATCAATGGAGGACCTGATTACTTTTTTTTTCCAGGGATGTGGTAAGGAAAACAACAGTGTGCCATCCATGTCTAATCCAACACCCAGGGAGCTCTGGATTTGGAGGGGGGAATCCCACTGAAGCTGGGATTTCCTTGAGCTGGGTTTGACTTCATCCTTCTGGCTCTGGGGGTATGTGTGCCTTGTGTACAGATGTGCATGAACATCTGGAGTGGGAGACCTGGGAAAGAGGGGCAAGGCAGCCCTGAGTGGTAGGTTACTGTAGACTCCTACCAAGGTTAGAAATGCCCCTGCACCCCAGCAAGTCCCACAGATAAAGGGATAGGAAATAACACGAGGGATGAGGTAGACACGGAGATGCAGAGCCCAAGAGAAAGAAACAGTGTGAAAAGGCAGAGGAAGTGGGAGGAAGAGACTCAGGGGGAAGGAAAGGGTGGTGAGGGAAGCACCTTGTCAAGCAAAATTTTAGGCAAAGAAGGAATTAACTAATTGAACAATACATTGCTCCTGACCTTCCTGCAGCCACAGAGCTGCTCTGCCTGCCCCACCATGGCCCTGCCATCATCTCCTCCACCTTTTGCCTCATGAGCATCTCCACACCTACTTCAATTTCTGGACCATTTTAAATGAAGTACCAAGAGAAGGAGAGAGGTGGATTTTCTTATCTGGTGTAGCCTTATAAGCTGTGTCACTGACAGTGCAGGGTCATAACCTTCCCACCAATATCCAGCAACACTCACGTGAGATGTGCCCGCTCTCCACGAATGACCTATTCCCCAATCACCAGGCAGCAAGATTCTCTCTTTAACTGCTACTGAGAGGGCATCAAACCATCTAGACTAGCCTCACAAAATTGGTCAAGGTCCTGGTCCATTAGCATATGGGCTCTGTATTTTTCTGCATTAAATATGTCTTGTTCTTCTTTGGTATGCTTTAGAATAGAGTTTTCGAGGTCTTTGACACAGTCACTCTATCCACAGAGCAGCTGACGTGAAAGCACATCCCCCCTGCCGTTGTGCAGGAAGTATATTTGGATTTTAGAAACTGCCCTTAGCAAAGGATTAAAAAATGACTCTTAACCCAGTGAGTTAACCCAAGCATGTGGCCAAGGCAGTGAAATGGGTGCTGACCCAGTTCCGTCACTGGAAGTTGCTCCTTCTTCTCATCCAAGAATGGTCTCTTCACCAGGGGAGTCTAAAGAAATGTCTGTTTTTCTCTTGTGTTGAATACTGTTCCTATCAGCAGAGGCAAGACTTTCATACTGGGCTGAAAGTGGGGATGGAGGTGGAGATTGATTTGGAAGGATAAGATTTGGGGACAAATAACACTAACTTGTTTGTGGCACTCAGGTAAGGTGGAGACAAGCATCACAGGAAAGCCCATAGAGGTGTTAATAGTTCTGTCTCTGAAGTTTTGCCTTTCAAATCCCTACAGATTCGACATTTGCACACTGAGCAGTGAAGATAAAACATAACTTTTCTCTAGGAGGGCACATTCCAAACTCTGCTCATGGTTCACCGCCCTGAAGGAAGGCTTAGGAGACAACAGGCATTATCTTGCTACTGAAGATTTACCATTGCTCATTTGCATCCATGTGCTTGTAGCACTGAGACAGCAGGAAATATCTTCTCTGCTCATCCCATCTCCAGTGCAATAGTTAGAGAAGAGCTGCCTTCTGCAGATACTCTGCTAAAAGCCCTGCTGTACAGAGGCTTGCTGGAGCTGGGCAGAGGCACAACCTGAGGTTCTGAAACACTTAGGAGTGGCATTTGCAGTGCAGACTGCCCAAAGAAGTTGTCCACATTTCTTAGAGTGTTGATGCATTGCAGGAGTTTATATGAATTAGAGCACAAAGTGACTTGCTTGTAGCCTTCCCATGGCAGCCCTCCATCCTCTCACCACAAATTCACAGCTGAGGTTCATTGCCCAGCCTCATCTGCTGTGCAGGTGATAACCACAGGGGGAAGGAAAATATCTCTTTCACAGAGGTGCATGTTAATCTCTAGTTCAGATTAAATATATCCCGGTTGCTAGAAACAGCTGTGAAAGATTTTTTATTTTGCCATTTCCAAGTGTGATGCATTCCTCCTCTTCACCATCCCCTCATGAAGGGGGGAAGAAAAGCATTGGATAAAAGCCTTGCTCCAGGCCAAAAAAAAAAAAAAATCCAAACTGCACCTTTGCATAAATCTGTCACTTTGATTCCCCTGAGAACAACTGCAAACGTGAAAAATGACATAGCAAAGCAAGGACAGGTGTTAACTCCTCTCTTTTTATTTGGGAGTGGGGGTAGGAGGGGAAGGGAGAAAAAGTTGTTGCAAACAGCCCTCAAAATGTGATTCCTTTCACTCAGCTTTCTGCTTCATTAGCTCCTCCAGGACTGTCTCTGTGTCCATGAAGTCTTATTTCTAAGCCAGAAAGGAAATGGGGAAAATGTCCTGTATCAGTATCTGCTGCAAAATCCCCATTGATTGCCCTTTGCTGTTTTAGTCTCTCCCTAGAACAATTTGTGAGGAAGTTTTTTCCCTCCTCTCTCACTTTTAAATGCTAATGCATCAAAGATTTGGTGGGTTGGGCTCAGGCGTGGGAGGGCAGCCACTGAGGACGGCTCAGTGGTGCTTTTCACCCCAAGGTCAGCTTTGTGTCCTGTATTAAATTTGGCTCTTATATTTGAAACAAAGAAACACTGTTGTTACTAACACTTTATATCTTCTCAGTCTGGGCACTTTCATCCCCTAACTCTTCAGGGACCACTGGCCAGATTTTGCTCAGGCAAGTGGAGATGGCGGTGGGCACCAAGTTCATCTTTGCTGGCGATGCCCGGGTTGCCCCCAGGAGGTCTGACAGAACCGAGGAATCCTGGAGGGAGGGGCTGCCCCAGGGTGGCACCTGTGTTTGGGGCATGTGGCAGAGGCCCCCAAAGCTGGAGGAATGGCACAAGCACCTCTTGCCTTGCCTGGGGCTCCTCTCGCCCCCAACCACCGCTTCTGGCTGGAGTCCATCTCCACACCCCTACCTTTGTCCCTTAATCTCATGCTTTCATTAAGCAGGAGGAGCTTTCGTTAAGGCTCCATTGTGCAGAAGGAAATTGCTTTTGCCACTGCAGTCCCAAGGGCTGTACATTTCTCAGGCAATTAGACCTTTATCAGGCCCTAAGGTGCAGAGATAAGGATTGCTGAATATATATTGGCTGACACAGACATACAGCTTAATTAACGTAAGTTAAATGCTCTGAAGTCCTTTCTATTCTTCTTTCAGGGCTGATCCTTTTTTTTTTTCTTATTTGTTTGTTTATAGTCGTTGTCCAGTTAATTGATAAAATGATATTTGGAGTAAATTAAGTGAAATTTTTCAAGACAGTGTTAGGTACCACTAGTCACCATGTCTAAGCCTGGCAAGCTGCTCTCTCCAGGTGTAATGGACTTGGTGACCACTTCTCTCCTGTAAGAGTCTTGGGAACACAACCTGATACGACTGGAGACTCCACCAGTTTGCTCACCACTTTCTCACACTGAACCACCCCAGGACTCACTGTGGTGAGCCAGGAGACCCAGCTCTTGCTCTGACATTGGAGAAAGCTGCCCACACCAGGACATCTCTAATCCGACTCAGCTATAATCTGAGCGTACATGGAAAATGGTTTACTCACCAAGGGAGTTTTGTATTGCAGTGCTGCGCTGCTTGTGTTGGGAGCCAAATTAATAGTAAAGCTTGGCCAAGTTCTGCATAGGTTGAAACCTGACTTTTGGCTCAGTTTCAGTCTGCCAAAGAGCAGTGTCTCCATCAGCAGCTTTGCTTTTGGGGCTGTTGCTCCCATTCCAGCAAATGAGACACTGGTGGCTTGCATTCAGACTGAAGATACCTGTGGGTCTTCTGAGTTACGTTGAGAGGATTACATAGGATGGGGTTTAAATAGAGGAAAAGTGAGAATTTGTGAGATTTTGGCAGCCTATGCAATGAATTTGTAAAGACAGCGGTAGGATGAATTCCACTACTGCAGTACAGCTCTGTACTGTTGTGTGATGACCAGCAGATCACACTTAATGCCTCTGAATCATCCCAGAGTTGTGCTTTCCCATTTCAATAATCTACCCACTCTCACTGAAATCAACGGGAGGCTGAAACTGATGTTTTTAATGTGAGTTGGGTTGGTTGTTAAAACCCAACATTATTTGAGATCATCTCTCTTACATCCCTCTGAGATCAAAGAAACTTGCTATGGACAAGTGCAATCATACCTCGATATGATGCATATCTGATATGATTAATACTCCATGGTTCAGAGCAGAGTTCAGATCTCTCAAGCAAAAGATCTTTTTCTGTCCAATATCCAGCAGTGGTAGAAGATAATTTCCCAAGAGGAATCCTTGGTTCTTCAAATCACTTCCCACTTGGTTCCTCTTTTCTTAAAGATGTTTGAGAAAGTGATAGGTCCTGCATAGACTGGAAATTGCAGAATGTTTTCTGAAAGGAAACAGAAATGCACTGAAAGACTGTAATACCAAGCTGGCCCAGCAGGTAGGGACTTGGAGTGGGAACACCAGTGTGTAATTCCCTTTCTTGCCACTGTGATACTTTGGGCAAGTCACCAAATAAATACTTAAAAACATGAGTTTTAGTCCCACTGTACTCCAGATTCCCATCTGTAACTAGGGAAAACACCATTTTCTTTGATTACAGTGGTGTGGTGAAGCAGAGATTCTGCAGTATCATGATCCTACAGTAATGGGAACTACCATCAATAAAGCTCATGTTATAGGAAAAACTGTTAGCAAAGAATTTATAACTAGTAAATTGAGGAAAAGAAATACAGCAGTGAAATGTTCAGAACTGCTAACTGTGTGTTTAAAGGTTTGGGAAAATGCCTAGAGCTGTAAGTAGATGCCAGAGAAATTAATTATGATAATAAAACTTCTGGGAAGAGGTAGAAATGCTGGAATGATCAAATCATGTGTAATTATGAAGAATATTTTCTGCCTTCTTGGTAACACAGAGCTGCAAGGAATGTGTGTGTTGCCTCCAGAAATGTGAGGGGCCAGAATGTCGTTCTTCCAGAAACAAAACAGACAAGAACTGAAAGAAAAAAAAAAAAAAGAAAATAAAAGCCAAACCAAACAAATGCCTCACAGGTCATGATGCAGCAGCCAGAACTTTGAAAGGTAGCCAGGGGAAATTCCCTGAGAAGCTTCCCTCTGCTCACACAGGAATTCCTCACCCCTAACCTTTGGGATCAGCTGAATCATGTTATATGGTCTTATTTTTCATTCCAGCTCTACACCTCCAGGCTGCACACATCCAAGTGGATTATCAGGGACCAACAAGCCTCTAATCTTCCTTTCTTTCCTCTGGCCGTTGTGTTCATGGTTGGAGCTTTTCATCAAACCTAAAGGCCAGAGTCACATTGGTCTCAAAGGGTGATGGGCAGCACCTCCAAGACCAGAAGTTCTTGCTGCAGCTGAGAGCCATGCAATTGCTCCTGCACTGACATATTCAAAGACCATATTTGCTGCTCACTGCAAAAAATTGTTCATAAAAACCCAGTCCTGATGGCAAGTTGGCAGCACAATTACCTAAACTCTCTCTACAGACACTGCAGGTCATTGATGACTGTTTAGGCTGGGCTTTTTCAAGATGAATTAAATGCCTCCTGGGTTTCCTCTGGCTCTGCAAGGCTTTTCTGGATTCACACATACTGCCAACTGCTGTGCAGAAAGCCAAAGAGGAAAGACAGAGCTGGGAGAGGAGATACAGATAGACCCTGTCTAGCAAAGCTTTGGTTTCATTTGCTTCTGAATATCATGACCTCTGTGCTGCAACTCGTGTTGCAGGCCATTCAAAAGCACACTGCAAGTCATGAAAATTAAAGGCTTTGATCTTGTTCTGCTGTTCAGGAGAAAGGCTGCAAACCCCATCCTGATGAAATGCAGCACTAGCTGAGCTTTTAGAAAACGCATTCTTACAGCCTTCAAACCCAAACTACAAACTGGGTCCACAACTGGAGTTTGTGTTTTCCCTTTCAAGGAAGCTTTGATACACAGTAGTGGGATTTCGCCACACGTTACATTTTCTTGATTCTTATCCCTTACAGAAATGGCACACAATTCTTATTCCTTACAGAAAGGGCATCCAATTCTCTATGGGATAACTTTTTCGGTCACATGGCTTGTCCTTAACACAGCATCTAAAAGCCCTGAATCAGTGAGTGTTCAGCATCATCCCAGATTGTTGTCCTTGGGGATGCTCCCAGCCCTCAGCAATATTTAAAACCTTTAAATCAGGCTGTCTGCCTCTTCACACTGCTTAGGATTCAGAGCGCTTCTCCTGGGCACATTGCAGAAGGAACCTTGGAGATCCCATGAAAGGAAGGAAAACTTTACAAGGTATTTTGTGTCTGTTGGCTCCACAGTGATGCTATTATATATCTGCTGGATTGCTGACATCTTGGCATTAATCCTCATTGGATTCCTTTGTCAGCTATATCCTGATGTCTCAGATATGATTTATGCCTTTACTGACAAGTCCATCAATAGACAGTATGCCCCACTAAAACAAGACTACCCCTCAGAGAAGCCCCCTGTTCTGAATATTTATGAGCAGGTTTGATCTAGACATTTCCAAACCCAGTACTTTCAAAGAAGGTAACTTATGGGCAACTTTCATCATGAACTGCAGAAGCCACCAGGGTAGTTTGACAATCTGATGTGCTATCCTACTGCTCAATGATTTACTGGGACTAGGAGACCTTGTCTCTTAAGCACTGTGTGATTTCCCCAGGGGTGTTAGAAGTTTATTGCAGTCTTTTCCAGAGAGGACAGCATTTCAGCAAAGGGATGCTGTGGAGCATCACATTCTAGTGGGATTCTCACCCTGCATTGCAAGAGTATCCAAATGTCCTTCAGAAATACTTCCAGCAGAATGTTTGCTCCCCGCTCCCCTTATCTTTTTTCACTCCCTAAGTTAAAAGCTATTTGTCAGAGTCTGTTCTTCTTCATGTACTTTATATGATGAGCTCTCAATAAGTGCATCATTTAAGCTTTAGGATGAAACCTGGAAACAGCACTCAGACCCCTGGAGAGTTCATTCCTACAAACTAAAGATGCTTTCAAACCATTCTGCCTGATTGCATCCCGATACAGAATGATTCAGGAGAGCAATCCTTATTCACTTCTGCCTCTCCTTTGGTGAGAATCATGACAGCACAGCACAGGGGGGAGCTGGCTGTTTGGGTTTCATTTTTTGGGTGTTTTTTTTTGGTGTTTTTATCACATTTTCCACCTCAGTGTTCACCTAACTCTAGATCTATTAGGTCAAAATGGAAGTAACTGCTCTGATTTCAAGTGAGATGGGGTTTACTCAGCTGGCTGCCTGCTTTGCTCAGTTATTAATGTTGGAGCACTATTGATTTTGCCTCTCTACACTTAATGGTGAAAAAGTGCTGAAAAATGGAAGTGGCAAGCACAGAAACAAGGAGAAAACAGCATCTGCTTCCAACACACGGTTCAGTCACCTGAAATCCAAGTGGCCCGTGAAATACATTAACCTGTGAAAAGTCATTCCCACAGAAGTTACTTTTTCTCTCTCAGATTCCTCTAGTTACTTACACTCAACATTATTCTTCATTTCCCAGGTTCAAGGATGAGCTGTTTTGGGGTATTGTCTTTGGGCAAGCACTACCTTTACAGGAGCTGGCTGCAATCTAAGAAGTTCTTTGAGATTTGCTATGTAGATGTCACACTGAAGGGCTTACAGGCAAAACAAGGGACAAAACCAAAGTAGTAAATGAACCCAACTCTCATTCTCCAACACAATCTTCCCCCGCTCCATCTCAAAATGTACTTTACTGGCTACAGTCTCAGTCTGAAATCTTAGGTGACCCTTTTCTTTCAAAAAATAAAGAGAAAATGGCCCTTAAAAAGTTTACCTTCATAAGCTCTTCCACCTCAGCCCTAAGCTACTCCCTAACTCACACACCCTACACAAAAATCCTCTAGGACCCTAAAGCAGCCTCCCACATGGTCTCTCTACTCTGGAACATACTGCTGCTGCCAAAATCCACCATGTCCAGCTGGGACTCCAGCAGCAGCTGTGTTACAGCCCACATTTGGCCTCGAGGAAGAACTACTGGAGCTTTTAAAGAGATTTGTACTAAATCCCCACCCACAGCACAGCCTATAAACAGAATGGTTTCAGAAGAAAAGTTATCAGGCCAAGGAAAAATCTTTACAGAAGTTACAACTGTCTGTGTGTAGATCTACAGGGTTTTGCCAGATCCTATAGGGATGTACTATAGAAAAAACTGCAAGTAGAAACAATCTCTTAAATAGAAACCCTGTTGGGAATGGTGCCAAGCCTTAGTGATATTTGACACTGGGCTTGATTCAGATTTTGTTCCTTTCCTGGGGAAGAATAGGCTAAACCAAATCAAGGAGACAGAAACTTTGTGTTTTGAGCCCTACTCTGACACTGCAATGCTAAAAAATGCATAAGATAAAAATAATATATCAACTAATAATATCTTAGTTGAGTATCCAAACCCTTCAGAAAGAGCAAGTCCCTAAAAACTTTTACATTTCCTTCCCCTTTCATTGTCTCTTGCATAAATTATTAGACAGAAGCTATGATGTAATGCAATCAAGCACAAGACTGACTTTTCTTTCTCTTCAGTGCATACAGTTGAAGCCAAGTATCCCTTCTCCTTTGTACCCTCTAAATCAATGGCCAGTCAGAAAAGTCAGACAGACAGGGAAAAAAAGAGATTAAAAGAGATGGCTGCAAGTGAAAGAGTGGGCACCATACTGAGAGGGTGGCTGGGCACTCAAACAGGCTCCCCAGGAAAATGGTCAGAGCAGCAAGCCTGACAGAGTTCAAGAAGTACTTGGACAATGCTCTCAAGCACATGGTGTGATTCTTAGGGTTGTCCTGTGCAGGGTGAGGAGCTGGACTTGATGATCCTTGTGGTTCCCTTCCTACTCAGGATATTCTATGATTCTATGATGGGAATTACTGCAAAGAAACTGCTTGGGTTCCCATCTGGGTCTGCATCATGCCCTGTGCAGCTCGGTTCACCTTGAGGGAGATGAGAAAACAGAAACAATCACAAGTGTTTAACCTGTACACTATGTTCTTCAATAATCTACCCAAAGAAAACAATATTCCTTTAGACAAGAATGCAAGGAAAGAAATAAAACACATATAAGGCAAGCAACAGCTTTGAGGCTACAACCTATGTAATAACAAGATCTCTTAATAGGTTGTCTCTCTGTCCTCACAGAACTCAGCATGTCTAAAAACACATTTTTTGTAGTTGGCTTTCTATAACACCAGCTTGTTGTCATCTCTGTGACTAGCTTATTGCAGCTATGATAATTGATCAAACTGTAAACCTGATTATAAGGTCTGCTCCCTCATCTGCTTGGCTGGCTGTCACTTTTGAAAGGATTTAGAGTGGTGGCTGTTTGTGGCATCCATTCCCTCCCTGACTTGCCATTAACTTGCCTGATTCGAGAAGCGCAGTCTGGCTCCAGTGGAGTGGCTGATGCTGTCTGGTTACAGAGCCTCCAGCCATCAACCCCACTTGGATCTGGTCCTGGCTGAAAAGAGAACATCAGAGTTGTGGAGGGAGTCAGAAAGGCTGGCAGGAGGGATAAAATGCCTCTGTCTTGTGTTCTTGCATCCCATGGTCCTCATGGGTCACACTTATGAGATACTGACCTGCCCAGAAGTGCATGCCCTTCAAAGAGCCCTCTGGCTATGAGAGTTATGATGCTGCATGGGGCACCTAGAGGCCAAAGATAGGCAATATACTAAGTAGAAGATGCCTTAGAGGGATCACTTGCTACTGAGGATATCCACAGGCTACCCCTTGAGAAATCCGGTTTGAATCACCCTCTAGCAGAGCTGACAGGCAGAAACATGGACCCAACAATGTAGCACCTGGGCATCAATCTGCACCTCATCAGGAAGCTGGACTTGATTTCCACATGCACCAGTGTCTCTCCCTTTAATACCCAGGTCCTTCCTTCTGTGGAGAAAACAGATGACTCTTGTGCTGCCTGGCTGTGCCATGAAGAATTTATGTGTTGCCAAAGCCATTTTTTATCTCATTGGAAATGCTGAAATGGGTTGGGAATTCTGAGACTATAAATACCAAGAAATTATGTTTTCTCAGTCAAGACAGCTCTGCAGCACTGAGCTTCAGTCTTCAGTGAGGAAACGAAGGAGCTCAGGGGTAAAAGGGAAATCCAACCTGGAGGGCCCATGCTAGGTGCAGCCCCGCTGCATGGTCATGGAAGACAAAAACGAAGACATTTGTTCCGTGACAGAATGTAATCTCAAGTGCCAATGCACCTGAACAAGGCAAATGAGCCAGCCCATGCCCATGCCATGAGGCTCTACACAGCTCAAATTAGGAGCCACTATTTCAGCCATGTTGTCGTACATGAACTCTGAATTAAGACAATTTATTTCTGCGGGGGCAAGGGAGGGGGAATTCACCATGCACACATGTACCTGAGAGAGATGAGCTAAATGCCCAGTGTCACAGGTGCTTTAATTTAATTACCAGTGCTTGAAAATGCAAATGAAAGTTTCTGCAGATGAAAAACATGGCAATTGACTGACATGAAAATCCTTAACTTGCTAAGCCAAGATGTCCCTTTAGAGAAGAAACAAATTACAGAGATCATTGCCACAATAACTAGATTAATCCTTCTTCTCAAAAAATGAGGTATCCAAGCAAGACTTTAGTAGCAGTAATTACTTGACTTTAATAAGTGTATGTATTAAGTGTATTTCAGCAAAATACACTAATTTTTATTCAAACCACTAGTGATAATAACAGTTAACAAACCAGAAGCATTATTTCATTTCCTAAGGAGCTTTAGAAGCGCTAAAGAATTCAGGATTTTCTAATAAAAAGTGGTGAATAAACAAAAATCACAGAAGGATTTTAAGAAGTTTTAATAAGCTACAGAAATCAATGGAAGGTAAATGAGAAACCAGAGAAAACTGATTTATATTAAAAATCCCTAAAAACAATCATGCCTCGTGGTCTGAGTGAAATTAAGTCAGTCTTTTTTCCAGAACTGATGTGCCCACAATGCAGATCCCACCACAACAGAGGTCATTTCTTGGGAAATTCAGAACAGATATAGGTAGTGATTCTGGCAAAGGTGTGTCATGCCAAGAAGCAGATCCTGAAGAAAAGGATAAAATGAGAGAAAACTGCAAGATGATCAGAATATAAATATCCATGTATATTAGCCTGACATCTTTCTCCAGTTCTACTTTTACGGAGATACTTGAAACTGTAATAAATAAGTAAAACCCTGCTGCTTCAGAAGGGGAAATCTGTGATCAAAGCGTTCTTTCAAGGTGCCATTAAAATTAAGGCATTAAATTTACGCTTGTACTGAAGCACATAAGCAGCTCTCTAACCAGCTCTGAGTCTTTTATTTTTCAGCTGCTGGCAATATTGGAGCCTGAGTCCCTGCCCAAGTTTTGCTCACCAGCAGCACTATCTTTGATTTGAGCATCAGTGCATTTCAGTGCTGTATCTTAAGGCCCAAACCTTTGAAACACCGACCTCACTTAAGAAGTGCTGAGCGCCCTCAGCTGTCTGAAAAGCAATTTGATTTCTGCCAGAATTTCAAGTCTTGTGTTTACTGCCTTGAATGGCCTCAGAAAAAATTTTCCTTCTCTACTTTTTCTTGCAAACCAAATTCTACCCAGTATTGACCACTCTCCCAGTGCCATGGGCAGGGGCACCTTCCACTAGGTCAGGCTTCTCAAAGCCCCACTCAACCTGGTCTTGAACGCTTTCAGGAGTGGGGTATCCATAGCTTTTCTCATCAACCTATGCCAGTGTTTCACCACCCTCCTTGCAAAAAAGATTACTCTTATGTGCAACCTAAACCTGGCTCTTTCAGTTTAAAACTGTTGCCCTTTATCCTGTCACTACAGATACTGGTAAAAAGTCTTTTTCTGTCTTTCTTACAAGCCCCTTTTATGAACACAATAAGGTCTCCCCAGAGTCGAGTCTTCTCCAGACTCAGCAACTCTGACTCTCTCAGTGTGTCTTCACAGGAGAGGTGCTCCAGCCCTCTGATAATTTTCAGAGTCTTCCTCTGAACCTGTTCCAACAGATCCAAAGGCTACTTCTCCACAGACTTCTACCAAAGTTGTGTGAACAGGTGATAAGCTGGCACAAGGGAAGCTGTTTTAGATAAAAACTGATCCAGGTTCAAAGTCTCTGGTCTGGTTCACTCTGACCTGGATGTCTGTATGTCTCCTTGTGCACTTCTTTCAACTTCTTATGCAGGCTTTAACACTATACAAACTGCACTCCAAGCCTCCTTGCAGGAGGTACATTCCCAGATAAGCTGGGGTATTCCTACAGGGATCAGCCAAGGCTGCAACATGAGAACATCCCCTAAGTGATCAGAGAAATACTGCAATTTGTGAGATGTGCTTGCAAGCTTCATTTCCACCCCATAGCAGCCACAATACCTCAAGAGCAAGATGAGAATATGGTCCCATGTCTTCTGGAGTACTGTTGAGGGTTCATGGCTTGTAAAGCCAGCAGATGTTCCAGAAAAAAACTCAGCTGGCTCCTACCAGGAGTGCGATATGGGGTCTCTTACTGGGAAATACTGTCAAAACCTCCAAAATGTTCTGGAATTGTGCTCTTACTGGTCCCATCAAAAATTCCAGTGCAGCCCAGTTCACTAACATACCAGTATTTCCCTCCTCCAGACTGTGTAAAAAGGAAAATAGTGATGACTGCACTTACACAACCCACCAGAGTGATATTTCCCACACTTGGTAGGAAAGAAGCCTGTGGAGTCAAAGAGCCCTTCAAAAAGAAATCATTCAAAGACATTTGAGGTAAAAACAAAAGAAGGGCTGTGTATGACTAAAAGTATTAGAAAGGGATTTAAAAATAGGATTTAAGTGGTAAAATTAATGAAGAACCCATTTGCCTCCAAGTTTTAGCTGAGAGTTATACCTTTTAAAATAATGTTATGTTTTCAACCAAATATTTTTTTGCTTGGACCACCTCTTTGCAGCAGGAAGCAATGTTTCCTTTATGTTACACTGCATGATGGGAGCTTGGTTCATCTCTCCCCATGGCCCATATGGTGGTACAGAGCTGCAGACTCTGTTCTCTTTTAATGATGAACACGGGTGTGTTTCACGATAAAGAAAACAGTCTTATCTGCAAGAGATTCTTGTCACTGTAATTTCAGAATACAGGCTTCCTCAACTCCATTCTGGTTTAATTTCCCCTTGCAGATTTATATAAAAATTAAGAAGTCACTTCTTCCAAGGGGAGCATGCTGTGCTGGACAGACCACTGCTCTCCCTGCACAAGGTGCGTTGTCATTGCTCCTTAGTTGTCCAAGACTTCTCCATCTGACCTGGAATTCTCACATTCCATTATCCTCTCTCTCCATGGCTTTCCAATTCCTTTGGGAATAATATCCAAAAATAGTCCCACTTTAACTTTTGACCACCCTTAGGCAAAAGTAAACTTCCCCCTGCCCCATCTCTGAGCCCTGAGTCACGTTTGCTTGATCTGCCTCTGTTTTCCTGGCACGGCTGTACTTGGCAGCAGTGCCACATTCCAAGGGCTTCAGACATTTTCTCAGTCTGCTGCCTTCTTAGTGCAAATTTCACACTCAGAAAGAGCAAAAGAAAAGGGCAAGGATGCCTGTGTTTTTAAACTCTTGTGATATTCTGGAGCTCCCGACCTGCTCAACTGACAATGATCTGGGAAGGGAACTGGTGCCATCTATTGGAAAGATAAAACAAGGACTGTCATCAGTTTGGCTTTTAGCTTTTCTGCACATTTATCCATCTTATTTTTGGCATGGCAGCTGTTGAGTGAAATGTACTGCATCCTGAGTCAACACCAGTAACTGCTGAGTGGTCACAAAGGGAGAAGACAGCCCAAACAAGGATCCTATAGTGCCATGAGTGGCACTTATTCCACAGTCATGAGTCAGATCATCTCGTGGGCACTGACAGAGGCAGAATCACAAAACCACCAGACTTGTGGTTAACATTTTGCTTTTATTCTCTGCAAAAACTCTAAAGCACCTTACTGACAGGCAAAAAATTACTTTGTCATCAGAGCTCCTAATGCCAGGCCATGTTCCTAGAGGAAACAGTGTGAAGTACTTCTAATGGCTCTGTCCTGCTCTTGTTAGACTGATGATAAGTGGGGATATTTTTGACAGTTTGACTAAAATCACTAAATTTATTAGGAAAAAAAAGAAATCAGAGCTGCTAGTGAGGAATTCCAGCAACCTGGCACAGTCAAACTGCAACTCATATGAGGAAGAAAAAACCTGAAAAATAAAACCGTGACATTACAATTTTTCTACATACCAGCAGGCTCTGATTTGCAACATCTAAAAACTGTGCTAGAGCTTCTTTATTCTTCTGTGTCATTGCACAGGGATGTTATATAATTGCAGTTGTAAAAGAAGTTACCCATTCGGCTGTATGTGGGAGGAAAAGCGGTACACAGCACACTGGATTCAACCACACAGAAAGGGCCAAAAGTAGTTATTTAGACACGTTCTTTGGCACTGCCTTTGCTTCACATATCCTGCCCACAGCAGGGTTATCACACTGAAAACAGGACCTTGGGGCACTTTTTTTTCTACTGTTTTTTTCTGTCGTCTCTTGACTTCCTGGACTTCAGATTTTATTTTTCCTTTGAAGGTAACAAGAATATCAATAGCAAGAGTTCAATACTGGAGTGATAATCAAAAATCCATGATGATTGCTGATTTAGCATATCATACCATCTGTCAATGGCAGATAAACATTCAGATCATACATCTGACTTTCGTGCTCTTTGTAGCTGTTTTACTGTAAATGATAATCTAAGGCCTGACACTGATTAATGTAAATTTTACCAGCTGGCTCTGAGCCCTCTCCAGGACATGGTAGCATTTAATGGTTGGAAGAAATGAATGCATTTCATTATCTTACTTCTCTCTAGGTTATGGTGACATTCATTGCACAGTACTGCTGACTGCAGAAGTTGGATGTGCTTCATAACACCCCCTCTCCCCCACTTAATCTGCTCAAAGCCTGCAAAGAACATATCTCTACGGTGTTTTCAAATTACCTGTCAATTGGAAATTAAGCTTAATCAGCAAATCTGAAGTCACAGCAAACACTGCACCTCTGGCAAGAGGCCCAGGTATTAATCAAGGTTAGTAGTTCTTCCACAGACCTGCAGATACCTCTGTGGCAGAATAAAGCAAAGCCTCTTTAGGCACTTGAGCTGCTCAGAGGAAGTGATCCAGACTGGCACAGTGTATATTCCAAGTGTCCTGAGAGACAAGTAAGTCTTTGGGCTGTACATTATCTATGTGTTATAATGTCTGTACATTATCTATGGGATCCTGGCCAGGACTGGGAGTGTCCTGCAGCTACCACAGCAACAGTCAGGAGCAAGAGGACAATGGTGAGACTGGAAAGACAGGAAGAGTAAAGCCAATCCAAGACAGTCAGAGGCAGCATGAGTTCCACATAATGCATGAGAGACAGAGAGATGGATAAAACATAAGCCCTGTGTGTATACAGGCAGAGATATTCCTAAAGAGATGTTCTTTGTACCAAAGCTTTCCCAAGTTCAAGCCTTTGCTCCAGTTTTGGCTGATTCTCAGCATTCAGCTCCTGAACAACTGCAAAAACAGTATCCAAGCTGTTAGCCCAGGGCCCTATGAAGATCATTCAGCACAATCCTCCACCATTTCAGACTGAGCTAAACTGAATTATGCCACATTTGCTAGGGAGTAAGGGTGTACACAAAGACTGTTTCCATGGCTCAGCTGCCACATGGGAATTTCTTCAGTAACTTGACTGAATCTGAGCCCTCAGACCCAGAGCCGACCAATGTCTGTTTTCACAAACAAATATTATGGAGTGGTCTGGGAAAAGCTGGACACTTCTATACCTCTTACCTCCAAATATTTACTATCTGTTCAGTACAGCAAAGATGAACTAATCCTATCTCAGCGCAGCAGTTCAGACTACTCATCAGGAGCATCAGAACAGATATCCTTCCTTCACAGAGCCCACACACTCTGCTCCTGTGTGTCACCCGTAACCTGCAGAATGGACAAAAAAGATTAATCACATCAGAAACTGTGATGAAAAAAGTATCTGAATAAAATAGGTGGGCCCAAACAATTATCTACTGTATTCCCACAATGCTGATGTGCAACAGGAGTTTTGTGCAAACACTTTAATCTTCCTTAGATAGAAGCAATTTTTCCTTTTATGCAAATAAATGGAACTGTCTCTTTTTGTCATTATTATTATTTTTCACAAGGCCTCTTTGGTTATTTCTCTCTTTCATGTATCTACAAGGACTCTAATTTTTCTTTGGTTTTTAAAAAGCAGAGTGTTTCATTCCAATTAGAATTAGATACATCACTTCTGATTCCAGGCAACCCGCCTCCATTTTACAACTACAAGCAAGGACTGCTCTCGCATTTGGATCTCTTCAAAGAATTGTGAGATACATAGATCTTAGATCTTACTGGCAATGAGAAAGTGAAATTCATGTATTGAAATGCTAAACTGCTCCCCCAAAACTTGGGTATTTGCTGTTTAAATAAAGATCTGTTCCCAAAAATTAACTCTGGGTACTAAAACCAGACGTGGGATTACTGTGGGAACAAACAGTTATCAGAAGTGTAATAAAATAGCATATGCTTCTTCAAACTCTTTTGACATGTAAAACTCAAGTTTTCTTTGCTGCACATGCAGTAAAGTCCTGCTGTTTGCAAGAATTTAGCTCAGAGCTCAAATAAAAAGTCGTGATAAGCTGCTAATAATTCTATTTCTCATTGTCACAGAAGATACCTTTATAGCCCCTCTAACTCTCATACACTCCTGTCTAACATCCAGCCATGGATACAGTGATGGGACATGACAGTAACTCCAAGATCACACTCCCTCAAGCAGAGAAGATCCCAGTGTACCTACAAGGAGACAGATTCTGTTGATTAGTAGTGTAAGCAGAAAGCACATGGATTATGGGCTCAGCATGCATAAATCTGCTATCAGACTTGTTCTTTACCATGTAGGTGGTCCCAAAGGTTTGCTGGTTTTACTTCTAGGGAGATTTGTAAGCTGTACCCTTCCTGAAGTTTGAATGTTTAAGTTCCTCAGCTGTAAAAAGGCTGCTCCCTGCCAGCATCCACCATCCAGTGTGCATTTCTCTTCCTCGTCCTGGGGAGTCCCTGGATGTGGTGCTTGGAGAGTAGCTGAGAAGACCAGCCCACGGAAAGGCACAGTTTCATTGAACAGCACAGTTCACAGCTTCTAGGAGATAGCAGACCAGCATTTTCAGATCGAAAGAGTTTATTTTCAAGTCATGGGGTTATTCAATGAAAGATTGGTATTTTCCCCATGAAAAACTGACATTTTAGCTACAAAGGCATTTTTCCCGTTGTAAACGAAGGAACCAAGACATCATATTACTTAAGAACAGGCAGTGTGAGGTACTCCCTGCCCTGCATCCGGTTAAGGTCATTCCTAAAGCACTGGGACTGTGCAGGATGAACTGCCCCAGACAGCCCCATCCCTGGAATCTGGTATTTAAGGGCTTCCAGGGCCAGGTACCACATCCAACCATGTGGTAGGACAGGCATCAATGGGCTACATTCCCACACCCCATCCTAATTGATTCGATCCTGTGGCAATAATCACTCAGATGCCCTGGGCAATACCCTTCCCTTTCATTTGCCTCACACCTGCCTCTTGACCCTGTCCTTTAGGCTTCCTCCCTCTGTACTCGGCAATGGCGAGGTCACACCTCCAAGGCTGTGCCAGTTCCCTCCGTTCAGGAAGGGCACCGAGGAGCTGGAAGGTGTCCAGGGAATGGCAGTGGAGCTGGGGAAGGGTCTGGAGCACATGTCCCACGAGGAGAGGCTGAGGGAGCTGGGGGTGTTTATCCTGGAGAAAGGGATGCTCAGGGAGGACCTCACCCATCCCCACAGCTCCCTGGAGGGACAGCCAGGTGGAGCTGGGTCCCTTCTAGGGAACCAGCCACAGGATGAGGGAAAATGGCCTCAGGGTGGCACCAGGGGAGGTTTAGCTTAGACATCGGGAGGAATTCCTCCACGGACAGGGTGCTCACACATTGGAAAGTGCTGCCCGGGGAGGTGGTGGGGTCCCGTCCCTGGAGGTGTCTCAGGGCAGACTGGGCGTGGGTGACACGATGGTGCTCACTCACAGGCCGCACTCGATGATCTCAGACGCCTTTTCCAACCTGATTCCACGGTTTTGTGACTCACCATCCCTCTCGCCGCCTGCTCCACCATCCACCCCCTCCAGCCTCCCTCCCGCGGCGTTTTACCCCCTCAGGGACAGCGCTCCCCTCACGGCCCCCGGCCGGCTCCGGCCGCCCACGGGGGAATGGGGTGTGGCGGAAGGGCAGGGAAGGGAGGCGAGGGCTGGGAATTCCCCGAGGAGGAGAAGGAGGAGAGGGAGGAGAGGGAGGAGAGGGAGGAGAGGGAGGCGGGGCGGGCAGCCTGTCCGTCCGTCAGGCAGCTGGGCCGGGCCCGCCGCCGCCATGGGCGCGCCGTGAGGGGTGAGCGCCGGGAGGGACCCCCAGGCCGGCCCGGAGCCCGGCCCGTGACTCGGCGGATCGGGGCTGGGCCTGCGGGGAGGGAGGAAAGAAAGAAAAACAAATAAAGAAAGGCAAGCGGGGAGGCAGCGGGTTGCGGAGGCCGGAGCGCGCCCGGGGCAGGAGCGAGGGTGGGCGCCGCAGCCTGCCGGGAACCCCCTCGGGATCTGCCGGAGGAGGGGAAAAGGGGGCAGGGAGGCGAAAATGAAAGTTAAAAACCAGCGGAAATGGGATGTCGGAGGGAAGGGCAGCGCTGGGGCCGGGGAGGGGAATGGGGAGGCAGGAGGGAGGTCTGCTCTCATCCGCAGGGGAATGGGCTCCTGAGGGAGGGTTGGGTATCCAGAGGGAGGTCGTGGGGATCACATGTTTCAGCCCATTGAGGGATTAATGGTTTATGGAGACTCAGGGATACCCTGGTCGGAGGGACTGAAGGTGCCTGTGTGCCGTGACAAGATACGAGGCCTGCTTGTGGTGCGAAAATGCACGTGTGGTTATGTGTTCTGTATAACTGGGCAAGAAAGTGAGGGTCTTCTCTTTGCACTCCTCGTAGCACCTGCTTCAGAGATGTCCAGCAAGTTGAAGGGCCGTCCTGCTGAAAATGGAGAGCATCCCAAGAGTAAAATGGAAAACGGAGTGGACAGTGGGGCTGCCCCTGCCCTTAGCACCTACACCCCCGAAGAGATGGTGCAGCAGATGAAAGAACTCATCACCGAGAACAATGAGTTAAAAGGTGAATGCACATGGGAGCTGGTCTTGAAATGGAAAAGCCACAAGTCTCTTCCAAAGGGTTGTTTTTTTGTTGGTTTTTTTTTTTTTTTTTTTTGTCCTGACTAAATTCTGTGCTCATTTGCCCTTCCTGGGTGATATTTTATACCTGGGTAGCATTCACTGTGTAAAGGACTCTGCAAGTGGCAGGGCCAGTTTGATAGGACATGTAAGATGTTTGATAGGACACATCAAATTGAATCAGTATGGAAGACTAGGGGGAGAACAGCCCAGTGTAAGGTTGACTCCTTTGCTTTAGAATATATAAGCAGTATAATGTTATGTATTTTAGGAGCTGAGTTGAAAAATCTCATTCTACGATATGCTTTTTGCTAATCAACCTCTAAAGTCTTTTTTGGTTTGAATTATAGGACTGTTGCCTCCATCACAGACTAACATTTTGCCATAGCTGCATCAGGAGGTGTGGGTACTGCACCTTTTGTACTTGAAAAGGCAGAGGTAGCTATGGCAGGGTCTGTCTGGGAGAAATTAATAGCTTTCCTGGAAAATTCCTAATAATTTGAGTCTTTCAGGTGAGATAAATTTGTTTCTGGATTCTAAAAATTTAGGTGTCAGATATTTTTTTGCTTGAAATGGTTAGAACAAAACCCAAGTGATCTGGGAGTTTTCTGTGTAAAAGACAGAGGTATCTCACTGTTTATATAACAACAGAGCATGAAGTAACATATCTCCTGTGTTCTGATTTTACACTAGTGTTTAAATTCCACACAAATTGTTTTCAGACCTGGTCCAAGTTCTCTATCTCATGGGTATCTAGCAGGAAAGTTGTTTCTAGAAGTACCTCTGGTATTTTGCTAAAAGGTCCTATATCATATAATGTTCTGGGGCATATTTACAGTTGCTGTAATTCATAACTTGCAGAATCATGGTCCAAACTACATTTATTTACATAACCCGAAGGACTTATGGGCAGTTTATAATATGACATCATAATGGAAGTTACTGGAAACTATAAGTATAAAAGATTTTTAAGCAAATTGGGTTTGGGTTGTTTGCTTTAAAAAAAGCAAGTCTGAAATAATTTCATTGACTTTGCCTGAAAATCTTCTAAGCATTTTGCAGTAGTAAGACTGATGTTACACACTGACTTTGTTACATATGAGGAATTGACTTGGTTCTAAGTTGTTTGGTATATTTTTTCAATGCTTGCAATCAAATCGTAACCACATGTTTGAGTAGAGCATTGTTGGGCATATTTGAGACATTTGATTTGGTAGCATCTCTTTCCATGCAGTAATTTACCAGTCTAGGATGCCTGTTTTCCCTGCCAAGTCTACGTAGTTTCAGCTCAGTTCAGCAGCTTCATTTGGGTTGATCATGTAAATAACACATGCAGCAAGATACTAAGTACCTCTTGTGAACAATGCTTCTGGCTTGTACTTGGTTTAGGAAAAAGTCAAGAAGTCAGAGAGTCTGGACATGTGATTTCAGCAGAGGATTTAATGCTATTTATTGTAGTGCTAACAGACTATGGGACGTTTAGTTTTGGTCTGGTATTCAAGGTACGTGAGGAGGAGGTTCACATTTCATACCCAATTATTGCCAACCCATTTGATACTGAAGAATGCTGAGCTCAGTGTAGTGGAAATCTGCTGTTTCATGGACAGAGTATTAATGTGAATCAATGTCTCTGGCTACCATTTAGAAGCCATGAAGTTGCATAACCAAGCTATGAAGGACCGATACGAGGAACTTTCCGTCTGGAGAGAGAAGCAGAAAGAAGAACGAGAATTTTATGAGCTAAAGTTCAAGGAGGCAAAGCAGTGTTTGCAGGCCAAGTGCATTGAAAATGAACAGCTACAGCAACAACTTCAGAGCTTAAAGGAAAGAGAAGAAGGAGCTGAAATGGTAAATAAGGAATTGGTTGGGTTGACACGCTTTTGAATTGAAAATCTGGAGCATTCGCTCCCTTCCATGATTCATCCCACTCTGAGGTTTGGAGATTTATTAACATCTTTTTTATCCTTAGCAATAACTTCTCTTATAAACTGAAGCCTCTCAGAGTGTAGTAACAGAAGATTATGAGATTATTTACATTTTTATTAACATTTAATAAACAATAATAATCAACATGCTTGATATAAGAAATAAGAAATTAGCTTGCTAATTTCTTGCTAATTTTTCATTCTTTATTTTGTTTACTCATGGATATATATCTCTTGACTTTATCCCTCCCTTTGCTTATTAGATTATCTGTCTCTCATGATCATTTAATTGCTTTTTGTATCTGTGTTTCCAGGGACAAGTTGACAAGTAAACAAAAAAAATTATATGCCATCTATTTTTATTATATCAATCTTCTTTTCTGAAAGCTCTTTTACTGAGGTCAGATCAGATCTGTCCTGCCCTATTAGTCTGACTGAGCTTCTTCCCTCTGTCCTGACTTTGGCCCTGTAACACATCCTTTCTAATGTTGCAGGTGGTTGTGTTGTAGCCAGGCAACTTTTTGCAGGTGGTGCTGAAGGTGTCTGTGGGCAAAGCCTATTTAAACAAAACCTACTTTGTCTCCCGCATGGTCGTATGAAGAGTTATTTAACAAGAAATTCCATGCAGAGACAAACTGATGCATCCTGGTATGTGGTACCTCCAGGAACCATGTGGATTCTGTGCTGCCTGATGAAGGATGAGTGTATTACTTTTTCTCAACAGAGTCACTAGTAGACTCTTTTTTCCTCTCCTCACTATTTTATAGAGCTCTGTAAGGAATGTGTCAGCATGTAAATCAAAATTGGCCAATAAGCTCAGAAGTTACAAAGGGGAAGAAAGTCATGTTTAAATAGTAATTTTTTAAGTATTACTTGCATGACCTTTACAGGCTGAAAGTTGTGTTTCAGGATTGTTAAGTAAATTCAGGATTTCATAAATCTGGAATATTTTTTAAGGGGAAGTAGGGGATTTATTCTCCTTTTACTTGTTGTAGAACTTCTTTGAATGCTAAAAGCATGTTATTGCCAGAGTTTTCCAACCTTCTTGAATAATCTAACATCTCTCTCCTTCGCTGGGGCTGACTCTTAATTGAATCGTCTTACAGCATAAGCACAAAATCAGAGACAGCAGCAAGTCAGAGGTGAGGTGAGAGACACTGTCAGCTTGAAGAGTTTAGAGATTTGACATAATCATAGATGAAAATGTAATTCAAACTCCAGGAACTGTCCAGAATTTACACTGATGGTATGTAGGGTAATACAGGCATTATCAGGAGATGGAAGACTCAGATTACAAAATGAGGAAGGAAAAAAACTCACAGGGAAGGTTTCATAATGGGGAGAGACATTTAAAAGAAAGAAAAAAAATGAGACTTGCTGGTTATGTAGAGGCTTAAGAGAGAGTTTTGAGGATCCTGAGGAAGGCATGAGAGGAAAGGTGAAGAAGACAGTCATGATTGGAAAGAGAAATTGAGGTAGGGGAGAACCTCTGAGGAGCACAGAGTTTGTGGAGTGGATATAGCAGTTTGGGTGAAGGTCAGAGAATCAGAGAGAGATGGGGTACAGAGAAGGTGTATGGGGGGAAAGGCTGAAAAGCGGATGTGTGGGAAAAGCTCCTTGCCCACTGGTCTTTTCTCCCTAGAATCTTGGTTAGATTTGGGAAAAGAATAATAAAGAAATGGATTTAAAAATAGAACAATTCTGGACAATAATGCTGTATGTTGGCTGATACTCTGTATGCTAGCGAGAGGCATAGATTCAAGGAAGAATTTACTTCCTAATTGTCTGTGCATTTGGAGGACCAGTCCCATGTTTTCCAGAAGCATGATGCTCAGTGTTGGATTAACCTGGTTTCACAGTTTAGACTTCTTGCTGTTTGGAGAACCAAAACATGTGTAACAGCAGGCTTTTCCAGGCAAGCCTCAACAAGAGAGGAAGGGATGCAAGACACTGTTTTGTTCAGACTCTGTGCTGCTTGGCTGGTGTTCCCGTTTGGTTGGCTGATGCAGGTTTTGTTTATCCCAGGAGGGCTGCGTGGCTCCCGAGAAGGAAGTGAGGCACCTGAAATCCCAGGTGCAGCGGCTCCAGGCTGAGAAGGCAGATCTGCTTGCCATCATTTCAGAGCTGCAGGTCAAGCTGAACATCTCAGCAGAGGATTCGTTTGTGGAGATTGGGATGCACGTAAGTAAAGGCAATAAAAAGAACACAGTAACCTGCAGCCAGGTACCAACCTAAACGATTCCATGATTCTTTGGTTTCTTAGATTACCTGCTGTAGAGCACTTGTGTGTTGCAAGATGTGGTAAAGGACATGGAATTTATTTTTGTCCTTCTACTTTAATGCTCAAAGTAAATTAATTTCATAGGTAGCCTCTATTGCACTGAAAATATTCTCTGGAAAAAAACAACATGGTCCATCAGGTGACAGACTAGTTAAAAATGTTAAGTCTTGTGTTAGCTGGAATTTCTGGGAACATCAATGCTGTGTTTTGTTAAGGGGCAAGACAGGGGGCATTGTCTTTTGAAAATGAGGCTCACTTTCTGCTGACAGATATGTAGAGATGCAGGCAAACAAAACCAAGTGCAAAACTGTGGAGTATTCCCCAGAGGCACAAAAATGTGCTTTTTCTAGTATTCTTGTATCTGAAAAATCTGCACAGGCAAACTGTGAAATGTGAAAATGCAAGCCTCTGCTATTCCGATATCCCCCACATCCCCTTTCTGGAAAGTAGATATGCAACAAGAAATTACAAGAATTTAATTAAAATTTGTTTGGAGTTGTCAGAGAAAACTTCATACTGCAGGGAACCTTCAGGGATTCATTTTCCTTTTTTTTGCTGGAAAGATTCTCCTTTGGGCTACAGAGATCAAGGAGTGAGGTTTGTAGTGGGAGAGTGGTTCTTTTAGGAGGCAGGAGAGTGGTTTTTAGGTTTAGGTTTAAATCACCTGCAGTGATGTTGGCTGTGTGATGCCCAGCCATCTTTATAAGGAAGAGTAGCCATGGAAGTTGCTGATGAAAGGAGAAGGACAAAACTCGTTGTTGTTACTCTTCTCTGATCAGTACAGAAGAGATAAAGGGAAAGGCATGTGAAGTATTTTAACTTAAGAATTTCCAAACATGAGGATGATCTGTAGGAGTTTTGTTTTTTATTTATCTATATTGCTATGATAGTAGTTTTCCCTGGTTTTCTTCCTTCCTTCCTTAACTCAAGCAAATAAAACTCAGTCATGCTTAGTCCAAATACCAAGCTAATAATGCTTTTTCTTTCTTAGGAAGGAGAAGTAAACAGAACTGCAAAGGAACATCAAGAGAAGAGTGGTGAAATGGCCAGTAATGTTGCTGTCTACATGTATGTAGGTTCTTGTGTGATGTGTGTGATTCAGACTTCTCCAATGTGTTTTATTTTCAGTGTGAGGGAACTTCTTTCTATGAGGAATGCACTAAAATATCCAGTTTTTCCGTGGCTTTGCATCCCTCCATTGCAGTAGCTCCATCTTCCTACCATGTTGGAAAGACCCTTAACTCTGACCTTTTTCCTTCCAATTTTCGCTAGCTGACCAAAGGGAGTGCACATTCTGGCCAGTTGGCCAGACATTTATGAACATGCTGACTTGCTAACTCTTCAAGCTTTTTAGGGAGGCCAAACAGAAAAGATAGAGGCTTCAGGGACTCACTCCCTCCTAGCCTTTGGAGACCATCTAATAGAGTATCTGTCCTTTACCCAATTATACTGACGTTGGTAAGACTCAGAGGTCTTGTAGTCTTTCAGATCTGACCCTGTCTGTCCTGTTTGTATGTGGTTGGTATGAAGTGTATCACGGTGGGGCAGACAGGGCAATAACATTGTCCTTGCTTTTCAGATTACTGGGCTTAGGATACCAGCATTCTGTTTAGGTTACTTCTCAAAATTTGATCTTTATATCAGCTCCAGGAAACAAGGGACTTTCTTGCCCCTGGCTGAACCTTTACTCCTTGTGGACATAGACATTTGATACTGTTAAACTTTCCATTTTGGATACTGCCCAGTTTGGCAGCTAGATGGTTTTGGCTGAACTCACTTACTTTGTGCCTTTGCTTTTAAAAGGGAAGGATGTGGGAAAATGCTAAGGACAGAACAGGCCAGAAAGCTGTGCTCCATGTACAAGTTGTCACTCCCTACATCACTGCAAGGGAGAACAGTTTTAATGCAATGACATAGAAATTTGGCCCTCAGCAGGCAGTTAAGAGGTTGAGGGAGGAGGAAAAAAACAAGTGTTAGAGTTGTGGATGAAACTGAGGGAGTTGCTGACCACAGACCAGGCTGCAAGTATTAAGTTTGCTGGTGACTTGTAAGAACTCTTATTATGAGCAGACATTCCCTGTGGGACTTGCTCACCTTTGGATGAGTATCTGGCCCATATCTACAAGAACAGGGGGTGTACGTACCTCTTAAAATATTTCCAGTGTCACCACGTGTCTTTGTCCAGCAGTGAAACCTTAGAATGGTGCTGTTAACACCTTCAAAGAAATGTGATCCCTCAGGACGGGTTTATTTCTGTAAGAGTAGAACTGCTTTAAAAATCCCCTGATAAAAGTTATTTACTTAAAATATCCTGGCTGAACACTGTATTTGGGGTATTGAATTTTGCTCACCAAAGATTTCCAGCTCTCATGAGCACACAGAAGACACTGCTTTGCTTTCTGTTGTGAACTACAAACGCAAAGTGTTAAATAGATGCTGTTTTACAGCTGAGCTTCTGAAATGTACAGAGTGCATATCCTGCCTATCTTACTATATAATCGGGGGATTTTGACTTTCTGTCTAGACAGACATAAAAATGGAGGTACTAGTGTTTAATGACTTACCCTATTTTTCAGTTTTGTGTTTTGGTTCACTTTACAGTAGCATAATTGAAAAGTATTTTGAAAAGAGCTATAGGATGTTAGTGAGGGCAGACATTAGAGAGACTTTTTTTCAGAGAAAGTGATTTCTGATGGCCATTTTTAGTGCAAGATGCTTTCTTTTCCTGAAAAGGAGTGAAACAGATAAGAAATGTTCCCTGTTTTATTGGGAAAAAATGTTATTTCTAGGAACAGACAGCAGCATTTTGCAGAAAGGGCTGCAAAATAGATTAGAATAAGTGCATTGGGGTCTGTGTTGTCATGACTGCTTTTACTTTCCTTGCTTAAGTACTAAATTGTTCCCCCAGCTGGAAAGGGACTGTCTGAGTCCTTTATTTGCCCACACGGGCTGTGTCTAGTGGTCTTGGGAATTGGGAATGAGCCCTTTGCTCATAGTGCTGGTTTTCATCACTCTGTGAAAGGGTGGCATCTCAGATTGGATCCCAGGGATAAGGGAATGTGCTGGCGAAGTTGTAGCTGTTGTTATTTACATCTGGTTTGGTTTGAAGCAGGAGCAAATCTGCAGATGAATCTAAGAATTTGGAGTCTGAGGAGCTAACTGTGAGCCAACTGCTGTGCTCCCTTAGAAATGAAACTCAGAAGAGGGAAAAACTTGAGAAGGAGCTGCAGGATCACAGAGCGAGGTATGAAGTAGGTGCACTGTAACATTTGGAACAGTTTTCTTTCAGGGCTGCTGCAGTTACCAAGCCTCTGGCTGACCAGAGACAAGCTCAAATTCCCGTGTGACTTGGATGGGGAATTTCCTGAGCACTCAGTAGTAATAACTTAATATTGTGGTAGCCCTTCTAGGGATAAACTACAGGTTCTCTTACAAGAGCAAAGGAATTTCCATGTTTTATTTCCTATAGTGCCACACATATAATGAAAAATTACCCATTTTCTCTTGTGTTTGAACTTTCCCTAGGTTATATCAGAATTATATGATGACTGGTTGAGAATGTTCTCTCCACTCACTTCTCCATACTTATTTGGTTTTGTATGAATCATCTCTGTGTGGGGCCTTAAGCAAATCACTGTGTCTAAAGCACAGATCACAGTCCTCTTCGTGATACTGGCCGGCTACATTTAGCAGCGTGTGAGCTTGCAAAAGCTCCCTAGAAATGTCTAAAACAAGTTTAATTCCAACCTTTAGAGTTTCCACAGTGAGATCTGTATGAGGGTCTGTCTCAGCTCAGTTATATCAGTATAAATAGGCATGACTGTTCAGGGGTGGCACATTGCCCAAGCAGTAGCTGTTCCAGATCCCCACTTCGCAGAGACAGAGTCAGACTTCCTGGACATTATCTACGATGAAAGGTTGGTGTCACAGTAATTGCTTCTGTGTGGTCTTCCTAGAACAGGTAATGAGCCATAACCAAATGATTCTTAGAAACCTCAGCCTCTGAAAATATCACAGGAAAACAAAGGCAATATTAATCACTGGATTCAGCAAACAGACTGACACATTTCCAAAGGGCTGGCAGTTTAGGACTGTACCAGAGATCAATTCTTTTGGACCAAATGTCAATGTCCTTCACCACGCCTGCAGACTTAAACATCCATTTTATTTAACTGTACGTGCTCAGTGTCCTCTGTTCTCCAGGAACCGTCATGGTTGTGCAGGCTTTCCTGCATGCCTGTGCTTTCCATTCTGCCTCACATCTCTGGCTCTGATGTTAGAAAGAGAGTACGTCACTTGCCTGAAATACTTGAACAGTCACAATCTCACCGTAAACATAGGCCAAATCCATCATTATTGATTCCTTCTGTTTTCCAGACTGTCAAAGCTGGAGAAGGAAACCAGAAACTGCCTGGAGAGTGGGACACAAACTGAACAGGAAGAAGAGAGTTCAGAGGCTGTAAGTACCTGTCCTCCTGAGCCAAGATTTAACAACGTACAATTGACTTGTTGAGGTCATCAACCTCAGGGCCTAGATTTCCACTTGCATTCAGGGAGCAAGGGGCAATTACCCTGCACAGGGAATGGAAGTGAACTTTGAACTCTCCAATACTTGTCTTAGAGGTGGTTCCAAATTACACCAGCCACTGCATAGAGGTGAGTTTGATGGCCAAGAAGTAGGGAGGCATGGCATAAATGGAGGTATACCTCATTGCCATGGCCATGCCCAGTAAAAAGAGAGAGAGATGCAGACACTTCTAACTCCAGAAATCATCTAGACTGGATGAGTTTCCTCACTGCTGCCTAGATCAGCTTTTGGATCAGGATCCACTGACAGCATACTGCAAAACAGACTTTAAATGTGGAGCTCATATGGCACCTGGTTTAGGTTTTTTTGTGTTTTTAGTGGGATGTATGACAATGGTGGGATATAACTAGCTTGGATTGAGACAGTTTCAGTCCAAAATTCAGCCCTGATATTTTAAATTTAGAGTTTGAAAGGATGTTGGGGTTGGGATTCAGCTCCAGAGTCAGACACCTAAGGGTACCTGCCTGCAGCTGTAACGTCTCTGTGTGATGTCAGTGTTCAGTGTCCCATAGCCATGGAGATCCATTTTGGTTCAGTGCAACTGCATAATACAGGCAACTAAGAGTGCTTGTATGTGAGGTAGTGTGGGTGATGTGAGGACTGGGAAATATTCTGTGGGATCTACTGGAGACCTGTGCTCTTCTGAAGGCCAGGACAAGGATTTTAGGGCAAGGCTGGATTGGTTAAAAAAGACCAGTTTGCAGTCAGGCCAAGAGATGCCCTTTCTAGGGAAAGCAGATGATGTCTTGATTAATTCTTTCCAGTATTCTTATCTCAGCTTTGCCTGAGTTACAGCCTGAGCCAGATGCTCCTCATGGAAGTGCTAATACTGAGGTCAGCAGTCACGTGCTTTTGGTGGCAGCTGATTCTGTGTACACTGCTGGGGTTCTGCAGAGGCTCTTGTCAGCACAGCTCGTGTTACCTGCCTCTGTTTTAAAATGGAGATCTTTAATGAAACTGTGGAGAGGGTGTGATATGGACTATTTTTGAGGGCTCTGCTTTTGAAGACATCCTGGGAGAGAGGGAAGAGCTTTTCAAACCTGTTTTATCTCTGTTTGGAGAGCAAGGAGTGTCTGGGGAAGAAGAGGCTAAAGTTCATCCTCTGCCAAACAGCAGCCAGACACTAATCTCAGCCAGGTCTCCTGAGATGAGTCATTTGAGAGCACCACTCTGCCCTCCCTGGGAGGCAGCTTGTTGTCTTTGAGTTACCTGGAATTTATGAAAGGGTTAAGTAAAAATAGGGTTCTACCGTATTTAGGAGTAATTGTGAAGCCTTGTAGATGGGGCCTTATTACTGAGTATAGAGTGTCATGGTGCAGACTATCTTAGGCTGTTTTCTCTAAAGAAAGGTTGATAACTTCCTACTTAGATCTTTTAGCCTGCAACTTTGCTATCTTGAATTGTCCACATGAAATTTTCTTTATTTTTTTTTCTCTGAAAGGTTGGCAGTGAAGTAGAAACCCTGAACTTGCAAGTTTGTGCTCTGTTTAAGGAGCTTCAGGAAGCCCATGAGAAGTTAAAGGAAGCAGAATTGATTCAGAAGAAGCTTCAAGAAAAGTAAGGCTCGAACAAAAGTTCTGTCGTGACACCCAGTACATATTTGTAAGACAACGCCCACCTTGGGAAACTCACCAACTCTACAAATATCAACTTAAATGTCTCTTTCATAGAAATACTGTACCTTCTGTGTAAGTGAAGATAAAAGTACAGAAATACAGCAATTGTCAGAAAATTTGAACTGCCAACCTAGTTCTACAAATAGAACCTCAGTGCCCTGAAATTTATGATTTGGGTTTTAACCTTGCAGGATATAAAGGCAAATCTTTCTTGCTTTCCACTTCTCATAATCAATCCCTGTTCTAGTCTTAGGGGAAGAAGCCAAGGGACCTGGTTATGACCTTTTTCCATGAACTCTCTGAACTTTTGAAGACCAATTGTTTACATTATAAAAGTGGTTACAACACCCTCATTTTAGTTGCTTAGTTTTATGTCAAATTCCAGTTTTTTGAGATTCCTACCAGTAAGAAAGTGTTGGTTGGTTTCAATAGCTTTGTTTTCTGCTGGTTGTGTACAGATTGATTTTTTTTTTTTGTCTTTCCATGTTCTTCATCAAAATAAGCCTTTAAAGCAGACCACTCAAGGGTTCTTTTTGCTGTATGGCCAGTGTGCCAAACACATCAGGAAAAAGTGAGCAGGAGAGATCAACCTTTTTTCCTTGTTCTGTCAGGTGCCAAATACTGGAAAGAAAAAGCCTGGCTGCTGCATCAGAACTGGAGGAGAAGCAGCAGTTAATATACACTGTCAAGAAGCTGGAACTTCAGGTGGAAAGCATGCAGGCAGAGGTCAAGCTGGAACAAGCCAAGACACATGAAGAAAAGTGAGTAGGACTTGGTTTTGTATTCCAGGGAGGTATTGTCAGTGAGGAAGGGAGGTCCAAGGGGGCCTGGCCAAGGGGAATTGAATCTGAAATACTACTATTGTGTTCTGCAGCCTTTGAAACTATCTTATGTTTGTAGCCTGTGAACTAGAAGACTGTAGTCTCTCATCTACTGAGCCCCTCTCTTAGGAATATTTGAGCTGTCAGCTCTGACTTGTATTTTCCTTTAATCACAAATCAAAGGTGGAATAGAGTGGAATATAACATAAAAGTAGAGGAAGCAGAGGAGTGACAAAAGCTGTACCACTCACTGGCAGGGGTAAATGGGGACACGTCTTGGAGGGCAAGGACAAGTCAGGTGGTGACAGTGCTGGGAAAGCGACATTAATGAAAAGGTCTGTGGTCCCTACACTATGTTTGCACTAGAGAGGCAAGTGTGCAGTAACGCTGAGGTAAAGAGACTCGCTGTTTGCCTTGGCTCCCCACTCCCTTTCATGTGCAGTCCATGTAAGGAATGTGAAAGTGTCAGTCCAAGCTTTTCAGTGAGGCTGAACTTCCTGAAGGAGATGTCTTCAGCTGTTGGAGAAGCTGCTCTGTTGCCTTTGGAGTCTGTGTCTGGTACTTTTCCTGATGACTTCTCCTTCACTTAAGTCTCTGAGTCAAGACTTGGCTGTCTTCCCAGGAGAAGTGTTACATTTTGAACAGAATTTGTGAGCTTGATTTAAAAATACCGAGTGATGGATTCTTCAATATGGAATGCAGACCATCAGTAAGGACATACGTTTGCACTCAATCCATGGATAGAGCAGCACACAAACTCATTGAAGGAGAGATGTTGAGCATGATTTTTTTGTCATCAGAAATCCAAATCGATTTTCAAGGAGCTGGGGTGGTTCTTTTCTAAGTTCTAATATTATTCACGTTTCAAAGAATTAAGTGTTTCAAACTTTCATGTCTTTTCTTGTCATAAACAGGGCAAGATACAATACCCTGCAGGATTCATATAGCAAGCTCCTTCCTGAACTCACTGAGGCCCTGAAAAAAATTGATGAAATGAAACTCAAAGAGGTAAACTCATCACAAGAAGAAATTGTGATTTATTAGAGGGGAGCAGGAAGAATGGGAGAATCTATCTTGGATCAAATTTGGGCAGGAACAATTGTCATAATAACATGCAGCATAGTAAAACTGCTCTGATAAACACAGATCCTGTGCTGTCAGTTACAGAAAACTTTATCCACACATCAGTACTTCCATGGTGTTTTCCAGGTAACGTCTAATCTGCAGCACAGTATAGAGTCCAGTCCATAGAGAGCAGTGATAGACAAAGGCACATCAGTGTTCCTGCAGCATCGTCTCTAAATGTAGGAAGGTAGATCTCTAAACATTTTTGTATTCTAAAATAGAATGCCTACCACACTGGGGTCTTACTCATAACTGGAGCTCCATGGAAGTGCCAGATTCTTCTGTATAATTTTGGAAACTAGGAAAACATCCTTTGCAGTGTCCATTAGGGAGTTCTCTTTTAACTTGATACAATGCAATTTGAAAGCTCTTAACTAATCTTTAAGATAAAGTATCAGTCATCACTGCTGTCTTAGTCAAAGTTCCTTTGGTGACCAAAATTGGAAGTTTTTCAAGGGCAGGAGGAGTAAGAAGCAAACTTTCACTTCAGGCAGGGTCATCTAATAATCACAGTTCTTCTTTGCAGTTGGACAGAGTGGATAAAGCTGTGGTGGAACAACTGAAAGCAAAGGTGGAGTTGGCAGAACAAGCCCTTGCTGCAAAGCAGCTCCAGATAGATGAAATGAAGCAGCTAATTGCTAAGCAAGAGGAGGACCTTGAAACTATGTCTGTGCTGCGTGCTCAGGTATCAACTCCTCTTCAGAAACTGGCTACTTCCCTCACCCACTATTGAGAAAACAAGAGGTATTTAATAGCTCACTCTGGAATACTGAATACATTAACTCCACAGCATAATTACCTTACTTGGTTTGCCTTGCAGATCCCTGCAGAGCCCTTACTTCCATATCCTAGGGCTCTTTAGGAGGAACTGTATGCTGGAGTCTGGCACAACAAACAGAATTTGGGAATAGATGTGTATTTAGAACCACTGGCTTAAGAATCACTGCATATGTTTTAGGATGATTTTACTCCAATCAGCATGTGTTAACACTGACTAAAAGGGGGTTGCCTCACATTTAAAGCACAGACCTGGCATCTTGGCCTGGTTTCACTGTCTGTGCTACAGATTTGTCAGTGTAATTGATCAAGTCACCTCCTCACTGCTTTTCTGTGCCTCGTTTCTGCCTCTCTACAGCAGAGGTAATAGCAGTGTCCCAGGTAAGACACTTGAAGTGTCTTGTACGGAATCCAGAAACCACTGAGCCTTCTTCACCTTGTGTGTAGTGCAGGTCTTGGCTTTGCAGTGTGTGGGTGCCTTGAGTAGACGCAGGCTGTGATACAGATTTGTCATTTTGACATCATCATACATGAATATGGTTCAGTCAAAGTTACAAATTCTCAGCATGATTTCATTTCTCTGATCAGATGGAGGTTTATTGTTCTGATTTCCATGCTGAGAGGGCAGCAAGGGAGAAGATCCATGAGGAGAAGGAGCAGTTGGCTGTCCAGCTGGCATACCTGCTAAAAGAGCAGCAAAACCTTGAAGATCTTGGCCGGTGAGAACAGACTTTGGCTCTGCTGCCTTTGGACTGTCCTGTTCCTCTGTGTACTGGAGTTCGCCAACATTGTCTTGATAGCATCTCAGTAGAAAGGCAAATAACTTTGCAGACATTTCTTGCTTAATTTGAATTTTAAAAGAGAAGAAAAATTAATTGTCTGGCTTTTAATTTTGTAGTAGAATCTCTGTAAGGTGTGTTAGTTGGGTGCCTTAAAAAGTTTTTGCTTTGGATCATTTGTGCTTGATAAATTCTCCCTGCTGATTCATGTGAGTTTCTTGGGTTCTGGCCTCAATTTTAGCAGTGAATCTGCAGCTAATCTTGCTGCTTGTGTGCCAGGATATCTGCTGCTTCTCCAGGTGGCAGTGGTAAGTGAATACATAATTTCAAGTACTGTGATACTTGAATCAAGTTACATTTCACAGTAAGTGTACACTGAGCCCTTTTTCTGGTATAACTTGCTTTTCTATGTAAATCAGATTTGCAGTTTGCCCTGAATAGCTGAGAGTCCTTGGAGTTTTCCAGAGGAGTGTGCCCTAGATTCCTAGCTGTGTGGTGTGCACATCCTGCTGGTGTCAAGTTGTATGACCCTGATTTCCGCAGGACCCTGGTGTGACCTCACAAAGCAGCAGCATTTCTAGGTCCTGTTTCAGAGCAGCAGTTGTGAACTAAATGCATGACCAGTTGACATGAGTCCTTGACTTATTTCTTCTCCACAGAAACTCTTTGGCGGAGATGCAGAATCGCCACGGAGCCAGAGTGCCGGATCGGGAACACTCGCCTCACCTTGTCCAAAGAGGTACTGGGAGCACTTTCTCCAGCTCAAGGGGCCAGGCCCTGCTGTGTTCAGGTTCAACCAGCTTTGCTTGGCAGCAGGCAGCTTCCCTGTGGCTGTTCCAGCAACTGAGTAGCTGCAGAGAGCATGGTCAGGTAATATAACAGGTAATGATTTATCTTCTCTGCTTGCAGGAACTAGTAGTCAAGACTGGCCAGAGCAACGGAATATCTCAATATATTCGTGTCCCAAATGTGAAGAAATTCTACCTGATTTGGACACACTGCAGATTCATGTTATGGACTGCATTAATTGAGTTATGCCCTCCAATTCTTCATCTTCTGGAATTTCACCTGCCAAACACTTTGGGTTTTTTTCCTTCTTGCTCAAATAATACTCAATTCTACATCCTGTGAAGGAGGTTTTCAGGGTTTTTCTCATTAATTCACTGGGAAAAGGGTAAAACTCTTCCCTTGCCCTGTAGTCACTAATCTTGTTATAATCTGCTTTAAGGAAAGAATTTTCACAGGTTAACAACGTGGATGTGCTACAGAACTCACAGTGTGTCTGCTGCTATGAAACTTTTCAGGAACATTCCCCTGAAGTGCTCTGCTCTATGGCTACCCTGCAGAACGGGGCTGACTCACTGAAGTCAGAAGAGAGATGGGATATTTACTGATCATGTAAAAGAACTGTCAGCCTGTAAATACTTCATCTCTCTTATACTCTATACCAGGAAACTAATATATGAAAAAGCTGTTTGAGAAGCTTTCAGTAAAATGGAGTAGTGCTGTATTCATAGAGCATTTGAAGTGAACCCTGCTCTTTCTCCAGATGGCAGTTTTATTGCTGCCCTTGTGACCATACTAATCTGATGTTAAATTTTTGATGGCTTATGTAACTTCTTGCTTTAGCCAGATGTGGATAAGGTTTAAAACAGATCAGTTAGATCTGATATATGTAGCTCCTGGTGTGCTCAAGTCACTTGGTTTTATAGAACTCTTCATTTTTAAGGTGGTGTCTTGATTTTTGTTTATTATAATAAAATAATTTGAACCTGTACAGTATTGTGGTAGAAAGCGCTGAGATGGATGTATCCTTATTTAAAAAATTATAATGGATTTTCACATCCCAAAATAAATCTATAACAATTATAAAATTATCTATGCCTGTGAATACTTTGGAGGCTGAAACAGCACTGCAAATGCAGGATTGCAACAATTTTTTATCTTTTTCCTTCACTGTTCAAAACTGAATTTCTGGAAGCAAATATACCTGGACTCATTACAATCCAGTAGTTAAATGTGTTCCGTCTTGTTCTGTGGTAGGTCTGTTGGGCTCACTGAGAGGCAACAGTCCACTTCCTTCTGAGTGCCACAATTATGAGGTAGGTGTTCAGAAGGAGCAGCGTGGGATGGTCACACCACCTGAACATGAAAGCTCAACATTTTATTTTTAATGTCACTTGATTACTTCTTAACAGTAGTTTCAGTCCTAACATCTGGTGTTTCTGTTTTCCGTATGCACCAGAAATGGAGAAAGCCATTTCCACTGGTGTGCTACAAAGGGACCTCTGGAGGCCATGTAGTCCAACCGCTCTGCTCAAACAGGGTCATCCTAAGCACAGTACTGGATTGTGTCCAGATGGCTGTTGGATATCTCCAGGGAAGGAGATTCCACAACCTCTCTGGGTAAACTGTTCCAGTGCTCAGAATTTGCACGTGACAAATTCTCCTGTCAACCCACTTTCATAAATTGGTGCTTCTCCAAATTGTTCTGTGAAGATCCAAATCACAGAGGAGAAAACAAGCTGAACAAATCAATAGTGGAATTAGAAATAAAAGTTTGATGACTTGATATTTTAGTCATTATGTTGCTTCAGATCTGAAATATAAACTATTCCAGAGCTGATTAATTCAAAACAAAGACCTCAGTAGTGTAAAATTTATGTTTTGCTCTCAGCAGATGAATATTATTAAAATATACGCAGCAAAAATACCTGTTTCTGGAGCCCAAGAAAATCTTTAGTATATTTTTCACATCACGCTGTCAGTGAATTCTCAGCTACCAATATCAGGAGAAACAATCCGGGTTTTGCCCTTGTAATTACAATGAGGAGTTTTTTATTTTACTTGTCACTGTTGTTCAAATTAATTCTTGTAGACTCTGCATTCTTATTTTCTCTTATAGTTCATATATAGCTTCATCCATAAGGCAAAGCAAGAGCTAACTGAAATCTTTTGTGAAGACATATTCATCAGCCTCCCTGCAACCTTCTTCATCAATTACAAGTACTCCAAGCAGTATCTGGGAGATGCAGTATCTTATTGACTTTTAATTGGTTCCTTGTGTCAGTAGGATTTATGGGCTTTTTTACCCTGAATCCAATTTTATTTTGTGAGCTTTGTGACAGTTATGGATTCTGCAATGATCAAAACCTGATGGAAATGCTACTAGGTCAAAAGCAAGCTAATAGAATGGTAATAGAGCTGATTTCACCTGAGGAGCATTCACCTTAATGAAAACACAGAAAATCCATGTGAAAGGCCAAAGGAGGAATTACTTATGCATTCATCAAATCAAAATTAATCATTTTAGGAGGTTTCAGAAAGAGAGAGGACCTTAGCACAGGAATACTAACAGGAAAACATGGGCATTAGCTGAAGTAGCTCTTCATAGAAAGATAATACAGTAGGTCTAATAGTACAAATCAGGAGGGACAAGGAACTCTAGAGAATAAAACCACAATACACTGAGATGTGTTCATGCAACTGGCAGGATTATTTTCCTGTTGTCATCACTAAGTGCAGTCCAGAGGGCCACGGCCAGCAGATGCTCATTAGCACAGGTTTAAGAGTCCATCCCCTTTGTTTCTCCTTGGATGAAAGATAAAATATATTGATGTTTTAAAGAGACTACTATATAGAATTATAAAATCATAGAAAGGGTGTAGCTGGAAGAGACCGTAAAGATCATCTTGCTCCATGGGCAGGGACACCTTCCATTGACCCAGGATGATCCAAGCCCCATCCACCCTGACCCTGAACACTTCCAGGGACAAGGCACCCACAGCTTCTCTGGGCAACCTGTTGCAGTGCCTCCCCACACAGAGTGAAGAATTTCTCCCTAACATCCAATCTAAACAACTATTCAGTAGAGCATTTCCACTGCTCAGTGGAGGATCCCTCTCTGAGCTTTTTCTTGTTGTCTGCTGGAACTTCTTGATTCCTTCAGCCACCACAGAATTCCTGTCCTTAAGTTATTTTTCCTAACCCGGTACAGGTACTGCTGGCCCTTGAATACGAATGATGTGCTCTCTTGGTACATCATCCTCCAGGGAGGAGTTAGTGCAAGAGCCTCGGGATCTGAGCTCACATCCCTATGGTTTGGGGGCAACTTGGGGACGATTCCACGGCATCATTAGGTTTGGAAAAGTCCTCCAAGGTCATTGAGTTCAACCTTTGACCGAATACCACCTTGTTGACTAAACCACGGCACTAAGTGCTGTATCCAGTTGTTCCTTGCACGCGTGTAGGGATGATGACTCCCCTGCTTCCCTGGGCAGCCCATTCCAAAATTTGACCACCCTTTCAGTGAAGAAATTCTTCCTAAAGTGATTATTCCTGCATTCTTTCTGCATCTGAGTGATGCAAGGGGAGATGGACTAGCGCGATGAGCTTCTACATCCTCACACATACTATTTTTCACAGAATTACAGTTCTACCAAAGAAATACTGAGCCTGACTACACAATCCTGTTCAATAACCGGGACGGAATTTGGCTGTTCAACACATTTAGGTTGTTCAGGTGAGTTGTTTGGGTGGCTGCCCCGACCCCTCCCCAAGGCCGCTCAGCCCAGGCACGGGCAGCTCTTCGCAGCTGAACGGGTTTACCCACAGCCAAGGGCACTGTATGGACACCGTGCGGCTCTGACGTCACGCGCCCGCGTGACGTCACGCCCGTGATGTCACCACGGGGCACCCCGCCCGCCCACAACCAAGATGGCGCCGGGCGGCGCCGCCTCTGCCAGTACTAGCGATGGCGCGGGCGCGCATGCGCGGGGCGGTGGGAGGGGGCGTGGCCTAGTCGAATTTTGGCGCGCGGCGGTGAGCGCGCGCGGCGGTGAGCGGGGCTGCGCGAGGGGTCGAGTTGGGCACAAATTGGGGACAAATTGGAGATAAATTGGGGGCAAATTGGGGGTAAAGGGGCGTGGGTCCGTCCCGCCCCGCGGCATCGGGCTCCCCGCGATGCGCGCAGGGCTCCGCGGGGAGAGGAGCCGTGAGGGGAAAGGCGCGGGGGGCGCCTGCCCGTGCGAGCTGCGGGGTTCGCGCCGTGCTGGGGGCGGGCGTCTGTCAAAAGGGGACGGAAAGGGGAGCTCACGGGCGCGACAGAAGCCCCTGGGGCTGGAAGGGCCGTGAGCACGGCTGTCCTGCGCGGGTTTCCCCCCGCGGTGGGTTCCCGGCCTCCCAAACCCCGGCGGCCACTCGTGCCCCCCGCGCTGGCTGTGCCTGAGGGGCGCCCGTCCGCCAAATGGGGGAGCTGTGAGGGATGCAGGCCGTAACGCTGCTAAGAGCCATAGCTTAAAACATTTTAATAACTAATCGCATTGCAGTGCAAGGCTGCTGAGTGGTTATTCCTGTGAGGCCATGGTTGGCGTTTTTTAAAATCTGTGTCTCTTATGGGCTTTTTTTCTAAGAGTAATGCCCTTATGCTGCTGCGAGTACAGGCTTCAGATGTACAAAATGTACGGGAGGGTTTTAAATTTAGTGGAGTCCTCATCTGCAGCTGTGAACAAAACCAAGCTGCTGGCTTGCAAATTGTAAAAAAAAGAGCCTGAGCACAATATGTATTTCTAGGTAAACGATATGTACTTTAACATTATCACTTTTGTTCTCCCCGTAACAGAGAATATTTTTCCTTAGGAGACTCTTGAAGAAATCACAGTGAAATTATGGATGGTAAGGGGAAAAATACTCTTTCAAATACTCTTTCACTTTCAGTAGAAAACTTGTCTTCTGATTGGAATGTTAAGTAATCAGTTCAAATGTTCAGAGAACTTGGTAAACCTGTCAGCAAAGGACATTCCCTGGTTTGGTGTTTTCCTCAGCAGCAAAGGTTAAATCAATTTCTTCATTTGTTTAGAATTTTAGTTCTGCTCTGTTTGTCCCAACCCTCTCTCTTGTAATTGATGGTCTTTTTTCCATTATTTGCCGACTTGGTCCATATTTCTTTGTTCTCCACGTTCTTCCATGAACAAGCTATATCTGAGAATATCTTTTGCTGCTTGCCTTTCCTCTTCCATGTGGAAAAAGCCATGTGAGTGTCTCTTGGCTACACCTTCACAGGTTCCAGGTTTTTCTTTGTGACAGTAGCTACTGTACAAGCAGCTGCACAGGAAGAAAAGCTAATGCTGAGTATCTGACAAGTTTTCTGCTGACTGGCCAGCCTGTATCACAGGATGAGTGTCTGGAAACACATTTCCACCTGACCTAACAGCAGGAAATTGCTCTATCTTCCTTTAGCCAAGGCTGAAGTAGTTTTTTTAAAATGCCGCTCTGAGCTTGCTGCTCTGATTTAGTTTTAGTTGTCATTAGCTTATAATTTAAAGTGTCTTGGATCTTTTATTCCTTGCCAGCTTTCCTCTAACCAGACAGGAATAACTGAGTTTAATTTCTGCCTTAGCTGATGATGACTTGGATCTGTTGGCTTCCCTCCTGGACGAAAGTGAAGCTACTGAGGAGAGGAATTCTCCTGAGGAGGAAGATGCTCCAGAGGAGGAGGAGGGGGGAGAGCCAGATGAGTACGATGAGCTGTTTGATGCAGAAGATGATGCGTCCTACACCGAGGAGGTCAGTGCTGATGACAGCATGATTGATGAGCAGAAGGAGAACCTGGCTGTGCTGTTTGGAGATGTAGATGACCTGCTGGAAGAGGAGGAGGCAGAGGAAGCTGTCCCCAGTGCAGCTCCCAATCAGGCAAAGGAGAAAACCAACGAAGAACTGCAAGGTTTCTATAACAGCATCTTTGATCTGTTTTCTTGGGTGTATTTTGTCTCGAGAGGGCTAATGGGCAGAAGGTAGGACCTGCTGCATCCTAGATTAGGATGATGCCCAGGGGAGGAATACAGAAAGTTCTTGTGAAAGCTTCTAAGTCCAATTTTCAGTGCTCAGTTGCCAACTCACCAAACCCGTTTTCCCAAAAGAAAGACAGAGGACTTAAGTAAGCCTGGGAGACTAAGCTACCTCTGGGAGCCGGGTAGGGAAGGTTACCTGTGTACCTGTGCCTTGTCTGATGAAGAGCAGTGTTGCTTCAGTCTTCAGGGCTGTCATCCTGGCATCTTTGACCAGCACAGCAGTCCCTTCCCCCTCAGGGCTTATTGGCAGGAGGTTCTGCCATACCACTCGGTGTGGAAGCAGAGCTGGCCTCTGAGCTTTCCTATGTCCAGGCCACATATTTGATTATATCAGAAGCATTTCTTTGTGGTAAGGAGTGCAATAATCAACCATTAAATTGTCTTATGCTTGGTAGGAAAGTTTCATGCAACATGGCAAGGAATATATCATAATCAAGTAAAATGTTTATATGAGGAACCAGCCCCAGCCTGTATAGAAAATCTTCCCTCCACTATGAGCTCTGTAGAATCAAGTAAATCTGTATTGTGACTTGAGTCTTTGTTTTCTAAGTTCCCATGATGGAGGAAAACTGCCAGACTTCCAGGGATCTCATAAATTCCTGTTTGCAATGGCTTTCTGCTGTCTTCATTTTTCCTTTTTTCCCTCCTTTCTTTCCTAGCTGAGCTGAGAAAATTGCAAGAACAGATGAAGACGTTACAGGAGCAGTTGCAGAAGACTGCAATCGGGCAGCAATCCAGTTCAGGCCCTGAGAAGAAAACCTCTGGTAATGAGACTAATTAAATGGATTTATGATTTGTTGGCTTACCAACATGCAATTTATAGGAAGGACTCCAAATAATCCTGAAGTGGGCAGTGAGTAGCAAGGAGGAATGTTGGTCTGGTGTGTTACCACATGGATTGTTTCCTGCAGCTACAGACTAAACCAGTTTTGGTCTCTGCGTCATGGATTAATTCTGCATTGGACAGTTTTCATGACTAAATGCTTCAGGCTCTTCTGGAAGTGTCCCTTCTTACTGGCAGGTGTTGGTACACTTGGTAAATCCAGCTGTGTTTGTTGCTATAGCATGTTGGGTGCAGTAATGAAACTACATGGGAAAATTGCAAAGCAGGAGATGGTCCTACTTTTTCCAGTTTTGAGGTTGCAGTGACATCTGAAACTTTAGGTCATCGTGGGAAAGAGTCATTAAGGCTTTTCCATCCCTTGCATTCCAGGTACTGACAACTTAGCTGAAGGGTTTCCATGTGGCACCCTGACTGGGACTTGTTATTCGGGAATTACAGAGTTTGGTGCAATTTTTAGAGTCCGAGTCCAGATCCCGAGATCTCACAGGGTTTTTTGGTTTTCTTGGCCAGGTAAATCTCCCTGTCTGCCCTTAAAGGAAAGGAAAGTTCAGAAGTTGCAAGAGTCACCGTGTTTTTCAGCCCAGCTGGGCAATCCTTTGCCACCAGCCAAGCGAGGACTCCAGAAGTCAAAAGCATCCTCAGCAGGTACCATTCTCACTCTGCCTTTCACTGGAACACACCAGGCTTTTGTTGAAAGCTTATAGTTCCCAGCAGTGGTGTGAACACATCCAGGATAGTTTTGCAGTATTCAGTGCCCCAGTAGTGTTCTCTTCAGAGCATCACAGAGCTTATTACAGTTAATTATTGTACTCTTTGTAATGGGTGCTATGCCTTCTTTTTTTTTGGCTGAAGAGAAGAAGATTCCTCCTCCACAGCAAGTCCTCAGTCTGGCGTTCCAGCCTCTCAAGTCTGCTGCAGGAAACACACCCAGTAAGGTGACCAGAGAGAAGACTTCTCCCATGCCTACATGCTCCAGTGCAGCAACTCAGCCGGTGTCTGTGGAAACCTTCTCGGGATTGAGACTAAGGTCAGCAGCCCAGCTCTGAGCTCTATCTGGGGACAAGCCCTTCCATAACAGGAGAGAGAAAGCAATGTACATGGTTTAACTGTGTCAGATTAGTCACTTGTCATTAGGGGATGTAACACAAAGCCTCAGCACTGGCTGGTTGATCAGTAATTAGGCAACATTGACTTTTGGCTTAGTACCATCTTTCTGTTTTCACCTTTGCTCTTTTCTAAAAAAAAAGCCATAATTTTATTAGCTCTGCCTTCCCTGGAATATCCTCAGTGGTGGAGCAGAGAAGCAGTAGGCATATGCAAAACCAAACTGTGCTCCAGTTGAGTAGGTTTTTGTTCCACACAGAAAAGCCTCCGGAGCCACTTGCCATCCCCATACTCAGTGTGGCCACAAGAGGACTCTGAATGCTCACCAGAACCCATGCTGGATTCCCAGCTCAGTCAGCCATACTTCATCATTCCTGAGACAAGCAGAGTTAATACAGGCTCGGGGCTGAGTTGCAGTGCACTTATTTGGACAGAAACCAGCATCATCAGTAGCTTTCTGATATTTCTACAGTGTTCTGAACACAGGGTTTTGTTGCAAGTGACCTCAGGGTGAAGTAAGGCACAGAGGCATTTTGCAGCAAGATGTATTTTCCTCAGAAGAATGCTGGATGGTTTCCATTGTCCATTTATGCCAATGGATGTGTTCTCTTTTACCTGCTTTCTCTTGATCTAGAAAGCCCCGGGTGTCTTCAGCTGAAATGGACAGGAAAATGGCCAACAGGAAGCTCATCCGACTGTCCCAGCTGAAGAGCAAACTTGCTGTAGAAAATCTGGAGGAAATAGACTGGGTAACCTTTGGAGTCATAATGAAGAAGGTCACTCCTCAGAGTGCAAATAATGTAAGTAACTTTGTTGTATCCCTTGCCCAGTTCAAGTGAAGTGCTGGTAGTCTTTTGTGGGGAACTAATTAGGTGTTCAACTTAAATCAGCCGACTTCACATAGTTAATGAAAAGGTTCTGTATTAAATATCTTGGCTCATCTGGTTTCATGCAGTTATGCTGCTTTAGTCCTAAGGGTAAGTCCTTAACTTTTCTGGTGCAACTGCCCCAGACAGTAGCATTGGCTTATGTAACCGTAGTATAAATCTGTCTTAAATATGTTCATCCTCTGCTATATGTTCAATTCCAGTGTGGAAAAAAAGGACTGTGACTCTCAGGCTTTCTAGACAGCCTCTAGTTTTAAATGTGCCAACGCACTGTGTTTCCATCATCTACCTATGTGGTGTACATATCCTATAGAAAGTCACTGGTGAAACAGATCTGGATGTGCCTTGTTTTTGTCTGTTCAGTGGGGTAAAAGCCTCTTTATTCAGCAAACAAGTGTTCTGTCCAGCTTTAATATGAGTAAGATTGGTGGTAGCAAAACAAGTGTTCTGTCCAGCTTTAATATGAGTAAGATTGGTGGTAGCAATGTTATTGTGCTGTTCTGGACTTGAAGAATCCCAGAGCTGCCAGTATGGCATAGCTGGAGATGGTGTATCTAACCTCTACTGAGGATCCAAATTGTGAATTGCTAAATCAGGCAAACCTTGGAGGGGGGAAGTCAGAATAACTCTTTCAAAGCAACAGCAAGAGGGGGTGCAGTCAGTGTCCCTGTACCAAGAGCTGAAAGGAAAGACAATGTCTGTTCCAGGGCAGAACCTTCAGTATCTGGCGGCTGAACGACCTACGGGATCTCAATCAGTGTGTCTCGCTTTTCCTGTTTGGTGAGGTCCACAAAGAGCACTGGAAGACAGACCAAGGCATGGTCATTGGGCTGCTCAACGCCAACCCTATGAAATCTAAAGAAGGCTCAGATGAGGTGAGGATTTTTCACTTCCCCATCAGCTGTAGATAAAAACCCATAGCTGAACGTTTTCATATCTGGCTGAGAGCTTTATAATACGTCAAGGCTGAAATAGCAGCAGTCTGCCCAACAGTTTGAATTGCATTCAGGTAGTTGCATGGTGTGTATTTGCTCCTGGCCTCCTGGAAGACTGAACTTCAAGAAGTCCTATTAAGCATATAAACTCAGAGTTTATTCCAGTGTTTAATCTGCTCTCTGTAGCAGTTGCCTCTTCCACAAATGTAGGGACTGTATGTTCATTTCATTTCAGTTTATTTAGCTACTTCAGTGCAACACCTATTTCAGCCTAGAGGTCTCTCAAAGCTGAAAAAGGTGGTGAAGCTCATTTCTCTCATCCAATTCAAGCATGAGATGTGATTGCAAAACGTTTCCAAAATCATGACTGAGGAGAAGTAATACTTGATTAATTAAACAAATGATGTATTATGTAAGTGTATGTCCATTGATACACAGTATTTGCTTGTTCAATCGATTATTTATAAATGCAGAACATGATTCATTACTTTTCTGTATGTATCAAAATGTGTTAGGTGGCCTCATTTTGCTAATAAATTAATATATTTTTAATACTGTATTAATGGCACTGGAAAGGAAACCGCTTCCATTGGCTTCTGTCAAGGGGGAATTTCAGTCTAGTAGCTGATCATCTAGTGTTTTGCGTTTTAAATGCTCCAAATAGAAAAATTAAGGATCTCATTAATTGTCTGTTAAGCTGTGCAATTGCTTAAATTAGCATGAATAAGCAGTTGAAAGTCCTGTTGGTGAGCAAAAAGACACACTAGATTTAATGGAAGGGCTGTATTTAAGTGCCAAGAATGTCTCTTTGTAGCTAAAATGCTCACATTTAGAGCTACATTTAAACTGGCTTCTCAAAGTGTTTCTTGGCTACAGACACAACTCCTGGTGTCTTTGGTTGTGTGAAGTAGACACTCTTCTTGCACAGGAGTCAGTTTTGATTGGACCCAGACACATGGAGAGGGATAGAGAGCTCTAGTATAGCTCTTCCTCCCATCCACTGCCCGATGTGGGTGCCACGATGGCATCAGAACCAACTGGGTGTACAGGACCATTTACAGCACAACCAGATCTGCCTTTGCTGGTCCTTGGTTTCCTGAGGTTCTGGACATAGAAATCCAATGTCTTTCACCTCTTTGTGAGAAAGAAATTTGCTTTTTTCTTTTTAACGAAGTCTGAATAGGACACATGACTTTCTTAAACTAGGCCTGCATTTTAAAACTGCATTGTTAATACCAGAGGTACCAACTTGGACCAGAGCCAAACCAGTGACATGTAGAATCATAGAATGGCCTGGGTTGAAAGGAACCTTAAAGATCATGTAGTCCCAGCTCCCCTGCCATGGGGAGGGATCCTTCTGTGAGACCTAGTTGCTGGTAACCTCAGTTACCAGCCTGGCCTTGAACACTTCCAGGGATGGGACATCCACAGCTTCTCTGGATAACCTGTGCCAGTGTCTTCCCCACAATCACAATAAAGAGCTTTCTTCTAATGTAAACCTGCTCTCTTTCAGTCTTAAGCCATTCCCCCTTGTCCTATGTAGAGAGAAGCTATTCCAGTCCTCCTCAAGGCATGTTCTGATTTCTTTCCAGGTATGTTTGACTGTGGATCATCCCCAGAAGATCCTTCTCATGGGTGAAGCTCTGGACATGGGCACCTGCAAAGCCAGGAAGAAGAACGGTGATCCTTGTTCCCAGATTGTGAACCTGGTCAGTATCTCAGTAGTCAAGACATCCTTAAGCTTTTGGTGAAAATCTGGCTGCTGGTTTTGTACTCATGCTCTGATTTTTTGACTTGTTGCTGGATCTTGACTTGTAACTAACTAAAATGGGTGGAGAAAGTGAGATTTGAAACCGAGGGGAGCTGTTTCTGTGCTGGCTCTGAGCAGCAACAGGGGAGTTCCCTTAAATGCAAGGCTGGTACCACAGTGAAAGGACCTGTGACTGCCACACCCTTTAACTCTCCTTTGCTGCAGTGCAAGGTTCCATGCACTGCACTAGAGAACTCCACCAAGGTAAAACATTAGGAGATTTTTCTTGGGAATCACTGGTTTTTGGAATGATTTTAACCTTGTGAGTTCCCTGGTCCAGTGTGCCTGTAAGCTGTCAGAATAATTATACGTGAATATGGGGCACTGGAGATGAGAGGAAAAGGTATTTGGATCCTTCTTTTAGGACTAGTTTAAAGGACTTGTGAATTATGGTGATGCTGTGATACCTGAAAAGACCCCTGTCAAAGTCAGAAGGGTTATAGTTAGTAGGATAGCACTTAAAAGGAGGTGAAAAACTGAAGGAATGAAGAACTGGGGAAGAGCTCAAAGTGTATGGAGTGTGAGGAAGACAAATACAGAAGGTACTTGTAGCAAAACAAGGCTGTGGTTGCAGACCCACTCCAGTAGGTGGCTATGCATAAGTACATAAAATTGCATATAGTTCAGAGTCAAGAGTACAGAATCTGGGCAAGAGGTCCTGGGTGGGGTGTGAGTTGACTTCAGCCAAGAAGTAGCCTTAAAATTCCTTGATGCACAGGGTTGTTTTCAGTGATTAGTATAGGCAATTTTAGCTTTTTCATTGCTGGAGTGTGGGCATATGTTTGCTTAGTTGGTCAAATGCTGGAGTACTACAGCTACTTTGGCTTAGCCATAGAAGGATGTGTGAGTGGGCGAGAGGAACGAAGTAAATTGTAATTGCTGGTGTTCTGTAACAGGCTTCTGCCATGTCTTTTCAGAATGACTGTGAATACTGTCAGTATCACATACAAACCCAGTACAAGAAGCTCAGCTCGAAGCGGGCAGATCTGCAGTCCACCTTCTCTGGTGGCCGCATTCCCAAGAGAGTTGGTCGGAAAAATCCCTCTCTGAAGGAGCGGCTCTGTCAGGATGGGTTTTACTATGGAGGAGTCTCTTCAGCAGCATATGCAGCCTCAGTGTAAGATAAACCACTGATTTCCCTTGGTTTTTGAACAGAATTCACTTCCCATATACAAGGGAGTCTGAAGCTATCTCTAGGGGGCTTATTTATTTAGAGAACCGTTTGCCTTAACTGCATTCACCAAATAGGAATAACTGTCCCACATTTGGCATAATCCTCCTGGCCCCATGGGGTAACAGAGCTGCTGTTTGATAGGAAGGCTTTAAGTAATTGCTAAGCTGTGGTAAGGGGTGTTCCTACCTCTAAATTAATCCTGTGATACGCAGCCAGGAAGCATTGCGTTTCAGTAGATGAAATTAATTTTATGATGAGGTCTCAAGCATTTGAGTCTCCCAGATTTAACAGCTCACTGCATTTAATCCCAGACAGCATATCCTATATTTCCTCCTCTCTTCTTTGGCTGAAGTAATAGTGTCACTGTGTGTTAATGAAGAGACAGGAGTGACCAAGACCAGTATGCATCTCATAACTAGCAAGGCCAGGTTATACAAATCCCTTGAAGACAGCTGTGGAAAGATGAGTCACAGCTGGATCAAGCCCTGTGCTTGAACACAGCTTTTATTCCCTTATCACTGCCTTCTGATACCTGATGTGACTCTACAGAATAAAGCAATTCCAACCTCCTTTCCATCCCTGGAACTAGCTGTGAGCAAAGCTTAGCTATGATCTGTATGTAGTTTTCTCTCAATCCATAGGAAATACATATCTCAACCCAGGAACAAATGGGAGATCCTAAACATTGTGCTGGAATTTGGATTTAATTCCACATCCTTCCCAAAGACAGAGAAATGACACTTCAGGGTGGCTGGAGTTTTGTTGAAGCACTGGGCTAGAATTCAGGCTCCTGTCCTTGCTCTAAGCATGGTAAAACTCTGATGTTCTGGTTTTGTTTCCTCTTTCTAGTGCAGCAGCTGCAGTGCCGAAAAGGAAGATTCAAACCACTCTCTCCAACCTGGTCGTGAGAGGAGCTGATGCAATTGTCCAGGAAACCAGGCAGAAAATTGGTACCCAGTTAGCTATGCAGCCTCTTCACCCTTTAGATACTTCCAACTCAATGTGTAGATGTGTCCCAGGACATGCAAGTCACTGAATAAACCTGGCAATCACTTTGCTTCAGAGATAGCCCTTTGCTGGCTGCTTTCTCAGTTGATCAAAACCCCTCTTCCCTCCTGAGATCACAGCTGCAAGGCAAATGTCACTAAGCAACTGTGTAGCTCCATGCATCTTTTTTCATCAGTGCCTATGAATTAAGTCCCCTGTTCTGTCTTTGGACAGTGACAGAAGATCTTTGCCAGATAAATGGGAATTGGACGTTTTAAGAACTTTGAACCAGAGGATTTATTTTATTTGATTAAAATAAATGACTTCTGTCAACCTTGAAAGCTTCTAAGGAATACTAAGGATAAATCAGTCGGGTCTGCAATGCAGGGGAGAACCCACCCTGTTTCTAGTCATTTTCTTTTGTGATCTTCAAAGCATTTTCCTTCCGTAGCCTTTGGGATGTTATCAGTCATCTCTGCCTCCATTTTGTTTCTGTAAAGCACTTAATATTATACCCTCTTTGTGCTCATTGGAGAGCAGGTGACAGATTATTCAAGATTCTAGATGCCACTTAGGTGTCTTATTTACATCTTGTGGTTCCATCAGTTGCCTCCATTTCAGACAACACAGTGTATGTCCATAGCAGCTCTTAGCTGTTCTTAGTTCTCCAGGGATAAGGGGTGGAGGCTTCAGGACTTTTAAGCATTCTAAAAATGGGAACAATGGGAGTAATACAGACAGCCAAGGCTGATGAGGAACTGACTGATGAAATTGCTGAAGGGGTAGAAATGTCTTTGTGATGTGCTCTGCCAAATATAATGTAGAGGTTGGCCTTGCTTTGGGAAGTGCTCACTCAGGTGGCCCACAGGGGTTTCTTCCAGCATAGATGACTCTACATCTCTAAAGCCAGTCCTGCTTCCCTTCCTGGCTCCAAATCTGTTGTATTTCTGCCCCTTCCACCCCAGGTGCAAAGAGACCCATGCAATGTTCTGAGGAATTCAGGGAACTGCTGGCACAGCCAACTTTTGGAGCACGAAACCTCTGCAAACACTGGACCAAAGCAGGTATTGTTCTTTAGCCTAAAGGAAAACCCACTCCTGAAATCACTCTACACCCTCTGAACAAACAGTAGTGGCTTTTTATTTTGGTTTGCTTCCCCCCCACCCCCAGATGCTGAAAAGAAGCAAGGGGCCAATTTCCAGTCTATCTCTGCTTCAGCACTGCTCAAGCAACAGAAACAGAAATTGCTGGAGGCCAGAAAGAAGCGATCTGAAGAGATTCAGAGGCGGTAAGGCTTTCACAGGAAGGGTTCTGTGATTGTAGCCCTAAGCATGACTGTGTTTTAATAAAAACTCCATTTAAATAGAAATGCCCCAGTATTCAGTGGAGAACCAAATGTTCAGCACAGTACCTGGCAGCTGGAAGGCATGATGGGAAGAGGTTGATTACAGTAAGAAACTGGAATCAGGAGTCCTGGTTGTGTTCATTGCCACCTTGCAAGGGTCTTCTGAACCTTAAGATTTGCCAAGTGTTTTGTGCATATCTTATTAACAGACCTAAGAGAAACCTCAGAAGAGCCATCCTGGATGAGGCTGAGATTGATGTAGCCAAGTAGCCTCAAAAGGCTCAACAGGAGCTAAAATAGAACCCAGAGGAGAAAAATGGGCACAATCATGATGGTATTTCCCCCAAATATTCTTCCAGCCTATAGCAGTGAGTATTTCAGGGACTTTCCAAGCTAAAGGTGGTTCTGTTAAAATAGTTCTGAAGGAATTTTTTTCCCCATGAACCTGTTCAGCCTCCACTGTGACCTATATAAACTTAAACAGTTATGTGGCTCCTGTGTGGGACACAGAACCTCCTGCTTAACTACCTGTTCTGCAAAGAAGCCCATTTTTCCAAGTGCTTCCACCTGCCGCTTCCCAGCTTCGTTTGATGCCTCTCTCATTTTAGTTTTGGAAGCAATTGGTCATTCACTCCTTCTGGTGACTTCTTGAAGTTACTCTTGATTTCAGCAACCGAGCAAGTTCTTTACTTGTTTTCCTCTTCTGAATGCCTAAATTGCTGTATGTTTCTTTTAGCAATAAAAGGACAATTAGTGAAAAATCAGTCTGCATCCCCTCCTGTTTGTTTCTTAAACCTTTCTGTCTCTTTGACTTGTGTCCCTAATTGAATGAATTGTCCTTGTCTTACAAGGTTTCTCCAGAGCACAAGTAAAGCCAGCAGTCCTGCTCTCCCATCCTCCTCCAGACAGACCTCACTCCCTTCCCCGGTGCCCGGGGCAGAGTTTCCCAAAGCTGCCAAAATGTCAACTCCTCAAAGGCCCAGGCTGGGCACTGGCTTCTCAGAAGGAGAAGATATCCTCTTCTTTGACAGGTCTCCACCTCCAAGACCAAAGCTGGACAGCTTGGCAGAAGCCAAAAAGGTACCAGATCTTTGGATCTTTTAAGTATTTAAGAAGAAGAGGTTAAGGGAAATTTGGTTTGTGGTAGTAGAAGGGTCTTTGGTCAGATACAGGCAAGCTCACTTCTGATGATAGTGAAGACTTTTGGGATCACACTGGCCTATATTCCAGTACACAGGAAACTTGTGGTTCCTGAGAGCTGTTAGTGCCAAATTCCATGCTGCCATCTTGCTTTTAGTCAATCCCTTAGGGCAAGGGATTTGTGCTGAAAATCCCTGGAGTGCTAAACTCTCCCTGTTCGTTCTTCGGCATTGCTAGTGCAGTGTATTGTGGGTGTTTTCCAGGTAAGCAACACTGAACTAAACTGCTTTAGCTATGTTGTACCATGAATTTGGATAATTTTGGTTTCTAACCAGAACAGGCTGCATTTTTCCTTGGCAAAAATCTACTCACGTGTTTGTCAAACTTTTCCAGTAAGACAGGAGTCTTAGCATTCTGGGAGTCTGAGAAGGAGTAGTTGTATGTGGTTTTCTATTCGTTCCAAATCATTATCAATTTATGTAGAAATCTCAAGTGATTTGGTTTCTCTGGAAAACTTACTGATTTGTGAAGCAGGTAAAGCACAGCTACAGAGATGCCAGACCTGATAACACCCACGGAGGAGTGATTTTATGGCTTGGGAAGTCACGAGAGGTTGGGTGATGTGGTGAATTAGATGTGCAGCAGTGCTGGGCATTTTGTTGGGCCTCTCTCCAGCCAGCTCCATGCTCAGGCCAATGGATTTTGTCTCCTCTGTTTTGACAGCCTTTCTCTGCTACTTCTGGAAGTAGGAACCGGGGAGCCTGACAGGTCACCAACACTCTCCTTGCTCTTTTCTGTTTTCCAGCTGGCTGCGATCCACCGACTGCGAGCAAAAGGACAGATTCTTGCCAAAACAGACCCGAACAGTGTCAAGAGGAAATGGACTGATGTTGATGATGTCCTGGAAATTGTTGAAAGAGTTGAGAAAAATGTTGCTCAGCCACAAGGTGCAGAAGCAGAGAATGGTATGTAATGTTAGCTTTGAGAACAGAAAAAATGTGCTTCTGTCCTCCTGAACAGAGTACTGGTTGCTGGGTTAAGGACTTAATGGCTGTGCTAAAGAGAGGCCAAATTAGGTCTGTTTGGAACTTCAGGGGTTTATTGCAAAGACTAAATAATCCCTAGCCCTGTGGAGAGAGTGTGAGATGTAATCTCTGATGCTCCCTGTCCTCATCTCTCTTCCCTTCTGGCACTTGAGCATCTACAATGCATGGCTGACATAACCAACAGAAACCAAGAAATAATCCCACCCAGGAAGGTATCTGAGTCTTCTGTGGGAACTTGAGTTTGCCTGCTGATGATTTACTGTGTGATCTTGGATGAATTGCTTAATTCCCTTTAAAGCTTCTCCATCCGTAGTGAGGCAACACTGCTTGCTCTCCTGGGAGTAATGTGAAAATTCCTAGTACAGTGCTTTGAGAGAAGATGCAATATTGTTTAAAAAAAATGCTTTTAGTTTTTCTGAAGCCATATTTGAACTTTGCTTCATGTTCCTGAACTATAAAAGGCTGCTATTTGACCTGAACATCTGCCTGAGAGACCTGAGACATCCAAAATCTCCTGCAGTGATATGCTTAGAGATCACAACCTTGTTTTGTAGGACTGAGCATTTTTGTCTTCCTAGATGTGGATGAGCTGGAGCCTGCCCAAAAGAAGCGGCGTGAGCAGCTGGCCTATCTGGAGTCAGAAGAGTTCCAGAAAATCCTGAGTGCCAAGTCCAAACACACAGATGTCCTGAAAGAGGTATGTATGGCCTCAATCCAACTGTGACTGAGGGCTCAGAATGAGGGAGCTGACTGGACTCCTCATAATGGTTTCAGCAAGAAATAGGCACCTAAACATGTAATTGGCACCAGATCATCCCAGTGAGCAGAGCTGGGTGTCTCTGAGCACACAGGGCACAGTGCCTGCAGGCACTATTGCCATAGCCATGGTAAGGTCAGGTTGCCATCAGGGATTTATTTTATTGTGTTTGAAAGATTCAGTGAAGTTTCCTGATTGGTGAATGATCAAAGAAATACTTCTGCTTTGAAACCAAGTTAGTCACATGCCTGTTTTGTCCCTCATTTCTTGACATCTTGGCCACATAAAGCCATCTGCCACCTTCATCTGTTACTCACATCAGTTGTGGAGCCTGTGAAATCCCAGCAGTTGCCCTGAAGAGCTCAGAGGTTGGGTGTCTCCTGTGGGAGTCTTTCCTAAGCACGTGCCCAGGGATACAGCACCTTCAGTGGCACAGACTCTTGTGTTGGACGTGTACTGGTGTATGAGGTCATAGTTGCTTTAAGGTCTTCTGAGGAGTAATATTTTGGCTAAGAAGTAGCTCCATTCATTAGATCTGCCTACCTGACCTCTCTCTTCACTGTCCTTCTGGGTATGAGCTTATTTCTGTACTTTAAGCTGTTGTTAAACCCTCCCGCTTGTACATCTCAGAGGTGGCTCATTTCTGTGTTGGTGAATCATGTGTAGTGTGAATTATTTGAAGCAAGAGAGATTTGCTGTTTCTCTGCTCCCAAACTACAGTCTGCTTCAAGCAGGCCTGGTAATAATTTGCCCTAATGCCATTTATGGAGTGGCTTCTCCTATCTTTGTCTCCCCACAACCCTCTCTGTGTGCCCCCCAGGCTGAGGCTGAACTGCAGGAGCAATATTTTCAGCCACTGGTGAAAAAGGAAGAATTGGAAGAGAAGATGAGGAACATTAAAGCAGTGAAATGTCGAGTTGTGACGTGTAAAACGGTGAGTGAAGGGGAGCCAGGGTAACAGCAGAGGAGTGGAACGTGGATTGTACAAAATGATGCTGAATGTCCTGCAGACTCCCATCTGTCACTCTGTTGGCTGTGGTCCAGCACAGGGATCAGATGGAGGCAGTTGTGTTCCTTATGCCTGTTGCTGAGAGCAGCACTGACTGAGACATGGCAAGGCAGGCTTTAGTGCTGTGCTGAACATCCCAGCTTGATGTTCATGCCAGTGGGTTCCTTGGGCATTGGTGTCCTGAAAATATTTCTCAATTTCTTCCACAAAGCGCTTTGTACCAGGACACTTGGTTCCCCATATTACACAACAAAGTAAACAAAGTGCCTTGAAAACATTAACACTGGGTGGGAAATCCTCTATCTGCATTTCCAGGGATTTTGCCAGCAGGAAGAGGAGTGGAGCTTTGTGACTGTCCTAAAAGTCCTGAGAGGAAGGGAAGCATTACCTCCCATTCCCAGAGTTGCAGCTCTTGCTGAACTTTGCCTTTTGCTGCTGTACCTATCTGTTTCGAGGGTGCACAGAGGGCCCCATGAGGTGTTGGGAGCAGGGCCACAGGGTGGTGGTAGGGGGAGGATGGCATTAGAAGGAGCAGTGACAAAGCCTGGGGTGGTGACCAGTGACAAGACCCAAGGGAATGGTCTGAAGTTGTGTCAGGGGAGGTTTAGGCTGGATATTAGAAAAAGGCTCTTCCCCCAGAGGGTGGCTGGGTGCTGAACAGGCTCCCCAGGGCAGTGGTCACAGCACCAAGCCTGTCTGAGTTCAAGAAGTGTTTGGGTGATACTCCCAGGCACATGGTGTGACTCCAGGGGATGGTCCTGTGCAGGGCTGGGAGTTGGACTGGATGATCCTTGTCTCTTCCAACCCTTTCTGTGATCCCATGAAAGGTCTGACTGGTGGGCTCGTCAGGATGGAAGAAGACAAGGATGCTTTCCTCTGAACATTCAGCTGTTGCCAGCCCACAGAACAGGTCTCACACACTGGTGAAGCACTCACAGCTCGCTCTCTCTCCTCCCTGACAGTGTAATTACACCTATTTCAAGCCTCTGGAGACATGTGTGCAGGAAAAGCATGACTACCACTGGCATGATGCCATCAAGCGATTTTTCAAATGTCCTTGTGGAAGCAGAGCTATTTCCCTTGACAGGCTCCCAAAAAAGCACTGCAGGTATGAAATAAGCCTCTTGAAATAGTGACTGGGACTTTTGTACTGTCCCTTGACCAGTAAAGTGCTGTGAGTCACACAACCCTGTCCTAAGCCCTTGTGCTAAGCAGCATGGTCGGGGTGTGGGGCTAGTTTTGTACCCCCTCATGCTGTGCAACAAACACACCACAATGGTCCTCACCTGCCATCTTCATCTTTCAGTACCTGTGGCCTCTACAAGTGGGAGCGAGACGGGATGCTAAAGGTAAGTGTGAGCAACAGTTTCTCAGCTCCTCAGCACTCTGGCTGCTTCCCTTGGTAGTTTTGTTCCACACTTTGCTTCCATGTCCTTATCTGCTCCCAGAAAAGCCAAGCAGCTCTGCCTTTTGTCAGGTACACACAGGTACCTGCAGGCTGTGTTTTAGTGGACTTGCTTTCTGTTTCATTTAACCGGGGAATTTGCTTTTGAACAAAGTTGTAAGAATTCAGAATGTCAAGGTCCCTAGAGTGTCTGTCAATATTTAATCAGATTATTTAGCCCTAGCACAGCTTCTTTCAGAGAGGTGTTTGGGAGACATCTACCCCATGCTTAACTTCTTTTCTCCATGATTCGTGTTTCCAGGAGAAAAAAGGTCCGAAGATTGGAGGAGAAACACTTTTACCAAGAGGAGAGGAACAACCAAAATTTCTCAATAGTCTTAAGTGACCCGGAGTTATTTTTCACAGTATATAGATGGATTTCTGTGTTTGAAACACACATTTATACTGAACTGCCAAGAGGCTTCAGGCTTTAGGGATGAATGAGCAGGGGAATCAATTCTTGATGAAAAGGACATCTGCAAGGTGTCCACCAGGCCACTGCATGGATATTGATCTTTGATCTTTTTTAAATTGACTGAATAAGGCTGCATGTGAAATGCACATCCATGCCTGTGCTTTCCAATTAACAACACAAGAGTGACCTCACCAGACTTTTAAGTGACAAATCATCATGAAGTGGAAGGACTGTAGATTCTTTAAGCACTTGTGAAATTAATACTGTGATGTGATGCAATTAATACTAAATGCCAACAACCTGTCAGGTTTTTCAGCTCTGGGCCAAAAAAGGGGTGTGAGAGGATCGTAGGCACAGACCATTCTCCATTGGCTTCAAAATTACTCACTTGGAACCCTTAGGAACAGAAACAGTTCCCAAGTTTTAACTTGGCTTACATCTTACAGAACCCTTCCACGTCTTTGGCAGTGCAAGCCAGTGGTGTGTACACTGCGGACTCAGGAGCTCCCTGTTACACAGTCCATGTCACACTACAGCACTTGTATGGCTACAGACCTGCAGTTCCCACTTTGAAAGGCATTTTAATGAACGTGGCACCATTTCGTGAGTGGTTTTAAAGAGCTGAGTGATTACATTTAAAAGCTTTTACCCTTTTTCTGGCATTTTAAATGGGGACAGTGGCTGTCTCACACCAGGCAGGAAGAGATCTCCCTCCAAGGGGTGGCTCCTGAGAAGGGCTATCTCCATACAGATGTTTTTCTGAAAGTACATCTGTCTAGGGAGGCCTAGGGCATTTGACCAGCTTTTCCTGGACCTGAGCCTTCTGCTGCCCCTAACTCATGCCCAGTAGAATCACAGGATATTTTTAACTGCCTAAAACCACTAGAACCTCAGTGATTTGATCTAAGTGCCACCAACAATCTCACAGGTCCCAGGGGCCTTGTTGATGCCTCTTGTTTGCTTGCACAGGGGCTGGAAAAGAAATAAGTTACTTCATTTGAAGCAACTGGGCAGATTTACCTCAGCATTCTGCAGCCCCCATCTCTTACTGGTGCTTTTACTGGGCAACTTGGCCTGTTGCATTCATTTCATGTGGGTACCATTTGATGGGTGGGGTGTCACTGGTAGGTGACTAAATATGTAACTGTGACATTGCTTGGCAACTTCCCCTGTGGATTCCTCGTCCAGAATAAATAGAGTGCGCAATAAAACACTGCTTGTTACTGTACGGTGTCATTTCTCTGAGGAAGAGCGTGAGTTGCTTCACTGGCATCTTCATTTGCCCACAAGCTCAGCACAAGAACTGGTTTGTGGTCCATAACTCCAGCTGCCAGACAGTTTTCACAGGAGTTTCGGGCCTGGAGTCCACAAAACCAACATAAAATTCCACATCGGTATCAGCCAGCACGTTGAAAGCTTTAGACTTTTTCCAGTTCCTGTGTTGTGGCCAATGGAAAGGAGATTCTTCAGAAATTAAATTGTCAAAGGTGGGGTGATGCTTTATCCTCATAAAAGCCCCCAGGACTCACTCTCAGCTGCCCTGTCCTGTGCCCAGTTGCCCAAACATCCTACAGGACAGGCAGTTACTGGATTTTTGGGTGACTCAGCTGTAGCACCCTGATGTTCCTCAGACCAAACACCAACCTCTCCAGGCTTCACTCTGGTTATTCAGTCACATACTCACCAGCAGAATTTCTGAATCATAGAAATAACACAATGCAAAATCAAACATGGCTTTGCTCTAATTTAATCTTTACTTCAAAGATAAAAATAAAATCCACATCTTCATCAGCTATACTGATGATTTCCCATGTGATTTCTAATTCACTGGTTTATTTTGCATTAAAAAAGGATGTCAGAAACCTTAAAAACATGGTCACATATATATTTTTATACTAATATTAATTTCCACTACCTATAATAATTAAGTATATTAATATTATTAATAACCTGGCATTAATAGAGCATCAGCCCAAAAGTATATCAAGAGAGATTAAAAAAAAATCAAGAAGTAATGCACAACTCTCATCATAATTTTTCTATGATTACCTAAACTAACTGCAGCAACCTGGTGTGGTAGGTGTTCTCGGAACACTCTCGCTGCAACTATTTGGTATTAGCTTTTGTAATGCAGCATTTGGACAAGTTTCTTACACAGAGCACAAAAACCACATAAAGGGCTCCTCAGAAGTTGATCCTGGTCTTTAGAGGTCACTTTAAAGATTAATTCTTTATTCTTGTGCAGTACAGACAACGCTAGATGAAATTAAAAGATAAAAATTCCAATGCACAAAACCCCACTTTGTCATAAACCAAGAGGCTCATTGGATGGATGTGGTGTACAGAGGTGACACCACGGGTAGAGACTTCCCTGGAAATGTTCAAGGTCAGGTTGGACAGGGCTTGGAGCAACCTGGTCTGGTGGAAGCCCATGTCAAGGGGGTTGAAAATAGATGATCTTTAGGGTCCCTTCCAACACAAACCACTCTCTAATTCTCTAAACAATGCCCTCTTATTCTTGCAAATTCAATTATGGTCACCTAAAGAGGTGCTGGCACAAGTTTGCCTTACCTGGGTTGATTTGCACTGGAAAATACCAAGTCATGTGGAGAAAATGAATTTTGGCAGCTTAGAGGTAGGAATGGTGATGAGCAGAGCTGGAGGAGGAACTTGCAGAGCCTTTTCACTGCTGTCCAGGGATCTGAAGGGGCTGCCTGGGGAGCAAGGGCACTTCTCCAGCACAGCCAGGCAGCAAAGGAGCCTTATCAGCAAAAAGACCAAAAATGCTTGTGAGCTACAAGATAAGGTCACGAATCAAGATTAGCACAAGGTCTGGAGCAGAAGTCATATTTTGCTTGTCTAAATTCAACTACTTCTTTCTCCAGCTGCTCTTGGACTGTGTTAACATCAGTGTAGTAGCACTCTGAGCTGGGAGGAAATTGGGCATCACTCACTGCCCCTTCGATTACAAACGAGTGCTGGAAAAGAATCTCATAATATCATGCATTGTGGACACCCCACCCTCCCTCACAGGTCACGTCAGCAAATTCCTTTCCAAGCACTCCTGCTCTCCTGACAGCGTCCCCTTGGAGCAACACCCTGCTGGAGAAATCTCCTTCCTGACATGCAAGCTGGACACCTCAGAGCAGGAAACAGCTCCACTCTCAGCTCTGCTGAACCACAAAAGGGTAAGAAGAGTCAAATCTACTTAGAAAAAAACAGTAATGTAGTTAATTAAACTTTCTTTCCCCCCCATTTCTCTTGCGTGAAGTAAGACCTTGATCTACAGCACTGGAAGCCAAAGCCAGGATTTTAAATCCTTCTTTTGGCACTTGCCCAGGTGTCTTCATATCAAAGCGCTGAGCGTGCAGCCGCTGTCAGCAAGGTCAGGAGTCAGCCTAAAGCTGACATTTCTGAACTGTTAGTCTGGGAAAGAGCACATAAATTCTAAGCAAAAAAATTTTCTCTGTGTTTATTGTCTTGTACCAAGCTCCAGAAAGCCCTTGTTTTCAACACATGTGAAATGTCAAGGCCAAAAAAAGGTGTCTTAAACACTGGAGCTTCATACAAGTGCAGATGGACAAATAAGCAGCTGGGTGTTTAATTTGCACATGTTCCTTTTTGAAACCTGGATGCTGCTTCCAAAAAAAAAAACAAACAACCCAACAAAACTTGGTTAACATGGTTCAGAGACCTAAACTGCAGAAACATTAAATTAGAGAGTTTCAGATGTAACACACTGCCACAGATAACAGCACTTTGATTTAGGTACACACAGGTACCTCCAACATGTGAACCCAAACATCTACAGCAAACCAAATTATAGGAAACATATCCCACCAAGCCTGGGCTAAACTAGGCCACAATAATACCAAAATAACTTCATATATTTTCAGAGTTGCTTTTAGTTCAATTCAACTCAAGCAACTTTTCTAAAAGAGTAAATGCTGCTTCAGTGAAATACAGTGACCCAGGCATGTTAATGTTCTGCATTTCCCTCTCCCTGGAACTCTGCCTAATGGATCAGGAAGTTTGTTTATCAGCCAGAATCCAAGAAAAGCCAATACACAAAGAACTGTACCTACACATTACACATATTAACACAGCTTCCTCTTGTATGAAAACTGATGAATCTGCTGCTGCTGACAAACCCAACACAAAGAACAAATCCATCTGAACAGAGCACATATTAAAGTACCATGTAACCTTCCAGAAGGGTTAGTCTGACCTGCCCAGCCTGGACATTGCCTTCACCTTCGCATTAAAACATGGATATATTCACAAATCTCTGCTGGGTTCTCCCACCAGTGTGTCCCTATTGGCTTGTTACCTCTGGCAGAGAACAGGATTTGAACAGCTCTTCGTCTTCACAGAAATTACAGACTCCATCAAACTTTTCAGACTTGATAAAGTTGGGTCTGCAGATCTCATCTCATTTTCAGAACTCCTGTTGGATTCACCTACTTGTGTCCTAGGAAGAATAGCTGAGAAATCCTCCCCAAAGCAGACACCAAGGGCAGCTGGAAGAAAACAATTAAATCGGAATTGAAATCCAATTTTTGAGTTTTTGTAAAAGTGCAGATACAATCTACCAAAACATCTTTGGCTGAGCAGCCTCTCCTGCTGGAGCAGGAGCAGCTACCTGGGATATAAATTAAGGAGTATTCACTCAGGCACAACAGAGGATTAAAACACCCCTGCAGACAAAGGACACTCCTTCCAATACTTTACAGGGAAAGCACAGGGAGCCTCCAATTCCTTTTAACAAGTTTAAACAGACAGGACTGTGTCCTGCCAGGCAGAGTGAGCACAGTCTGCCCCAGAGAATGGTTACTGCCCCATGCTAATGAGGCCTCAGAACAGCTTTATGTGTGGATTGGAGTTTCACACAGAGAAACTTTAAGCCTTACCTGGTGAAGAATCACACAAGGTGTGAGCAGGACACAGCCCGTGCAAATGTAACAGTGCTGAGTCAAGGGAAAGCAAAGGGGGTGAGGAGCAGCTGAGGAGATTAAGAAGATAAATGCTGGGGACTGTGAGGAGGAAGAGGCACTTGCAGAGCACAGACAGAGCCAGGTGGGAAGCACCACAGCTGGTCTCAGAGCAGAGGACACCCATATGGAGGGCACTGCTGCACCAACCCCCAGAGAAGGGAAATGCTTCACCCCAGGTGGGGTCCCAATTTCTGCAGGAATGGGACTCACAGCTGCTCAGGATCTCCAGATGTCCAGGGCACCACTCCTACCCACAAAACCTCCAGGAGGGTCTTCCCCCTTCTCTTCAGGCATCAAGAGCTGGTAGAGACACGGGCAGCGGATGGATCCCAGCTCTCCCCAGTATCTCCACCTCCCAGAGCAGGGGGACAGCAGACAAGCCCCCTGAGTGCTGGGCTCCATTTGAGCACCTTCCTCCCAGGCTTTCCAGTGCCTCTTCCTCTCACTGGTTTTGCCCTTGACATTTTGCAACACCCGGAGGACAAGTTTGGGCTGCTCGGACGACTGAAACCAAGAGGCACACACTGGGAAGGAGCTGCCACCTCCAGCAGCTCATTTTGGTAAAGGCATGGAGTATTTAAACTTTCCCCCTTTTCCTCACACAACCCTTTTGGGAATAGTATATTCACAGGCAGTGTAATACCTGGCACCACTCAGAAGCAAGCAAACATTTATGGGGGCACCAAAGCACAGGCACAAGGTTTTCCTCCAGTCTCTTCTGATTCCAGAAAAGGTGGAGGCCACAGGCTGAACACTGTCCTTCTCTTGGCAGGGCTCTTCCTTTTTTCACAAGAATGTTTCACAGGACAGCAAAAAGAAAAAAATCAAACAAAAACCCCTCTTTCTGATGGAAACGTTTGTTAAGAGATTGCAAAAATTATTGATTGATGCAGCGCGTTTGGGGACAGCACTTGGGTTTCTGCACTTGTTCTTCATGGGGCCATCGGGCACTGGGCACGTTCCCTTCAGCAAAAAAACATTAAGTTTGAGGCAGCAGTGCCTTGGTTAATTATTGCTTTTTCTCTCCTCCTCCCCTTCTGCCTGTCAGGGTGGTGATTCAAAGCAGAGGGAGTTTGGACCTGAAGGCTGGTAAGGCCTTGCAGCTCTCCTGTAGCTCCCTCTGCAGTGACACAAACCAGTGGCACTGTACTGCCAGGAAACCAAATCCTAGGGGGACAGATGGCTGTGGGTTGGTTCTTGCCCAGAAAACCAAGTGCTGGAGACTGAGATGGATTTCTAGCCACGACTTTCCACTAGTGGGGCATGTGTTTTGGAAATCTGGGATTGTAGAATCTCTGCTGGCTGGGATGGGTGGGAACAAGAACACTAAAACACTTACCAGATAGGTCCCTCACACAGGAGGTCACATTTACCTGGACTGACGGAGAATCCTTTGGACCCCAGCTCTTGCTCACGCATCCCATGAGAAAGTGCTTGTAGATCCTACTCTCCCAGGGACACGGTTGTTAATTAGATTTGTTTTTCTGGGATTGGATTTAAGCCTCGATCCATTGGCAGAGATGGACAGATTTTTAAAAACAGAGCCAAAGTTCTTCCTTTCCTTCTCTCTCCCAGTAAGAGAAATTCAGAGTCTGGAAACTCTGGGAATCCAATGGACACCTGTAGCTCTTCTCTGTGGTCACAGCTCCCTCTGCAGTCAACCCAGCTGCACTAGTGACACCAGACAGTGAAGTCTCTGTGAATCCTGTGCCACAAACCAAACAGGACAGACCAAGTCCTCACAAAAGCCCAAGGGAGTACCAGCTAGGCTGTGAGCCAGAGCTCAGCAAAGTCATCACAGGGGTCTCCAGCTCCTTGGAAATCATTCACTTGGGTCCACGTCCTCCCCAGGAATGCCAGAGTTATATACAGAGGCATGGGAAGAAGTGCAGGAACCAGGATACTCCAAGTCACCCACTGAGCAGGACTGGGAGTCTGTCCTGAAGTCTCCCCTCCATCAGATTTCTGGGTGCTGTGGTCAAACCAGAGGCTACCAAGAGGTGGGAACCACAGCCCAGACACCTCATCCCACCACCGAGGGTTCAGGACCAACACAATAACTCTGCTCAAAGCTCACCTTGTTTAAAAAGCATAGAAACAGGCAAAGAAACCTGCAGGGAGAGGAAGAAGCACCAAACAAGACAGAAGGAGCCATGAGTACCTGTCAGTGCAGCCTTTGGTGCTGTTTTGGCACTTTTTTGGGTGGAAGGGGGAATGGAAAAGAGCTGAGGGTCGACGTTTTGCACTGGGCTGTTCAACGATGGACCCACTGCCACTTTCTGAGCAGCAGAAATAATACAGCACAGCCCCCAAGTGCAGTTTGGTTCTGATTTATTCTCCATTTCAAAAAACAGGTTCTGAAAGCGAAAGAATCATTCAAAGAGCAAGAAAAACATTGTGAAAGGCAAGAGGAACATCTCAGTGGGTATCAGTCCACCCTGCCACCACTGCACCCCAGGGATCATCCAAACACCAACTTGATCTGGCAGCAGCAAAAGGCACCTTTTCCCAGACCCCCAGACTCAAAGGAGGATTCCTTCACTTCACACAGCCTTGGTTTGTTGGCCCAGTATCTCCCAACCCCATCAGACACATATTTCACTTGTGCTGGTGTTGCTTGGTCAGGTACAATGCAAAACATTCCAAGCCACATTTGAGGAACTCTACTAACAATCATATTCCAGCCCATAAATCCCATTTTTCTTTATGAGCGATTGCTGCTGTCCCTTTATCCAGTTCCTTACACCACTGATTCTGCTGGTACCAACACCCCCCATCTTCATCAGCTACACTAAAAATTTCCTATGTCAGACTTATGTGAAACTCTTGATTTGGATTTTTTTTTTTCTTTTGCATAGAAAAGGAAGTTGGAAATGCTGGAAATTCTTGCCTAAAATCTTACATTAGTATAGCGTCATTCCACAGGTGTGCCCTGTGGGAAACTTTTAAGAAACAAGAATGAAAACATCAAGAAAATCAAGGTGTCCTTTCAAGACCTTAAATTCTTCGATTCTCTAAGATACCCACAGCAAATCTGTTTTTCTAGGCTGGGTTTTCTTTGCTGTGCATCAGCTGTGCAACCCCAGTGCAATTATTCTATGTTAGCATAAAAGGATTTTGCAGTGCAGCATTTGGCTGAGTTACCACTACAGAGGTCAACAAAGCACACGGAATTCTGCCTGCCCAGGCAGAGCCTGCACCCTCCTCTGAGAGAAGCTCATTCTCAGGCACGTGTTCTCCATCCTGCTCTTCAGAGCGTCTTCTACAGGTTAATTCTTTCCCCCTGCACAAGCCGTGCTCGGAAGTTCCAAATATCCTTCAAAACAAAAATGAGACAAAAGAAAAGCCTTGAGGGCCAGCAAAAAGAGTGAGCAGGATTCCAGTTTACAGAGATGGAAAGAGAGGATTACTTAGTCCTTAGCATCTTGTGAAGGTGAAATAAGAGCTGGGCACTCCTCTGGGAGAAAGTTTCAGCTCTGCTTAAATGAAAGCTTAAAGTTACATGAAAGCACAGAGACTTCTTTGAGGCTTGTAAGGGCAACACCTCATTTCCACTCAGGAGAAGGAGAGAGCCTCACTGTGCATCCCTTTGGATTTCTGTGTCCCTAATTAACCCCAGGAAGTGAAAGCCAAGCAAGCTGTGACTTTACAGACATGTAAGATCAGGTTTGCAAAATACAGCTGGGCACCCCCCCATACCCAGGCCCACTGGGGGAAAATAAACAGAACAGAACAAAAACCTTGAAGGTGAACAAAAAAGTCCCCTCCTCCAGAAAGACCTAAATATGTAGATTTTAAAAGAAAATTGCTGCCTATTACACTTAGATTTTACTACCTTTATGTTGGCTGTGCACGTTAGGGAACTGCTGTGGATTAAGAAATACACAACATTTTCACCCCAGTAACAAGGTTTATTTTTCTCTCAGTGGCTGGATCCTCAGAGAATTTAGATTTGCTTTCCATCTTACTCAATGGTTTCAGTTATTCAGCAAGAGTCCATTAGTCCCATTTTTTTTTTAAGGCAGATGTGTATCACTATTGACAAGCCTGCAGTAGCCTCAAGTCTAAGCAACTGATGTGGGATTATATTTAACAAAAAAAAACATCAGTCAGATGAGGCTACTTGGTTTAAAAGGAAAATCCACAAGCAGAGCTGGACAAAGAACTTCTAGAGCTCAAGGGGTGCAGAAGAACCTGCCAGAGAGCAAGGCCATTTCTCCACCACAGCAAGAAGCAGCATCATGAGGAAAAAGGCCCCCTAAAAACCTGCCAGTCATCTTTTGAACATCAGGTCTTTTATCCTGCCAAACACCTCTGCTCGGCACAGCCTTGTCTGCCAAACTGGGCATAGGGAAGAGCACAAATCTGCCACACAAGAAAGGGAACTGACCTGGTTTGTAAATAAGAGCATTGAGCCAAATCTCACCTTGAGCTCCACGGAAGTCGCGTTGTATTTCTTGCGGACCATTTCTTCCAGTTCCTTCTCCAGGTGCTCTTGGCTCGTGTTCTTGACATCAATGTAGTAGCACTCTGAGCTGGCAAAGTGACAGCTTATGCTCTGTGTGAGGAAACTGGGCATCACTCACTGCCACATGGATAACAAACGACCGCCGGATCCCAGATTGTGGACACCCCACTGCTTCCTTACAGATCATGTCAGCAGATTGCTCCCTCCTTTCCAAGCACTCCTCTCCTGAGAGTGTCCCCTTGGAGAAATACTCCTGCTTGATGACATGCTGACATCCTTCCCTTCTCTCCCAAACAGTTTCCCAGCATGAGCTGCAGTACCTGATCTCAAGATATCAGCAACCAGAGTGGGAATAGGGAAAGCCAGGGCTGGAGCAGACCTGTCTTCAGTAAGGGTTCTTATTTCATGCACCCAGACAGTCACAACAACCCACTTATTTTGAAATCACCAATAAGATGCTACTGGGGCTGAAAAGAACAGCCACATTGTAGGCAAAACAAAATAATAGAGCACTCCGTGTCACAGTGCATGAATGAATCCCTCCTGAGACAGGGTGAGGCCTCCAAAGGAGGGCACTTCTGTCTGTTAAATAATCATGGTGAGAAAAAAAATCCTGTGTAATCAAATCTTCAAAATAAAAAAGGTTGCAATATCATATAAATAAAAATTATTTACTGGATGATGGAGGCTGCTACTATTGAGAGATGAGATGTCAAGAAGGCAGGGGGACTAAAGCTAGGCAAGCTTCTGATATTGGGGACAGCTGAGAGGGAACTACTGGAAAAGCAAGTGCAGCCAGCCAGGCTTCAAACACAGACTCAGCGTTGAATTTCTACTCCTGTTCTTTTTTTCTCAAGCAGCTCTTCTCCCAGAAGACAGATGTTTAAAAATAAAACAATTTAAAAGAGAAAAGAGAGTGCAAAAGTGTATTAGGAAGACAAAACCTCATTAAAAGATTTGTCACATATTCGTGAGCTTTGAAAAGTGGGGGATAGTTTGATCAGTTTCTTCAAAAAATCAAGAATATGACAAACTGTACCAAGAGATGATTTCCTACCTTTCGAAAACCTGATGTCTTGTTTATCCCAGAGCCATGGAAGAGCAGGGGATGAAAGAATACCGTGTCTCCCTTCTCCATGACAAGGTGAACCTTGGGAGTCTTATTGTCCTCCTCAAGCAGCCCATGGAAGAGTTTGTTGGTTTTACCCTAGGAAAAAAGGCTGAATTGAAATTACTCAGTTAAAATTAGAGCAAGTGCTGATCCTCAGCGTGAGGGGCAGCAGGGACAACTTCAAATCTGCTTTTCCCTGGGCATTTGGTATATTCTATACCAAACTAAAAGACTGCCTACTTGCCCATTAGTCTTTCTACTCCAGGCCTGAGATACAGCAAAATAATACTTTTTTGGATCTTCTGCAGCTGGATTTGGACAATTAAGATTTCTCAGCTGGAGAGAACAGAGAAGAGCACTGGGGAATCCCACAGGCGTGGCCTGATGCCACTGCCGGGGTCCAGCCTCCTGCTCCCAGCATAAACATCACTAACTCCAGGTCAGGTCAGGAGACATCCACTCTTAACAGGAAGATACTACTTGATATTTAATTGCATCCAGTTGAATTGTACCCAACTTCTCCTCTTCAGAACAGTGCACATGCTGCCAGGCAGGAACAAATTCACAGGAGGAGAGAGCGCCCTTGGACTTGGCAACGGCAGTGGAAAACAGTGGCACATGTTTACGCTGTGACGCCGTGACACGCTGGGCATTTTCTAGGTGAAGGTGGGAACAGAGGCAAAGCTACCCAGGTCACATGGAATGAGGCCAACCAAGCAACTCCCTCCCAAAAGAACATCAGCATTTGCAGGAACAGGAAAACAAAAAAATCCCTGAAAACCTCAGCTTTGACCTGCACATCCTCCCTCCAGCGAGCTCCTCCCAGCCCTTTCCAAGCCCTCTGAGACACGCTACCTCCCACTTGGGATAGCCATGAGGCTTCAGGGTTGTCTTGTGTGTCCCAGGCTGCACGACCAGGCAGCCATTGTCCTGGTCAGCCCTTTCCATGGCAGTCCAGGCGCACACGATGCGGGACGCGGGCCGGAACGGGAAATAGTGCAGGTCCTGATGCATGGGGTGGAGAAAAGTCTGTTTGTCTGCAACACAGGTTCAAAACCTTCAGCCTCACCACACGTGACACAGCCTTTTCCCTTCCTGTCTAACACGTCCTGAGGAGCTGCTGCTGGAGACACTTGGTGTCCTCAGTGTCTGCTCCAGCCCACCACGGTCTTGGAAGACAAGTGGGTGAGCTGCCACCCCAAAATGGACCACAGCGGTGGCTCTTGGGTCAGCAATGGCACAGGGACACAGTAAAAGCCAGGAGGCCGTTTGGCTGTGACCCCTCAGAAGGCTCCTTTTGCTGGCCTTCGCCACCAGCAACCCCCCCCATCACGTTTTCAGCACTCATTTTGGCTGCTCTCCACTTTTGTGAACTTTACTCAGCACCACGTCGCACAAACTTCCCCGGTACAAAGGCTTTCAAAGAGCCGTGCTGTCTGCAGGCACTTGATGTTGCAAGCAGAATCAACACTGTGCTGCACACACCACATGTTTACTTAGCATTCTCTTTAAAAAAAGGAAAAAAAAAATCTCAATTTATGGACTGCAGCCTCCCCAGACAGCCTACCTAGCATTACCAGCCTTCGCCCTAGGGGCTTTCTTCCATCAAGTCTAAACAAAAATAAATATTCCTGAAGCTTTGTTTGTTATTTCTTTCCCCCCATGGAAATGGAAACATATCATCCCCATGAAAACAGCCTTTTACATATTACTTATATACTTATTTTGCCATTGATTTTGCTCCTTAAATAGATACCATTAGTGTATTTCTGCCTGCCTAGTTTGCCGTATTATTTAGACTTCGCACAGCCCTCAAAAACTCTCATGAGTTTTCTCATGTTATCTCATTAAGCCGAGGTAAAAAGAAAACAAGCTATTACCAAAATGGCCTTGTAAATTTTCAAAGTTACGTTGTTTTAAATTGTCTCTTCTTTTTTTTTCAAACAGCTTTTCTAAAACACTACGTTCAATTTTGGCCATATAGACAGCATACACACAATAGTTCATCTGTTTTCCTCTTATCCAAGCTTTCCTTACCAGAATCTGGAAGTTTATTTATTAGCATGGTGTGCATTGCCATGATGTTTGGCCCTGTGAAGCACTCGACGTATTTGAGGACCTACAGGGATGAAAACATTAGGAAAAAAACTATTAGAAACATGAAAACCAATAGAAAAGATGCAGGATAGGAGGCAGGATCTGGCATGGCACACAAATATGCATGGGGGGAGGAGACCAAGACAGAAGATGGTGCAGCAGGCAGCTGGGAGGGGTGGAAAAGATGGGGAAGGTCGTACTTCCACAAAGCTATGGCTGGCTGCCACAACAGTATTGCCTGCAAGGCTGGACCTGCCCAGGGAGAGATGTTTGCCTGGATAAAAGACATTCAGAACATGCTGCTGATCTGTCCTACTAGCCTGGCATGGTTTGGGCTAGTCACATTCCTGACTGGCTCCTCACCACAGGAGCAGAGCAGCACTGCTTTAAGCCTTCTGCCCTGACCTCCATCCACCCCATGTTCACACTCCTAAAAGCTGGCTTGATCTTCCTCCCTCACATGTGTGCTCACGGGAGTGACATACAGGGGCTCTAAGGGATAAAAGGTAAAGCTCTGGTGAAACCAAAAAAGCTTTTTCACATGGGCATTAAAGCACAGATACATTCACACCCCTTTCTGATGAGTTTTAACTTTGTTTTACCTCAGGCAGAGTGCAGTATCTGAAGAGCTCTTCATCTTCCTGGAAGTCCTGCACTTTATTAACCACTTTTTCAGACTGACCAAACTGGGATCTCAGGGACTCGTCTTTCATAATCATGGCTCCTGGTGGAGTCACCTCTCTTTTACAGATCCTCAAGAATTCCTTCCTGCAAAGCAGAGGGAATGCCCACACTGGGAGGTTCCAGCCATCTCTATCTTCCCAGAGCTCCCCTGGGATGCTGCAGCACACAGGACCCCCCAGCTCCTCAGGCAAGTGCCCCGTACCTGAAGCGCTCAATGTCTTCATCAGAAACGAGCTTCTTGATGAGCAGGTACCCGTTGTCTTCATAGAACTGCCTTTGCTCTGTGGTGAGGAGATCATTGTCCAGGGTGTAGCTGAGACACAAGAGGAGACACACATTAGTAGGACCAGGCAAAACAACCGCAGCAGCAGCGAGATCCGGCAGGAAGATGGTGCCATGTGGGGGATCAGCAGCTGATGGGGGTAATTGGTGAGAAACCCTTCCCACCTGCATGTCCCCTTGGCTCTGCAGGAGTGCGGTGTCTCCCATGCCTCAGGAGAGCTGGCACAGTGTGCCCGTGGCTGTGCAGCATCTCTGCCCACAGACACCCACCACTTCTCTGAGAGAATCCAAAGCAAACCCCCCCAGTGCCCTCTGAGGTGGAGAAGCGAGCAGGAAAACTGGGATGGGTCCTCAGCAGCTTCACTCTCAGCAGAGATACTGAAGAACACAGGAAGAGGTTCCGCTGTCAGGTCATCCACCCAGACACTTTCCAGATGCACTGTGAAGCTCTTTTATTAAACCACAGTTAAACAAAGGAGACACCCTTGCCAAGTCTTGTCTATTGATCAGCATGTGTGCTGGGGGTAGAGAAAAGAACTGAATTCTGAAAACTGGGGGGTTTTTATCTCTACAAAGGAAAATAGATCTTACCAAAACCTCCCTGAATGAGGAACAACACTGACTTGGGCAGAAGTAGGAACGCTTATCTGGGATGGAAATTAAGGAATATATAATCAAACAGTGTAAAACATCATCTATACACATGAGTTCTGGATCCTACAATGCTGCTCATTTTAAAGGAAGGTGCTGTCCTGGACTTTCAGTTCAAGTTCTTGTTAATTTTGCTTCTAAAATAATAATTTAAAAATATTCGAAAATTAAAAAAAATTGAAAACAATAAAGTATTAGGGGTGAACCTGGGATTTCACATCCTTATGTACTGGTGCAAACCCTCACCTTCTCTCCAGTTACTACAGAGATCAGGTCCCTCCCAAGCCTGACTGGGATAGCAGGAAGAGAGGAGAGTTATGGGCTTGTCCTTCACCTCAATTCATTTCAACAGGTTTAAACAAACACAGTGTGTTCTCCTATGCAGAGAGACATTCTCATCAACAGGGCAATTAAATCCCACTTGCTAAAGAAGCCTCACAAGAGTTTTATGTATGGTAACGAAGCATCATCCAGGGGCAAGGACAAAAAAAGAGCATTTTGCGCAGATCTTTTGATATTTGCTTTGGGTTTTTACGTAAACCACTGACTTTCCTTTACAGCTCAACACTGCCTTGCAAATGTTCCAGAGAAATATGAATGCTTTGAGAATAAGAAATAGGTTTCCTCACAACAGTTGTGTTTGTGGTCCCCACACCAGGAAGCTTAAACATTACCTGGTCAAGAGTCAAATACGGTGGGAGAAGAAACACAACACACATAAAAATGTGTGGCAAAAATGATGAGCCAGAGGGAGGAAAAGGTGCTGAGAACTGGATGGAAGAGAGAGGGAAGGCAGAAGACATGGGGAGACCAGGTGGAAACCACCACAGCAGGTCCCACACCAAGGGATTCCCCAACTGAGGGCACTGGTGCTCCGCACACCACATTTCAGGTCTAGTTTCAGTGAAAATGGGACTCTTGGCCATTCAGGCTTTTAAATGTCCACAGGCTTTCCAGTACCTCTTCCTCTCACTGGTTTTGCTTCTAACACTTTGCAACGCCCAGAGGACAAGTTTGGCTTGCTTGGACAATTGAAACCAAGAGGCACAGACTGGGAAGGAGCTGCCACCTCCAGCAGCTCATTTTGGTAAAGGCACAGAGTATTTAAACTTTCCCCCTTTTCCTCACACAACCCTTTTGGGAATAGTATATTCACAGGCAGTGTAATACCTGGCACCACTCAGAAGCAAGCAAAAACATTTATGGAGGCACCAAAGCACAGGCACAACAAGGTTCAACATCCCCAGAAGCTCTCCCAAAGAATCTCCCCGCAGCTCCTCAAGGGATGGTGCAAATCCCTGCACACCCACAAGAAGCACAATACACCTGCAGGGTTCTCTTAGAAAACCACCTCACAGGCCCCTGGTGAGATGGCCCTGGCCCGACAGCCACCACTCTGCCAGCAGCATCAGGGTTGGACCTGAAAAAGCCAAACACCCAAACCACTCCAGAGGTGCAGCTTTCCAAATCTCCAGTTTGCCTGCCTTTTGAGAAAACCTTCACTTCTCCAGCTGGTGAGCTGTTTTTCCATTGGTATCCCCAACCCAGGCAGCACTCAAGCTGAATTCACAGCTGCAGGAATAGGTCTTCCACCGGCACCTGAAACGGGGCTTTTTCCCAGCTGCCCTCCTTTAAGGAGGTTAAGTGCTGGTGTTACTGGTGCAGCACTCCCCTCTGGCTCCTACACTAAGCTCCAAGGAAAAATCTGCCACATTTCCCCAGCTTCTCCTTCCTGGGGCCATCGAGAGGACTCTGTGAAGGCAATACGCAGAAACAACTCATCTTCCAATATACCCCATACAACCAACACACCAACTTCCAATATACCAAACCCTAAGAGCAACTACAGGAGGAAACTGGGGGGTCTACCAGATGATATTAAATTCTATATTCTGCAGGCTTAATTTTAAACAGGGATCAGGATGCTCTTTTCCAGGCTGGGAAGGCCAGAGCCCGGGCTGTGGTGGCAGAAGGCAGCAAACCCCAGCTGCAGGGCTCACTCAGCAGAGAGGGGTGGGCACACACACTGCACCCCAGCAGGGCAGCAGAGACCCCACAGCTTTGGGTGGTTGTGGCATTTTGTGTCTCTGCAGGTGACTGGAATTGCTATCAAGACACTTCTCCTTTTGTTAAATGAGAGGCACTTTCTGGGAGGAAAAGTGACTGTCCTACCCAAATCACCCAAGCCAGAGACTAAAACAAAACCAGTGCACTGATGTACCAAGTATCAAAAGAATCTATTCTTATTATATTCTGTTATTTACTTTATCCACACACCTTTCTTGTTCCAGCCCAAATTAGTCATATTTTTGTCCAAATAAAATATCTTTGCACCAACACTCGGATTCACAAACAAACAGCTTGTGCCGCACCTCTTCTTACCTCCTCTCTCTTTACAACCAGGGTGCTTTTCCTAGCATTTATTTCTGTGTTCCTATCTGCACCTTTGTGTTATGGCAAAAACTGAGTCAACAACTACCCATCTGTCTTCATATTTTTAACATATTTGAAGACTTCTACATCCTGTTTGATCACATCCTTTTCTCCTACTTATTACAACTCAGAGGTAACTTGGTGTTCGGCTCTCACTGTGAAACAGCACCTTTTAAAGGCAAGATTTATGGCAGCAGCTTTAAAAATACTCCCAGCAAGCAGTCCTTATTTAACTTTTGGAACCCTGGGGGCAGACCAACACGAAAGCCTCTCTCTGCCCTGGTTCCCTTTGCCAGGTGCACCACAAAGCCGGTGCCCTCCAACATTCCCACCCCAGATCCCCCCTCAAACCAAACCTCGGGTGTTTCTCCTGCTGCTGCTCCGCCCGTCGGGTCTGTATCGTTCAACCAAGGACCTGCTGAGCAATTTGAGTCGCACTGAGTTCATCGCCCCCTCCCCCCCAAAAAAACCCCCTTGGGAACGAGGGGCTGGCAAGGGGCTCAGGAGATGCACATCCCACCCCCGGCGGGCTGGAGCACAGGGGAAAGAGGTTTTTAGGGGGGGGGTGAACCCAAAACCCCGGCCGGGGAAGCGCGGCCTGTGTCACCGCCCCACAGCCAGGGCGTCCCGGCCGCCCCGCTGTCCTTGCGGGGCCCGCGGGGAGAACGGGGCCGGGGGAGCAGCAGAGCCCGAGCCCGGCTCCGGGGGGTCCCCACGCACGAAGGATACGGGAGCGGGGCGGGAGGCCGGCCCCGGCCGCGGGCAGAGCTGCCGCAGCACCGCGTCCAGCCGCGGCCCGGCCCGCGCCATGGAGCTGGGCCTGCGGGGCTGTGGGGCTGCGGGGCGGGGCGC